>CM062819.1:1490909999-1491237033 GCA_031772625.1 Pinus tabuliformis | reverse complement strand
CAAAGGGGTATGCATGCTTCTCTGGGTTTATAATCGGTACATAAAACATTTGAGGACCAAAATTGGCCATTTCTAATAAATATATGACATGTCGATTTTCTATAATTACAATATGTGACTCATTACTTTATCATGATCATGAGTCTATTCAACAAACTCAAACAAACTTTTAGTATGATTCCCTTTAGATCCTATGCTACTCATCTTGGATATAACACACCTTTCATATGTTGGAGCACACCACCACTTTCTCACTTGAATCATAATATTCAATCATAAGCTTTTTACTTTTGAGTCTTTGGAATTTTCATTTTTAACTTTGACATACTAGTCTTGGATGTCCATGTTTTACCTGTCATCAGTTAGAGTCGCGAATTCTAAAAATGAACTACTCCTATATTTAGTTATTAGGCTCAATAAGGTTCAATACATTCAAGATTCCAAAGGCAAAACAAAATTCTCACCCTAATGTCCAATAGGTTGGCTATACCTAATAAGCTATCTCATCAATTTAGAATTTACAAACACTTCAACACTCGCACAATAATTGTTCAACAACTCCAATTCAGCACGTTGGATTTTTTCATAGTTTGGGTTCCAGGCTCTATTAGGCAACATCATTCTTAACACCTCAACATACCAACCCACTGCTGCACATAGTACTTGCAAAAAAATTTGACCACACAACAACTACTACATTGATCGATATATTTTAGAACTCATCCACAATGGATTTCATTGTGGTTGATAGCGCCAACCCTTTTAAGTTTAGCTAATGGCTCTCAACTTAATAGTCTGATATGCTTGCAGTAGTTCCTCCTCGTTTCACACAACCAAATGCAACTTCAATCCAAATGTAAAAATGGCGTAGATGTCAACCTGGTAATGCTCCAATAGATACCACTCTTCTCCATCGATATGTTAGACATGTCCACAGCTCAATAACACCCTAGAAATCATTCAATATATATGGATTCCACAAATATTTTATATGCCAATAGCGGTGCCTTTTTTTTTTAGGAAGCTTCCAAAAAGGAAGTGTTGAATCTCAGAATTACCTTCCCCTTGACATTTGTTCTCACTTTTTTCTCTTGATTTATCACAAGACTATAGATCCAATCAGTGATAAATGCTAGATTTTGTTTTAGGAAAGCATTAAAATGATCACCATTTTATTTTTATGTTCTTCTTATTTTAATAGATTTTTTCAAATCATCTATAGAACGCAGCGTATTCTGCAGCTAACTGTGGGTTCTATAGCTACTCTCATGGTTTGGCAAGTTACAGGTGTCAAATGAAGAAATGGGCCACATGGGCATCTCCAGAATCATCTCCACATGGATTCTATCCTACTCACTCGGTCCAGATCAACAGAAAAGCATGCCTAAAGTCGTGGTCAAAGATGGAGTCAAATACATTGTCTAGTGGAAGTAGGACTCTTGATTTTCTCTTTCGTAGCTAATCAAGGTCTAACAGTTCTATTGAAGAGTTAATGCAGATTAAGCCACTTGTAGCTGATCAGAATTTGAGGAGTTAATGCAGATCAAGCCACCTGTAGCTGATCAGAAGTTTAACACTCTCATTACAATTTGACTTAAGCCACTTGTAGCATGTCTTCTTATAAATAGTCATGATATATTTAGATCAAGCCACCTGTAACAAGATTTTCTCTTAGACAATTATGTTATTTTTTTATAAATATCGGTTGAATGAAATCGAGAAGTAGTTAGAAGCTAGAAGGAATTACAGGCTTTTGTTAAATACTCTGTTCATACTTCATTTTGTTGATAATAAAAACTCTATTTTGTCAATGGTGGTTTAAAAGTGCATCTTTAATTAGCTTTCATCTAGCCACATCAGTTGCAGAGGGCCCCTGCACTGAAGGAGGTTTTTCACTTGTTGTTTTCATTAATTCCTATTACTTTGTTTTCTACAAGTCTGTTTTCTCTAATTTTTGTTTCATTTCAGTTTGTAACCAATGTGTAAGGATAAAAATCACAACTTTGCAAGTCTTATTCTTCTGAGATATTGTATAAGAAATGACTGAATGAAAAATGAAGTAATGAGAATACACAATTGCTTAGCTTCTTATTTTTCTGATTACTCATTTTCTTAGCATAAAACTATCAATTAGCTGTATTAATAGATGTTTTCAAAACCATTTAGAAATTATGATAATTATAACTTAATTGGTTGAATATCTAATTCATGCAGTGATTGAGCTTACTCAACGCATTATTAGTTTTACAAACTGTCATCTTTCTTTTCTGTTTTCAGATCATTACTTAGTTGCATCACTTGACATTCCAAAAGATCCCTTCAAGGAGATTGATTCTATCATATTCCAAAATTGAATGGTTGAATGGCTAAATGAATGCAATTATTGAATTACCTTTTGCATGAGTATTACTTTTGGCTTTAAGAATTAGATCCATGGATTAAGACTAAATGGTAGGATAAGATAGATGCTCTGTTTTTCTTATTAGGTCCTAACTAGTTAAAATGATTCTTGCTCCATTTTTAGGAGATTAGGCTAACTTAGGAACCTATCCTTTCCTTTAAAACTCATTATATCCATGTAAATCTCTCATAGATTGTATATTATTAGACATCAAAGAACATAAACCCCCAAAACAAACATAAAAATACAAAACAACAATGTAAGAGAAAAATTAACTAAGCACCTATACTGTGTCACACTTCATCATTCTACAAACCTCGGTTGATAATTCATGCAAGCAATTTAGGACACTAAATTGAATAAACATTTTGGTGCTGCTGCCAGGGAAGTGTAGTTAGGCAACCTTATCTCTTACATTAAAAAAAAATGATATGCGTAGAGAAAGAGACTCTAGGGGTAGATTCATAGCTAGAGGAAGGAGTTCAATTCCTACAACACCACCTACTCTACGAAGACTAGGAAGAGATACACCTCCATCTCAAGCTCATATTCCTAGCCATAGACCTCTTGAAGTTCTAAGGTCAGAAATTCAATCAAGAGGATCTCTTACTTCATCTACTAAGGTAGTCTTAGAGGAGGAAAATCTTGGATCTACAACAGAAGGAGTAGCATTTTTTCACCTCTACAGGGGAAAATATTTTAGTTGAAGAATTAAGAATACCTAGTGGAGAATAAGAAGTAGAACCTCTCTTCCACATACCATTAATATAGGAACTAGAGGAATACTAATTAACCATGCAGGTTGAATCTTATATTAACTCTGAAGAAACTATAATGGCAGAAGAAGGAGAGGATGGAGAATTCTCACTAATTGGAGGAGGAGGAGGTAGAGGAAGAGGTAGAGGAAATAATGGAGAAGGCAGAGGAAATAATGGAAGAGGTAGAGGAAATAGGGAAGTTGATAACTCTTTTGGATTCCTATAGCTGATGAAAAAACCAATGCCACAATGAAAAATATCTCACCTTCTGTCCTCCAAAATTTTCATGGATTAAAAAGTGAAGACCCTGAAACCTTCTTATTTGAGTTTGAAGTATTGTACATAACTTATGATTATTTACAAGACTCTCAAAAACTCAAATTGTTCCCTTCAACATTGAAGGAGATGCTTTAAAATGGTTCATGGGATTGGTCATTCAGTCCATTAGAACATGGAATGACATGAAGAAAGTGTTTTTGGATAGGTATTTGGATTATTGCATGCCTATCAATCACAATGATGAAGTGTTCAAAATGATGCAAAGAGAGGATGAAAATTTAGAGGATTTAATTAAGAGATTTAGCTATAACTTAAAAAGAGAAAAAATGGATAACTTAGATCAAGATACTTTAAAATCTCTTTTATTGAAAGCCATTAGAGATGAGTGGATAGATATTCTTAACATGAGGGGAAGGGAGATATCTCTCAACTCCCATTAAGTGACATTGGAGAATTATGTGTTCATCTCTCAAGAGGAAAATCCAAAACTGGGAAAGGTCCAAGAGATCCTTCTCTTGTTAGGGTGAATAAATCTGCAACTGGATCAGTGAGTAGGGCAGAAATTGGAAACATGCTTGATGAATTTAAAAGATATTTTAGGGAGACTTAGTGAATAGATAGACACCCTTAATTTGCAAAACAAGCAGAAAACCAAGACTGATGCTCTAGCTATTTTCTGTCCCAAATGCAGAAAGAAGCACGCTTTAAGAGAATTCCCTTTAGATGCAAAAGTCATAGAGACTTGTGTGATTTGTTCAGAAAACCATGAGACCAAAAGTTTTCCTTCAATCCCTGGTCTTAAGGTTGTTTTTCAAGAGGAAAAAATTTCAAATCCAACAGAGTCTCTTTGCTTTGTCTCTAGAAGACCTTGGCAAGGGCAACAAAATCAGGGTTTTAACAACCAAATGTATATGCAGCCCTCCAAATTGGAATTCTTGGAAACAAACTTGGCCTCAATCTCAATCTCAAACTCAACCTTGGGCTCAAGGAATTCAGAATCCTTATGAAATATTCTCTCCATACTATCAATATCATCCATCATATCCAAACTATCCTCCCCAACAAATTCCTCAACAAAATTAACAGCCATAATTTCAAAACCAAAACCCTCAACTTTCACTGCCATTTCCACAGAGACCAAATCAGTTACCTGCCCAACCATTACCTAACCCCAATAATAAAAATCCTCAGAATACCTATATGGTGGAAGGAAAACAATTTCCAACTTACATGATCACTCCATTAGATCTCAATGATGTCCAATTGAGATCTGGTAGGATATTAGAAAAGAAAAAACCTTTTGTAGTTATTCAAGAACAAGACAATTCTAAGGAAGATTCTCTATAGCAAAATAAAAGTTTTGAAGGAACATCTCCTCAAAACTAGAATACTGAAAATGAAAAATAGAAAGAACCAATAAACTCAACTCCTATCATAGAGAAACAACCAGTATCCACTTCTACACCTCCTTTTCCAGAAAGATTACAAGTTGATAGAGGGGTAGAAAAGCATATTATGTTGCCTAATTATGATTTTCTAGATGAATTGAAAAATTTCTGTATCAAAATCCCTTTGTTACAAGCCATTAAGGAGATCCCAATTCTAGCTAAAATAATAAAGGAGTTGAGCATGAAGAAACCAGGAAGAAAAACAAAAGAAGTAAAAAGAATTCAGCTAGCAGGAAAAATAGCAAACATAATGATGGGAAAAATTGCCATACAAAAATATGTAGATCCAGGAAGTCTAGTTGTAAAAACACATATCAATGGAGTTGAAATCCAAAATACACTGATTGACTTAGGAGAAGCAATAAACATCATGAGAAAATAAACCATGGAATAGTTCAAACTTCCCAATCTTCTTTATACACCTACATTACTGCAATTGGCAGATAGATTTGTAATCAAACCTGATGGTGTGTTGGAAGATATTTTAGTGTCCTTAGACTCTTGGGAGTACCCTATTGATTTTATGATCCTAACCCCAAAGAGAAATCTAGGAGGACATCCACATATATTACGAAGACCTTGGCTGGCTACAACTGATGATTTCATTAGCTGTAGATCTGGTGATATGTATATCTCTGATGGTAATTCAACTAAGAAATTCACTTTATATCCTCCAGCAAGAACAATCACAGAGATAGAGGACAAAGAATGGATTGATGATGAAAATGATATTCAACTTCTCTTTACGATTTCAACCATTAGTCAAGATAGTCAAATTTTAAATACAATGGGAAGTTTTGAATCATCTCTAGAATATGAAGATGATCAGTTCCACGAAAAATATAATATTGAATATTTGTCATCTAGGCAGATGTCTCTTTATTCTATGGAATAATTTGGTAGCTCTACAGTTGAAATCTTTCCAGGGGAAACATTGAACATAAACAATAACTTGGAAAATTACAACAGGAAAAGCTAATCAAAACTTTGCAACAAAATTCTTCTGCATATGTATGGGAATACATTAACATGAAAGGAATTAGTCCTAATACTTGTATACATCACATCTACATTGTGGAAAATTGAAACCTAAAAATCAAAAAGAAATACAAACAACCATCAAATCCAAGAATAAGCAACAGAGATTTTTAATATTGTGAAAGAAAGAGTGAGAATTAATTTGTTGAATATAAATTTTATTTACCCAATTTTAGATAGCCAATGGTTTCCCTCTAGTGATTGTGCCTAAAAAGAATGGGAATGGAGGTTATGTATTGATTATTGAGAATTGAATAAAGCTACCCTGAAAGATCATTTTCCTTTTCCCTTTATAGATCAAGTGTTAGATACATTAGTAGGTAAGAAGTATTTCTCATTCTTATATGTTTTAGTGGTTACAATTAGATTCATGTAGCACCTAAAGATCAAGATAAAACCACATTCACCTACCATGGGGAACTTATGCCTACCAAGTACTCCCTTTTGGATTATGCAATGCACCTGCAACATTCCAAAGAGCAATAATAGGAATTTTTTCTGATCTTGGTACATGATTGTGTAGAGGTAATATGGATGACTTTACAGTTTAGGAATGCATTGAGGAAGCATTAGAAAAATTGGAAAAAGTTCTTAAAATATGTAAGGAAGCAAACCTTTCACTAAGCCATGAAAATGTTTTATGATGTTTACATAAGGGATTGTTTTAGGACATCACATTTCAGGAGATGGAATTAAGGTTGATAAATTAAAGTTGAAGTCATATCTAAATTATCAATTCCAAGTTGTCAAAAGAATGTTAGAAGTTTTCTAGGATTCACAGGATATTATAGAAGGTTTATAGAAAATTTTCACTAAACTAGCATCACCACTCTTCAAATTGCTCACCAAAGATTGTGAATTCAATTGGAATCCTGATTGCTAGTTGGCATTTGAGACTTTGAAAGAAAAAAATTCTGAGGCACCCATCTTAAGAGGTCCAAATTGGAAACTACCTTTTCATATTTCAACAAATGCTTCAAATACAGCTCTAGGAGTTGTATTAGGACAAAAATATTTGATCCCTTATGCCATCTACTACACAAGCAAGAATTTGACTCCCACTGAGTTAAATTACACTGTAACTGAAAAGGAATTCTTAGTTGTTGTTCATGTTATCAACAAGTTCAGACATTATATAACAGGCTATGAAACCTTTGTTCATACAGATCACTCTGCAATTAGATACTTAATGAATAAACCGATTACTAATGGTAGAGTTACAAGATGGTTATTACTCCTACAAGAGTTCAACATCACTGTTTTAGATAGACCTGGAAAACAAAATACAGTTGCTGATTTCTTGTCTAGAATTCAAAATATCAAAGATAACACTCCAGTTGAAGATAAATTTCCTGATGAATATCTTTTTGCAGTAACTACTCAAACCCCTTGGTTTGCAGATATTGCTAATTACTTGTCATAGGAAAATTACCTTCACATTTGTTTCCCAAGGAGAAAAGAAAAATCATTCAAACAAGTGAAAATTACTCATGGATTACTAATGAATTGTATAAAACAGGTCCAGATCTCATGATCAGAAGATGTGTTCGAGAAGATGAAATGCTTGAAATTCTTAAGGCATGCCATGATGAACCTTGTGGTGGACACTTTGCTGACAAGAGGACAACCTATAAAATCCTTCATTTAGGATATTATTGGCCCTCCATCTTTAGAGATGCCAAAGAGTATGTCAAAAGGTGTGACAACTGTCAAAGGGTAGGGAAACCTGCTCCTTCAGATGAAATGCCACTACAAACTCAGGTACTCATTAAACCTTTTGAAAAATGGGCCTTGGATTTTGTTGGACCAATTAATCCTCCATCTAAACAAAAGAAGTATATTTTGGTATGCACTGATTATGTCACCAAATGGGTAGAAGCTAAAGAATTACCTTTTGCTAATGAAAAATCTGTAGTTAATTTTCTTTTGGGGACATCTTCACTCGTTTTGGTGTTCCAAGAAAAATAGTGACAGATCAAGGATCTGAATTTACATCTAAAATGGTGGAAAGACTTGTGGAAGAATACAAGATAAAACATGGGAAGTCTACTCCTTACCATCCATAAGAAAAAAGTCAAGTTGAATCTACCAATAAGGTGATTGAAGGAATTCTCACTAAGATTGTACATCTACGCAGAAGAGTTTGAGAAGAAAGGCTTCCTGAAGCCTTATGGTCCTACAGAACTACATGGAGGAACACAATAGGACATACTCCCTATGAGCTTGTTTATGGGAAGCAACTCTTGTTCCCTATAGAGTTTCAAATCAGAACCTTCAAGATGGCAGTCCAATTGGGACTAGATTTATCAGAATCATAGAAACATAGTTTGGAGGAACTCAATGAGCTTGATGAAATCAGGAAAGATGCAGTTCAAAGAACCAGTTTAGTCCAACAGCAAAGGGCTAAATCGCATGATAATTATATCAAGGAGAAGAAGTTTCAAGCAGGAGATTGGGCACTTTTGTTCGAATCAAAATTCAAAGATTTTCAAGGAAAGTTTTAGACTCATTGGCTTGGGCCATATGAGATAGAAGAAATCTTTAATAATGTAGCATTGAGAATAAGGACAATAGATGAGAGAAATGTACCTCTTATTGTAAATGGTCATCAGTTAAAGATATATCATAAGCCAATTTCAAGGGAGGATTTTGTCAGAATTTTCCAAGATAACACTAAGATGGAGTTGGTGAAGAAGAATTCTTCTTCTCCACTAACTTAGTTTTCTTGTATATATATATATATATATTATATATATATATAAACATAAAAAATATATATAAATAAAATTTATAAGTCTGAAAACCAATTGTTCATTGGCTTACTTATATAGGAAATACAAGGTGAAAATCAAAGATTTATGACATCAAATATTTCCTATTTTCTTTCTATAATAAGTAGTGACACAAAGCTACATTCATTTGTAGTGCCTAATCTGCAAATTCATTTCATTTCATTTCATCTCACTTCACTTTCATTCCCTTTCACTCTTATATTCCATTTTCCTTTCATTACATTCCATTTTCATTTTATTTCACATCCATGTTCCATAGCAATATTTCAGCTTTATCATGTTTTGTAGCTAATTCCATTCTGCAGCCAATTTGATTCTGCAGCCATATCTCATCCACAACTTTGTTCCAAACAAATGTTGATTGCAAGGAATTGAAGAATATTTTTTTTTTTGAAGATTGATATGCTAAGAATGGTATCTGAAGATCAACATCAAAGAAAAACAAAAAACAAAAGGGTTAAGTTCCAAGAGGTAATAGTGCAAAAACTTATTTTAAAATCGCAAGGTTAGAACATAGAGTATGTATAATATGGGCATTCATATTTTTCCATGAAAAATCATCATTTGATTCGATTGCAATCTCTATCATACTACATATCCACCACACCATCCATATTCTGTCACATAACGGTTCATAATTAACTCCCTCATTGTTTTTAACAGTCATGACTACGATGTGACATACTTGTCCACGTTTCTCCAAAACCTTTACCATCTACTTCTTTCATGAAAACTTGCAGTTCTTCTCACCATACTCGTAGTCAATCCATTTCATAAACTAGGAAGGGTAATTCTGAAGGTTAAGGAATTTTGCGTAGAAGAAGGCATGGGACTCATTGTTAGGTTAGAACTAGTAGGAGAAAAGTATATGGAAGGATACCCAAAGCTTAAGGAAATGTTGCAGAAGGTTGGATGGCTCAAATTCATCAAAAAATTTGATGGTTTTCATAAAGAGATAACAAAATATTTTGCTATATCTTTTGATGGTATAGAGGTAGAAATTGGAGATATTAAGTTTGCAATAACAGAGTCGTTCATAACAGAGGCTACATAACTTTTGAGACATGGTGAAAGATGGTTCAAAAACAAGGAATTCCACAGTGAATCATGGAAATTAATACTCAAGAACCCAGGTATGGATGTATTTGTTTTTAGGAAAGGAATTCCCATTTCAGCTCTTAAAAGTAAATGGAGGAGAATGCTTTTGATATTACAGAAATTTATCACCTGTGAGGGGAGATTCGGGTGCATGTATTTCTACCATATATGTTTACTAATGAATTTCCAAGAAAATTGAGAAATCAATCCTCCTTTCTTCCTGCTAAATAGTTTAAGAAGGATGGCCTCAAATGTGCAAAAGAAAATAGAGTTCATAGATACAACCATGTACCATCATGGGCTGATAAAGATACTGATTGAGTTTCATTTAAAAGGCATAGGAGATACCTGGGAGGATTTCCTCATTAGAAATAATTTTCAAGAAGCACCAGAGTCACCCAAAGAAGATAATGTTAGAAAAAGCATAAGAAAAAGATTGGTATAACCATTAAAGACAAACCAGAGTCCTCATCACAAAAAGATGATGAAAAAATAATATCTGAAGAACTGATAGAAATCAGGAAACAAATCAGAGCAAGAGCAAAGATAAGAAAAGAGAAAAAGGTCACAGAGAAAGAAAATGTAAGTCATCCACAACCTAGAATAAGCTCTAGACTCTAAGGGTTGGCAAATAAAACATTGCCAAAGGGACAGAGTTCATAAACTTAGAAGAGGAAACCCCAGAAACTTCTCTTGTTAACGTTGCTTCTGCACACAGTCCTCAAACTTCTCCTGACCATAATTTTGAAGGTAGCCCAAGCAGAAGATCTCCAGGCATAGACCCAGTGTAACAACAAAACATAAGATTAAATAGAATCAATGGAGAAGGAAAGAACCTCAATGAATCCAGAACCCTCTGTCAATCAACAAGAACCTCTAATTGAATCTCTCAAACAAGAAATTTATGAATTAGAGATATTGAATAGACATATCAAAAAGGAGAATGAAACCTTGAAGGAATAAAGTAAATTGGACAAGGCTATTCATGATAATACCATTCTGCATCTAGGATTGTGGTATAAATAAAAATAGGAAGTTGAAAAGAAAGAATGAAGTCTGAATAGAAAATTCATCAACCTCAAATACATGATTCTTATGAGGAAACCCAGAATGACAGTCACTTCAAAGAAGAGAAAAAGAAGAAAATTGGATGTACTAGCAGAAGTGTCTGAGCAAATGCATTAGAGAAGAAGAACTCACATTTTTGGCAAATTGCATGAGGACATGCAATGATTTTGTAGTGGGGGTATGTTGAACCTCAGAATTACCTTCCCCTTGACATTTGTTCTCACCTTTTTCTCTTGATTTCTCACAAGACTACAAATCCAATCAGTGATAAATGCCAGATTTGGTCTTAGGAAAGCATTAAAATGATCACCATATTATATTTTCATGTTCTTAATATTTTAATAGATTTTTGCAAATTAGCTACAAAACGCAACCTATTTTGCAGCTAACTCTGGGTTCCATAGCTACTCTCATGGTTTGGTAGATTACAGGTGTCAAATGAATAAGTGGACCACATGGGCATCTCCAAAATCATCTCCACATGGATTCTATCCTACTCACTCGGTCCAAATCGACAGAAAAGCATTCATAAAGTCATGGTCAAAGATGAAGTAAAATATGTTATTTAGTAGTAGTAGGACTCTTGATTTTCTCTTTCGTAGCTAATCAAGAGTCTAACAGTTCTATTGAAGAGTTAATGCAGATTAAGCCACTTGTAGCTGATCAGAAGTGGAGGAGTTAATGCAGATCAAGCCACCTGTAGCTGATCAGAAGTTTAACACTCTCATTACAATTTGACTTAAGCCACTTGTAGCATGTCTTCTTATAAATAGTCATGATAGATTTAGATCAAGCAACCTGTAACAAGATTTTCTCTTAGACAGTTATGTTATTTTTTTATAAATATTGGTTGAATGAAACTGAGAAGTAGTTAGAAGCTAGAAGGAATTACAGGCTTTTGTTAAATACTTTGTTCAGACTTTGTTTTGTTGATAATACAAACTATATTTTGTCAATGGTGGTTTAAAAGTGCATCTTTAATTAGCTTTCATCCAGCCACATCAGTTGTAGAGGGACCTTGCACTGAAGGAGGTTTTCCACTTGTTGTTTTCATTTTAATTTCTATTACTCTATTTTCTACAAGTATGTTTTCTCTAATTTTTGTTTCATTTAAGTTTGTAACCAATAGTGTAAGGATAAAAATCACAACTGTGCACGTCTTATTCTTCTGAGTTATTCTATGAGAAATGACTGAATGAAAAATGAAGTAATGAGAATACATAGTTTCTTAGCTTCTTACTGTTTTGATTACTCATTTTCTTAGCATAGAAATGTCAATTATCTATATTAATATATGTTTTCAAAACCATTTCGAAATGATGATAATTCTAACTTAATTGGTTGAATATCTAATTCATACAATGATTGAGCTTACTCAGCACATTGTTAGTTTTACAAATTGTCATCTTTTCTTTTCTTCTGTTTTCAGGGTATTACTTAGTTGCATCACTTGACATTCCAAAAAATCACTTCAAGGAGATTGATTTTATCATATTCCAAAATTGAATGGTTGAATGGCTAAATGAATGCAAATATTGTATTACCTTCTACAACAATATTACTTTTGGTTTCAAGAATTAGATCCATGGATTAGCACTAAATGGTAGGATAAGATAGATGCTTTGTTTCTCTTATTAGGTCCTAACTAGTTAAAATGATTCTTGGTCCATTTTTACGAGGTTAGACTAACTTAGGAACCTATCCTTTCATTTAAAACTCATTAGATCCATGTAAATCTCTCATAGATTGTATATTCTTAGACATCAAAGAATAGAAACCCCCAAAACAAACATAAAAATACAAAATAACGAAGTAAGAGAAAATTTAACTAAGCACATATAGTGCATCACACTTCATCAGTCTACAAACCTCGGTTGATAATTCATGCAAGAAATATAGGACACTAAATTGACTAAACAGGAAGTATGCCAACTAGTGGATCTTTTCAGATTCATCAACAAGAGCTAATAGAAAATGATGAAATAGCATCCCATTCCACTTGACATAGTCCCTCTGCAATAATCTGGCAAGAAGTATAAATGCTTGACTCCTTACAAGCTCACAAGAATCACGAAGATATTTTGATAATTTTGAAAGGCATCCATCAACAAAAGCAATGTATCGGACACACAAATCAATCATTTCCACCATAATATTGTTGCGAACAAGTGGAGAATCAGTAATTTCAAGCTCCTATACAAAGAGAGGATGCAAGGCTTAACAAGTTTATCATATGTAGGGCAGATTTTGTCCAATTTGACCCAAGATTATGTATAGACACTAGGTGCAAATTGTTTTGGAAACAAATATATCGACTTGCATGTTTTGTACCTCCGACACTTGAGTCTTTATATTTTGCAAGTAGTTGATCAACCCACACAATAATAATATGGGTTCCTTGTTCTGAAGTGGCTCCCTATTGCTTAAATAAAGTTATATGTGCCTTTACATATTCCCCCACGTCCCTAGGACACATATTGAAAGTTTCGCGTTCAAATCGGCTTTACACAATTGAAATATTTGCACAGGAAATAGTGTTTTGATCTACCTTTTCATCCAAATTGGCCTCATCACGGTTGGCCTCAATTAACCTCTCCAGACAGAAATTGACCCTTCTCTCGGCCTCTAAGCAAGAAGTGGCCTTCAAACAACCTCTGAGTAGCAATTCAACCTTGACAATTGGCCTGAATCAACCTTCATACCACTCACAGTGCTCAGCCTTCACAATCGACCTCCTTAAGCAGTGAATCAGCCTCAATTGGCCTCTCCCGCAAAAAATCGGTCTCAATCAAATAACAACAACTACAAATTGTTTTGAACAATATCACACCAGAATGGTTACCGATGCTCACCAACAGATCTACGAGCACCAAGCGATATACGTTCACACCATAGCAGGTCGACTCAGCGCACATGTCAACTCAACCCACACAGGTCAACTCTCGAACTCGATCCATAATTGACTCTTGTAGAAAATAAAAACGACAATGCTATGGTAATCTCTTGGTAAACCTTATACTTACGCATCAATGATTCCTCCACATAGAAGAAAACACTACACAATTGCAACATTGTTACCACAACACACTGACTGTCTCCAACAGCTTGAATAGTCGCAGTAGGGAGATAGTCTCCAACTCACAGATCACTCAAAACATCAACAGGTACACTGTTGCTCAGCCCAATTCACATGGGAATGCATAGTCAAGTTCTCCTTTCCACGTTGACTACACACGCTGTTACCATGGCTCAAACCTACAAATGATGCATGCTTCACTAGGTTGGTCCTTTTATCATTTGTTGCCCAATCACAGATCACAACTCATCAAGACAAGGTTGACAAGGGCCATGCTTCCTTCAACCTTATTTTGGCACCGATCAACAATAGAATCCTCTTTGACTGAAATAGTCACTCACTCACTGAATTACGCAGCCTCATCCACTGACAATTGAACACATACTTTTATTCTTCACAGGATTTACCTGGGCCCTCTCATGAGGGAGTGAGGCCTATACCCGCTCTGATAGCAACTTAAAATTGAATAATTCACTTTTAATTACATTTGATTAAATAGTATTACATATATACATGAAGTCTTGTCTCAAGATAGAGAAATTGTCTTGGAAATGCAATCAATTGGTTGAGAGAATATCTCAACCACACACCAATCTAGAAATCAACTAGATCTAAACAACTCCAAGAGAATAGGAATAGAATCCTTTACATAGAATGAATCACAACTGAGACAAGTAAGAATTATATTTTTAGGTGAGTGTAGTTGGAGGAACTTTGAGAGAATCCACATGAAATATTGTGCCTGAAACATGAAAAATATTTATGTGAAATTACATTAACTGGAGGTGGGCTTAGATAGTATCTTATTATTCCTGCCCCAAGTATGGTATCACTTTGTCTTTGACCAAAATTTCCTGCCACTTATCAATTGTTTAACATTGCAAATTCATTTTTTGTTATTTTTATTTTATTTAAATTTATTTATTTGTAGTGTGATTGCGTTTGTTCTTATTATGGGTTGTTTAGTAACTTCTATTTTTATTAGTTACTAATTTTTTGTTTTTAGTTTTATTTCCTTTTTATTTAACTCTTTGTTTTTTATGTTTTCCTTTTTCTATTATTTCGATTTTGATGAATCAAAATTTTTCCATAATTTTTTTTAGTTTTATTACTTTTTTATTTGACTTCTACCTTTTTTTTGTCTTTTTCTATGGTTTATTCCTCTCTTTTCAATTCCAAATCCATTAATCATAAGTTTTTTTTCCTTGTTAATTTTTAATTTGAATTTATTTTTTCCCTTCACCTTTCTATAATTTTCTTTCCTTGAATAAATAGTTATAGAATAAAACTTTCATTTCAATCAATATAATTAAATTTGTTAAAACATAATCTAAAAATAAGAAATTAACAAAATCTAAACAAAATTTGAGTGTAATTTTTTCTCATTCTCTTTTTTAAGGACTCACGAAATCGGTAACGTTTGGCTCTTGTACTCACATGACATGGTGTGAATCCCTGATGGCTTCCACTATAACCTCCAGGTGCAACTGCACCACCCCCAAGCACAGAGCATTGATAAGACGAGGTTTCACCCTGTGACTTGCACAACAAGACGAATGCCTTAGCAGTGTGTTCATTAGACAACAAGCCACATGCCTGTGGGCTAGTATAATTTTCTCTTGTTATCTTCTATATACACATCTCATTCTTCATTCTAATTAAATCTTAAATACCTCATGTCATTATTGTATGCACTCAAATATCAGAGATTTGGAAATTACAACTTGTGAAGTTAAATTTAACAATGTGATTCCTGTGAATATTGTGTTATTATTATTCAACATAGTTGTTATAACTGATATAGGTGAGAGTAATTTTGATTTTTATTTAGAACTAAATATTTAATATATTCATATTTTTTTTGTAAGCTTGGCAGTGCTACATCTTCATCATGTCCAATATATCACCCCGATCGGGTCGGGGAATTGAACCAGTGACTTCACATCAAGGAGTGCCTTAACAAAGCACCCAATCATTTTGTGTTGTACAAGTCGACCTCAATAAGCTCGCATATTTTAATATTATAGGAGCTACCGCTATGTATTGGCATTAATATAGGTATTATTATTTATTTACATAAAAAGAAATTGTACAATTATTTATCTTGAAAGTAGTTTTTTTTATAGAAAATTGTAGATCTTATTTGAAAGGTGGCATTGTGGCCAGTGAAATTTTCATGGGACAACCATAGGTTGATTGTAGATTTTTCCAATCCTCTTCATTATAAATTGGTGAAATTATGCATAATTTTTCAACTGGAAAATGTGTTGTAGCCGTTGGAAATTGTATGGTATAACAGACTTTTAACTGCGGAAATTCCAATGATCTATTTCCTCAAATATTTTTTATCTTTTACATGTTCTTTCAGATCGAAATCATATTACTTATGCTAGAAATAGTATATGGAAACATGCTAGAAATTGTATGGGGCTTTTGCGAATTTCATTTGTTTTTTATCGTTACTATAATTGCAATATTTTCCTTTGCCATTGAGGTCTAACGCCTTATTTTGTGCATCAAATCACCCACTACGTAATGATTACCATAATGTTTCTGTTGTAGAAAATGGAGATTTCCAACTTATTTTTTTCCAAATTTTCACTTAACCAAATACAATTCGTTGAAATTTTTAAACATTACAAACATGGTGGTACCATTTTTAGTTTATCTATCTATCCATCAACAATTTTTTCTTTTTTTACTTTAATTTGGCTATATTTAAACTAAGGGACATGTACTAGCCAACTTGGTTGTGAAGTAAATTTTTTCTCATTCATACCAATTGAGCTATGGCTCATCTTATTGCAATGCACAAATGCCACTATTAACAAGTTCCTAATTGAAGAATCTTTTCGTTGTAGTATTTGTACATCCAAATATGATGCACCATAAAAACAATAATGGCAGCATTTTCTCTGGAATTGAGATTCAATTTCAGTCAATAACGTCGAATAAGATAACAACAATTTCTAGTTGAAGAACCTTTCTAGTACTTTGTAAATTATGAATGGCTACATTTTTTACAGAGAATATACTTTGGATAATATACGAGGTTTCAAGCATCAAGATAAAAATTACTTTTCACCCCACAAGTAGTTGTATAAGTAACATCAATAATTAATTATTCTCTGAGTATTAGGTTATTTTCTTATGGAAACAAGCATAATTATCTTATTGAGTATTGAAGCATTTTATGTTTTTTGCTTGAATATATTGAACAAATTGATATTTCTTTTTTCAAGGTGTTGATATTAGTAAAGGAGCTCTCATATGCATTGAGGATTCAAGCATCAAGATAGAGTTACTTTGCACCCAACAAGTGATTGTATAAGTAACATGAGTCACTAATTGTTCTTGGATGTAGTATTATGTTATTTTCTTATGCAAACAAGCATGATTATTATCTTATTGAGTATTGCAGCATTTTTTGTTTTTTGTTCGAACATATTGAACATTTTTATATTTCTTTCATGAAGATGTTGATATTAGTGGCATAACTCCCATATGCATTGAAGAATATTGAATTGTATTTATTTAAGAACTTCATAGTATTTTCTACTAATATGTGTTTGGTCTCTAGACAAGTAAAATATTTGGTTTGTGACTCTAACATATTATTTTTGGAAGAACATTACAAAAGATCTATTTCTTTACAAGAAAAACTACAAATAATAGTAACAACGATCTGGAGACTCTAGAAACAAGTTAACACAAAGTTAACTTTAAAGATAATGGAATATTGTTTTTTACTTGAATTTATCTATATTTACACTAAATAGTAGGGACCAACTATCATGTAGCATCCTTGGAGCACATCTTTATTATAATAATTTATTTACTAATATCAACTATATAAAAAAGAACAATGATGATAAATAGTAAATGCATAAAATAATATTACATTTTTTTGCCTAAATGCAATTGTCTTACCGTTACAAGATGAGGGATATGCAGTTTAAGTTTTTTATTATTTTTACTTTAATTTAGCTATATTTAAACTAAGAGGCAAGTACTAGCTACTCTATAGCACTTATTTGGAAAATATTATGTACTACTTGTTTAAAAAACTATATACATATAAAATATATATATATATATATATATATATATATATATTTTACTGTAGCTATTCAAAAAACAATTCAATCAATAAATATTTTATTTTTTGGATATTTTTGTTTAAAAAATTAGACAAAAAAAAATTAATATAAAAAATATGAATGTTTCCAATTCTATTAAAAAAACTAAATCTATTTTTTTATTAAAAACACATTTTAAATTACCAAAATCACAAACTCACCAAAAAAAATTATAACACTGAAAATATATTGTATATTATTTATTTAACTAATTATATATATATTCATCTCTCCAGCTAACTCATTCTCCATGATATAATAAAAATGCTCATCTATAGTTTCTTCCCTTTATTAAATTTGGGATAGAGTGCTTTCTAAAATTTAGGTTTGATGTAACTTTAAGATGGTAAGAATTTAATAAATTTAATTTATTACTTTTGTTTTTAACAAGAACGAGAATAATATAATTTTTTTCCAAATGGTTGAGGCCCCAAACAACTATATGAAAGGGATGTATTTTAATATTTTGGTATGTCAAGACAAAAATGTATTAAAAATAGTAAAAATTATTAATTTATATATATAGAGAGAGAGAGAGTGTCTACACAATTAATTGTATATGGGTTTGTAGTTTCACAGACAACAAATTCTTCTAGCTTCTATAAAAATGTTCCAAAGATAGAGATATATATGTGTTTTTAAAAAAATTGATGCTTTCGTGTGTTTGCAACTCAAACCACCAAAATGTGTGATCCTAAACCTATATAAAAAACAATCGTCACTATACACATAATATCCCCATCAGGAAAATTTAAATTTGAAAGAATGTGTGCACGTTCTTAGTCTCAACAACACATGCATGTTTCTAGTGCTAGGAGAGTACACACATTCGTGCATTTATTAACTTTAACACATGGAACATTGCTGGGGTGGGTTTAGGGCGATGGGAAGGGTGAGAAAGGGAGGGATGTAAGGGGCAATGAAGATCAAGAAACAAAGAATGAGAGAGACAAAGAGAGAAAGATAATGGGGTGAGAATGAGTTGGTGGTAAATGGCTATGGTTGGTTTGGAAGGGGGTGTGGAAGATGAGAGTGGGAGGGATAAAAGGGCTAAGGGAGAGAGAGATATTTGAGGGTGGGTAAAAGTTAGTTGGCGATTGAGGGACAAGAGTGAGTGAGAGTCAAAAAATGAGAGAGATAGGGAAAGAAGGTTGGTAAGGGAGAGGTAGGGAAATATTTAAGGTTAACACATGGAGGAAGAGAGACACAAATTTGGAGGGGGATGTTGTGTATGAGTGATTTAGAGATAGAGATATAAACTTGAGATGGAGGATAGAGAGAGATTGTGAAAGTGAGTGAGAGTGGTGGAGGGGAGAGAGAGAGAGGGAGAGAGAGGAAGAGTAAGAGATAGTGAGATGACATAGTGGGAAGAGAATGAGAGAGACGAAAGGGGTGAGGGAGAGGGAGTGACAGAGGGAGAGATAGATAAGGATAAAGGGATGGAGATAAAGATAGAGGTGAAGGGTAGAGAGAGGGAGAGAGAGTTGGAGGGGACCTTGTTGTTAGCTATGTGAGGGAGGGAAGTATGAAGAAATAGTGGAATCTTGATGGAGGAAGGAGATATAAGGAGAGACGGGTGGGATATATGATGGATAGTTAGAGGAAGGAGAGACAAATATCGATAGATATGGAGAGAGAGTAGGAGAGTGAGGTGGGAGAAAGAGAGAATGAGATGGGAGGAGATATAAAGAAGGAGGGAGGGTAAGGAGAGAGGGAGAGAAAGGAAGGGATGGAGATGTAGAAAGGGAAATAGAGACAACGATAGAGGGTAGATAGCTTATAGAGAGAGAAAGAGGGGGGTTATTATGAAGCACACACTAAGTAAGGGAGGGAGGGGCAAAGAAATATAGGAAGGGAGAGGAAGGAGGGAGAGAGTGAGGGGAGGGAGAGTAATAGGAAGACAAATAAAGGGAGAGGTACACACACACACATACACACAGATAGATAGATAAATAGAGAGAGAGAGAGAGAGAGAGAGAGAGAGAGAGAGAGAGAGAGAGAGAGAGAAGAAAAGGAAAGATATGTCGAGGGGAAATATGGGGGAGAGATAACGAAGAATAGAGATGAAATTAGAGAGAGTGATAGGTAGAGAGTGTATGTGATGGGGGAGAGAGGAAGAGAAATAGTAAAGGAGTGATGGGGAGAGAGAGAAGGAGAGAATGGAGATAGAATTAATGATCCAGATTGGATCATTATAATTTTTTTCATCCATATTGATGCATTTAGAATGGAAAAAGGGAAGGAATCACCTCATGACCCTGGTTTTACCAGTGGGACCCAATTTGGCAAAATGGGGTCTAAAACCTTTCAGGAGCGTTTTGAGGCATCAAATGATGTTTTTTGGGGGTAAAAATTTTCCACTTTGGTCCCACACATTTCCATGTTATTCTACACATAGATATATTTCCAACAACATAAGAAGTGCGTCAAAGAGAGTCTGTATGCAAAAGTTATGCCACTCAGAAGTTGATCTTCCTTTTTTCACACCTATAATTCTAGAGGATGTCGCGCCAACCCCCATTATTCATGGAAAATGGGCTAGCCACGTGGTTATTATGTAAAAGACTCTAGAAGAGTATATACTATAACTTTAGTTAAGATTTGACGTAGTCACGTAACCACTAGTAGGCTATCGAGTTGTGTTATAACTGGGCAACTAGGAGTAAGAGACATTCTTTTATGTCAAGAGAATTTTTTTCGATAGCTCAACAAAGATAGCCATGAGAGATAAGAGGTTTAGGTAGAACACATAGAGAGGATATGTGTAGTGTAGCATCCCACGGGCCACATGCATTACTTCTCTGTACTTGTAGCCTTACTTTCCAGACAGAGAAAGAGAGCAAAGCGGCGTCACCTTCCACCTGGGTTTTCTCCCAAAAGGGTTTCCCAAAGCATATATTATGTCTTATGTGTGTGTGTGAGATTATTTTGTCATTCTATACTTTTTTTTATAATTTCCATTTGCATGCATGTACTAATTATAATTAAATTTACATATCTATAAGTTTAATAAAATGGTAATATTGTAAAAAATCAGAATTTTAATATATTATTATCAGATCTGTTCTGACAGACAGTCAAGTGGAATATCCACAAAAGTTTATGGATCATTAAGTATCAGATTAGGTTTATTTAGGTATTTTGTGGAGATTGAATGGATCTAGATCGGTGAGGCCGAAAATCGTAAAACCCTGATCATGGCCAAGGAATCTGTAAATGAACCTCGTTATCCTATAGAGGTGAGGTTTACACGGTTGGAACAACAATTCACAGATATCAACCATAATGTAAGCCTCCTCATGGCGACCTTGAATAACTAGCTAGGGATATTTGGAGAATATGGGGGTTAAAATGCAAAGGACAAATCTAAACGAGGATCAGAAGATCGAGGAGAAATGGAGAACTAATTGAAGAAAGAATCTAGAGAAGATCAACTTGGTTCAAGTGTCATGAATCAGTCCCTATATAAAATGGGAGAAAAATTCGATATCAAGCCATACCATGAATAAATTGACATTCTGAAGTTGAAACATTGGTTGCAACAATTGGAACTTTATTTCAGCGTCCATCAGATTGAGGAAGGGCAAAAAATATCATTTGCACAGATGAAATTGGAGGGACATGCACTAACTTGGTGGGAGAGCCACATAGAAACCTTGAGGATCAAGGGAGAACCTCTAGTGATTAAGTGGTAAGATTTTAAAACCCTAATTAAGTCAAATTTTTATTCCATTGGGTACATGAAGGACCCAGTGGATCTGGTGGCATTACTTCAGGAAAAATTCGAGTCAAATCATGCAGGAGTACACCACAGAATTTAGAAGGATAACTATAATACTAGGTATCTCTCCAAGAACTTAGATGTACTCCTCAAGTATTTCAGGGGTTTGCACCACCATCTGCATCAGCAAGTGATTTTATTCAAGCCCAAATCGGTGGATAAGGCTTCTGTATAGGCACAATACCTGGAGAACATAAGCCTGAAGATAGCATAATAAAGAGGACAAAAGTAGAAGGAGAAGGAAGAAGCTTTTGAGGAGGGGAGGAAGAAACAAAAAGGGGGAAAATATAAAAACACAATAGCCACAACACACTAGTGCAAATATCCTATCAACCACTGTAGCATTGATGGTCATACAAAGGAGAAGTGTTGGAATTTGCATCCAGAGCTAAACCCGAAGAATAAGAAGAAACATAAAAAGAATAAGAATCTCATGGTCACAGATTCAATCAACCAAGTTGAAAGAAACTATGTGGATGAGAAGATCGTTTATATGCCAGTGTAGAAGGTGGTGAATTTGAGTAGCTTTCAGTAACAGGAAGAGAAAGAAATGACCAAAATATTCCATATAAAGATACAGGTCAAGAATATGAAGATTGATGCTCAGTTTGACTCAGGATCACAGGTGAATATCATTGCAGTAGAGTTGATAAAGAACTTGGGGTTGGAAGTTCATGATCATCCAAACCCATATCCACTCGGATGGGTAAATAAGGATGTAGAGTTGAAGGTAACAGAACAATGTAAAATTAAATTTGCTATTAGTGACGATTTTATTGATGAAATAGATCTAGATGTGGTTCCCCTTGATGTATGTGGAGTCTTGTTTGGGAGTATATACATGTACATGCGAGATGCAATATTCATGGGCATAGCTAATCAATACCCACTAGTTAACGATGGAAAATCATTTATCATCAATGCACAAAAAGGCAAGTAAAAAATTTCACTGGTAAGTGCTAACCAAGCCAAGAAATTGATCAATTCCAACAAAAAGTATGTTTTATTATTTTTAAGAGAATTTCAGTCTAGAGAGCAGTCAACAAGAGGCAAGGTATCCCTAGAGGGGTGTACTAAGAAACATAAACAACAATTGGAGGAGTTAGTACAAGGATATAGGGATGTGTTATGAGAGTCCAAAGCATTAACACGTAAGAGACAAGTGGAACATGAGATCCAACTATCATCCCACTCCCCATTGCCAAATATTGGGTTGTACAGGAAGTTTGTTAGAGAAGCAAGGGAGGTGAAAAAATAATTGCAACAACTACTGGAACATAGTGTCATTCGAATGAGTACATCTCCATGTGGGTCACTCATCCTCATTGTGCCAAAGAAGTATGGGACTTGGTATATGTGTATAGATTACAGGGTATTGAATAAAATCATACTCAAGAATAGATACCCCCTGCCGAGGATAGATGACTTATTGGATTAGTTGGAGCAAGAAAAATACTTCACCAAGTTGGAATTGAAGTTTGGATATCACCAAGTTCGAGTCAAAGAAGAAGATACCCAGAAGACCACCTTAAAAACCTACCAAGGTTCATATTAGTGGTTAGTCATGCCATTTGGCCTATGTAATGCACTAGCTACATTTATGAGATTAATGAATGATGCACGACTGATGTACTGTGCCATTTTATAGATTCGTTTTATATTTTTTATTTGGATGATATAATGGTATATAGTAATACCTAGGAGGAGCATATTTCACATTTGACACATTTGTTGTAAATATTAAAGAAGTCCCAACTTCTAGCAATTCCCAAGAAGTGTGGGTTTGCACAACAGTCTTTGGTGTATATGGGGTATGTGATTGGTGGAGGAAAGCTAAATATAGATCCTTCCAAGATGTACGCCATCATGAAATGGTCAGTGCCTACTAATATTTTTGAGGTCAGGAGTTTGATTATGGCATCACAGTACATGATGAAATTCATAACCTCATTTTCAGTTGTAGCAACACCGCTCCATGCCATAACAACAAGTGCCAAGAGTTTCTAGTGAGGAAAAGGTTAGCAGAGGGATTTCAAGGAGTTAAAGAAGAAGATCATTCAAGCACCATTTTTGGCGTTACCAAACTTGCAATAGCCTTTGAAGTGGAGATAGATGTCAGTGGGTAGGTTATGGGAGTTTTTTTTATGTAGAGGGGAAGGCTTGTATACTACCATTCTAAAGTATTTCATGGGAAAGTCCTTAACTACTCTAACTACGATAAGGACCTCTATGCCATGGTGCAAGTTGTGAAGAAGTGGAAGCACTATTTAATAGGAAAGTAGACAGTAATCCACATAGACCACCAGTTGTTACAATACTTGCAGGCCTGGAGTACGATACAATAGACCAACTATTACAAATGGATGGATTTTTTACAACAGTTTCATTTGGTGATCAAGTACAAAAATTACAACATAAACAAGTTGGTTGACATGCTTTCAAGGCCACCCACATCAAATATCACAACTTTGGGGACTCTTGTGCACATGGAGCCATTCACCCATGATGCATACAAGGTCATATTCAAAGTATCAGGACATCAAGGAGGTGTACCAGGAGTTTTCGAGTCAGATTCATGTGCACGATGGCATTAGAACCATTGACTACCATCCATGGAAAATTTTAGAGGCGAATTTTTTCCCTTGGGCTAAATTAAGGGGTTTTATATTTTTATTTGGTGAATATTTGGTATCATAGTACATTGTTACAAATTGCCTCAAATTTATTTTATAAAAAAATTAGGTATGGAGGTTAGCCCACCTTATTTTAAGAGAGAGGGTAAAAAAGGTAAATTTAGCCCTTGAAATTAGGAGTTATAATCTTCCATTCGCCCTCATTTTCAAGAAAATGTATTCATGATAGTTATAAATAAAAATATAAATACAATGGAGTTATGGTAAATAAATAAAATCTCTTTTTATACTTACTCCAAAAATATGGTAAATAAATAAAAATACAAATAAACTAGAGGCATGGTAAATAAATAAAACCTCTTTTTATATTAAGTCCATAACCCTCTTTCCATTTAAGAAGGCTAAAAAACAAGGTTTCATTTAAGTGAATCCTATGGGCCAAATACCATATTTATAAAAGAGATATGGTAAATTAATAAAAATATAAATAAATGAGAGGTATGGTAAATAAATAAAACATTTTTTTATATTTACTCCATATGTCACTTTATATTTATGAACACACAAACGTGTAAATAAATAAAAATATAAATAAACTATAGGTATGGTAAATAAATAAAACCTCTTTCTATATTTAGTCCATAACCCTCTTTCTATTTAAGAAGGCTCAAAAAAGAGGTTTTATTTAATTGAATCCTATGGGCCAAATACCATATTTATAAAAAAGGTATGGTAAATTAATAAAAATATAAATAAATGAGAGGTATGGTAAATAAATAAAACATTTTTTATGTATGGTAAATAAATAAAACAATTTTTATATTTACTCCATAAGCCACCTTATATTTACGAACACTCAGAAAATGTGTTATATTTAGGTGAAGTCTATGGGGCAAATACCATGGGCCAAATTATTATTAATACCATGCAAAAGAACATTATTAACCCTAATATTGGTATTAATAAAAATAAAGGTGGCACATGGTATTGACCCATGGTATTCACATGGAATGCAACCTATTTAAAGTGGGGAATTAAAGTAGCATAGATCCATCTTTACACTGGATCAAATATCATGATATGCACTAACATAGAGTGAAAAAATATTTGATCTCTCTTGGGGCTTGGTAGATCAAGAGTAAAAATGAATCTTGTCATTTAATGTCACTTAAACATTTTAACTTGGTTAAAATAAAAAAATAAAATAAAAATCAATTATTAATTTTATTAATTTTTATAAATTACTAATAGTAGTTTTTAAGTTCCAAGTTTATGATAACCCATAGTATTGACCCATGGTAATACCATGGTATTCATGTGAGCATATACTATTTAAAGGGGAAATTCTATCAACTTAGATCCATCTTAATTCCGGGTCTACCAAGTGCTAGGAGGGATAAATAGATTTCATCCTTCTAAGACTAGTAGATGTGGAGTTAAGATGGATATACGTTGGTTTTTATGATAATGAAGATATTAAATAGACTTAGCAAATTATATTGTAAAAAAAGTATGAAGGTGAATGGTTAAAGCTACATTTAGTCACTTCACAAAATTTAGTAAAAAATACTAATATCTCCATTAATATTGGTTTTTCTGATTTAACAAAAAAAAATTCAAAACAATGAAATCTTAACTCTTTTTGCATCACCCTCGTAGAAGAGAGATAGTCGCTACCCAGATTTCCCACCATTTTTCAAACATTCTCAATATGATATCTTCATGAAAAAGTTAAGGTACTGATCTTGGATTAGTTGTTTGAAAAATATGCTGGTTTGTACAACCTTTCATCTTCTCTGCTATTCTTAGTTTGTCGTAATGATCTATAGGGGTTGGGCCATTGCACCATATTGTCCTAAAAGGCGGATATTGTGCACCAAAAAGGAAATTAATCCACATGTTACAACATTGTTAAAAATGGTACGAAGGTAGTGAATTATGCTAATAAGAAATTTAGATTGGGAGAGACGTAATTAAATTTTATTATTTAATTGAAGATTTCCAATTAAAATAATAATAAATCTACATTTATATATTTATATATTGATTGGAAGGCTTCTGACAATGGTCACTTCTTTCCATTAGATCCCCTTCAGGCCTTTGGGATACCTACTACTTCATTATATTATATAGTTGGGGCTTGCTACTTGTTGGCGTGTTGGGGTAAACAAACTTGATGTGGTTTTTTTTTTTCTTATCTCGCAGTTGGAGTCTATGGAATAAGAAAGAAATTTGATAGCTTGGCAAAAGTGGTAGCTTGACAAAAGTGGTAGAGAAAACATTAATCTCTCCTACCATGACAAACATGGCCACTAAAACTTGAAACATTGTTTGTAGGAAGTGAAAATTATGTTTCTTTTTTCCAAACATGTATGTTAGTATATCACAGTTTAATGAATATGTTTTATTATTATCATATATGGTTTCATACATTATCAAAACATTCGCCAAGACTTCACAATGTTTTATTATTCAGTGAAAGATTTTCCAAGATCTTACAAGATTTTATAATTTAGTGAAAGATTCGCCATGACTTTACAAGATAATATAATCTTGTGAGAGATTCGCCAAATATATATATATATATATATATATATATATATATATATATATATATATATATATATATATATATATCTTAGTGATAAAATCGCCTCCAATTGTTCCTATGTATCATGGGGATGCGCCCATTTATTATACATATAAATTTAGGGTGGTTCTTAAAATTTTCCCTGCTACCATCTCTAAGATGGGTTACTCTACAGGTTGGATAAGTTATGTGTTCCTAAAGGTAAGTGACTGCAGCTGATTAGAGAGTCTCACACCTCTAAGGTTGCAGGGCACTTTGGTGTAGGGAAGATCTTGACTAACTTGTAGAGGTATGTGTATTGACCCAAGATGCAAGAGTAGGTATCTAGGTTCATAAGAGGATGAATTCTTTGTTCTACCAACAAGCCTAGCAACATGAAACAAGGTCTATATCATCCCTTATCTGTACCTACTCATCCTTAGGAAAGCATTTCCATGGATTTTGTGGGAGTTTTACTGAAAATCAGGAAGGGAAATGACTACCTATTTGTGATAGTTGACAAATTCAACAAGATCTGTGCTCTGATGCCCTGTAAAAATACCATCAATTGGAAAAATCACAAAAATTGTTATTTGTACAAGTCTGGGTGCACTTTGGGATACCAAGGAGCATTGTTTCAGATAGGGATACAAGATTTCTCAATGCATTTTCATCTACATTGTGGGAGAAGGTGGACATGAAGTGGAATATATCTAGAGCATTCCACCCACACAAAGATGGGCAAACAAAATTATTCAACAAGACTTTGGTGCAACTTCTCAGGGGATACAACCAAATGCATTTGAAGACCTGGGACGAAAATCTGGTATATATACAATATTCTTACAACAGAGCAATCCACACTTCTACACGAAAGTCCCCATTTGAAACTTGTTTTGGATATTTTCCACCTTCACCTTTGGATATTGGATATGGGCAATAAAGAGAATTTAGGGAAGATCTTACATGAGATGCTTTGATGGCTGAAAAATTTATAGAGAAGATCAGGAAAATCCATATACAGGTACAAGGCACACTGCAAAATTCGTAGCATAAGTATAAGGCCAAGCATGATCAACACAGAACAAAGAATCATTCAAGGTGGGAGACAAAGTATGGCTACAGTTGAACAAGGAGAGGTTGCTCGAGCCTGGTAAGAAAATCAAGGCTCTAAGGTATGGTCCCTTTGAGATTCTAGAAAAGGTGGGTGGTAATTCCTATCCACTCAGTTTACCACCGTATATGCACATTTACTAAATTGTGAATGTAGAGAATTTGAAACTCTATGAGGCTTCCATGCTAGATCAGGAAGAGGAATAAGTCCTACATTCTGTGGAGGATTTGGTGCCAAAATCTTAGGCAAAGTTGATAGAAGATACAATTTTGCAAAAGAGTTCCAGAACCACAAGACAAGGGGAAAGATGACCTTTGGAAGCTTGAGTTGAAGGGACAACTTCCACGCAAAGCTAAATGGTACGCTAGAGAGAAGGTGAAGGAAAAAATTCATCACCTCATTTAGTAAAACAAAAGCCTCCCAAAATGGGGAGGTGTGATCCGGATTGGATCATTATATTTACTTTCATCAATATCAATGCATTCAAAGTAGAAAAAGTGGAGGAATCAACTCATGGGACTATTTTTACCAATGGGACCCAATTTGGCAAAACAAGGTCTAAAACCTTCTGGAAGTGTTTTGAGGCATCAAACAACATTTTTTGGGGGTAAACTGTGTCGCTCTAGCACTACACCTTTCATGTTATTCTTCACATAAAGATATTTCTAACGGCATAATAAGCACATTGATCAAATTTTGTATGCAAAAGTTATGTTGCTCAGAAGTTGACCTTCCTGTTTTCACAACTATAATTTGGGAGAATTTCACATCAGCCCCCATTATTCATGGAAAAGAGGCTAGCCACGTGATTATTATGTAAAATAATCTAAACGAGTATATATTTTAACTCTAGTTAAGAGTTGTTGTAGTCTAACTTTACTAATAATAGGCTATCATGTTGTGTTATAATTGGGCCACTAAGAGGAAGAGGAATTATATTCTGTCGAGAGAATTTTTTTCCATACCTGATAAAAGATAGCCATGAGGGATAGGAGGTAAGATCACATAGAGATGATTTTTGCAATATAGCAACCCATGGGCCACAACCATTTCTTCTTTATACCTGCAGCCTTATTTTCCAGACAGAGAAAGAGAGTGAGGCAGATTCACCTTTTAGTTGGGTTTTCTCCCAAAAGGGTTTCCCAAAGAATATATTGTGTCTTATGTGTGTATGTGAGCTTATTTTTTCTTTCTCTACTTGTATGCATGATTTCCATTCACATGCATGCACTAATTACAGATAAATTTATAGATCTAGAAGTTTAATAAAAATGGAATAGTGTAAAAATTTAGAATTTTAATATATTATTATCAGATCCGTTGTGACGAATGGTCTATTGGAATATCCATGAAATTTTACATATTAAATAAAGAGGGAATAAGAGATATAGAGACACATGAAAATATGTAAATGGAAATAGAAATATAGAGAGTTGTGGGGGGGGGGCGTGGGTAGGGGGAGAGAAATAGAGAGCGGTGGAAGAGACATAGAGGGAGCAGTGAGAGAAAGGCAATATGATATTGTTAGAGGAGAGAGATGGAGAGAGTGGGGGAGAGAGTGGAAGAAGAGAGAGATAGAGAGGGGAGAAGAGAGAGAGAGGAGTAGAGATAGAGAGTGAGAATGAAGGATAGGACAGATGGAGAGAGTGGAGAAGGAAGTGAGAGGAATACTTAGTGAGAGGAGAAGGAAGAGAGAGAGAAAATGAGTGAGTGAGGCAGATATGAGAGAGGGAGAGAGGTGAGAGAGAATGAGAGAGAGATGGGGAAGAAGAGAGATAGATGGGTGGAGAGATTGAGAGATAGAGTGGGACAGTGAGAAATAGAAATAGATAAGAATAGAAGGAGGGTTAAAGATGTAAATATAGAGGAGGGAGAGAGAGGAAGGAAAAGAAACATAGAGAAATATAGGGATAGAAAAATAGAGAGAGTGATGGGGGTGAAATTGATAGAGATAGTGGGAGTGAGGGAGAGGGAAAAAGTTAAAGATATAGATAGATGTGGAGGGGAGAAAGACAGAGGAAACAATAAAGAGAGAGGGAGAATGAGCATGAGGGGGAAATATGAAAAGAGAGATGGAATAAGACATATACAAAGAGAGAGAGTGTGTGAGATAGAGAGAGAGAGAGAGAGAGAGAGAGAGAGAGAGAGATGAGTGAGAGAGGGAGAGAGACGATGAGCGAGTGAGGGAGATATAGAAGGGGAGGTATGGAGATAGAAATAATGAGGAAAGAAGATATAGAGAGACACAAAAAAACATGTAAATGGAAATAGAGAGATAAAGTGTGGGTGAGAGAGAAAGAGATATATTGATATGTAGAGAGAGAGAGGGAGGGGTAGAGAGAGAGTGATCAGGGAGAGTGGTGGACGGAGAGTGAGGGAGTGATGGAGAGAGAGAGGGAGAGAGATGGTGGGAGATATATATAGTGATGAAAGAATATATATAGATACACAAACAATTATATAAATGTAAATAGAGAGGAGTCGGAAGAGAGAGAGGGAAGGAGATAGGGAAGTGGACATAGAAGGAGGGTAGAGAGATTTAGAGAGGATATATAAAGAAGGATATAAAGATAGAGAAGTGGAGATAAAAATATAGTGGAGTGGAATAGAGAGAAAAAGGTTGAGAGTGTTTGAGAGGTAGATAAAAAGAGAGAGTGATGGGGGAGAGAGGGAGAGAGATAATGAAGGAGGGAGGGGGAGAGAGAGAGAAGGAGAGATGGATGGAGATAGAGACAAAGAGGTAATAATAGATAGAGAGACAAAAAAAATATGTAAATGAAAATAGAGAGATAAATAATGGAGGGGATAGAAAGAGAGAGTGTGTGTGACGGGGGGGAGATGAGATGGATAGATAGTTGAAGAAGGTAGAGTTGTAGAGGGAATAAGAGAGAGAGAACTGGAGATAGAGGGTGTGAGAGAAGGATGGAGAGGAATGGAGAGAGTGGATAGAGATGAAGAGAGGATAGAGAGGGAAGAAAAGAGATGAAATGAGAGAGAGTGAGAGGTGGAGAGATAGAAAGAGTGATGGAGCACAAAAGGAAGATAGATAGTGAGTGGGTGAGAAAGAGAGAGAGAGGGAGGGAGAAAGAGACATCAAGGGAAGAAGATATAGAGAGACACAAGAAATTATGTAAATGAAAAAAATAGATAAGGAGAGTTGGGGGAGAGAAAGAGATAGAGAGGGAGAGAGTTAGGGATGGATGAGAGAGAGAGGAGGTTTAGGAAACTGAGAGACAAAGGGAGAGTGGAAGAATAAAGAGATTGAGGGAAGAAATGAGAGAGATGTGGATATAGAGAGTGAGAGAGAAGAAGAGGTGGATGGGTGGAAAGAGTAGAGGGGAAAGGATAGAGATATAGATAAGGAGAGGGAGAGAAATAGTAAGGGAGCTTGGAGGAGAGAAAAAGAGAGAGTGAAATAAAGAGAGGGAGAGGGAAGGAAAGACAGAGAGAAGGAGGAGAATGATATTGAGAGAGGATAGAGAGGAAGTGAGGGTGATTGAGAGAGAGATAGAGTAGAGGAAGAGAAAGAGAGAGGTAGATATAGACAGTGTGGGAGACAGATGAATGGAAATATTGGAGGGGTAAGAAGAGAGTGATAATTGTGAGATGGGCAGTGATAGTGAGGGAGTGAGGGAGAGAGATAAAATATAGAGAGTGAGGTAGAGAGACAAAAAGAGGAAAAGGTGGATATATGGAGAATTAGTGATGTGGGAGATGGAGAGACATAGTGAGGGAATGAGGGAGAGAGAGAAGAGAGGAAATGAGATATATATAGAGATGGTGGATTATAGAGAGGGAATAAGAGAGATATAAAGAGAGGCAAAGGGATAGGGAGAGGGAGAGGAAAATATAGGGGAGAGAGTGATGGGGGAAGTGGGTGAGGGATAGTAAGGGAGGGAGGGGGTGAGAGAGAGAGAAGGAGAGAGGGGGGACATAGAGATAAAGATGGTGTGGGGATAGAGAGGTAGAGATATAGAGTAATGGGGGGAAGAGAGAGAGAGAGAGAGAGAGAGAGAGAGAGAGAGAGAGAGATATGAGAAGGAAGATAGAGACAGAATTGTGCTTGCAATCTATAACATGTGGGTGGACCTACCATTATTGGGCTAACATTAGATGGTGATAGAGGAAGGTAGATAAGGTACTTATTATTGTGTTAGTCTCAAAATTGGATCTACATTTTTAAGAAAATGTGTGGATTCCTAAGAATGTGTGCATGATTCCTTGATTAACCTTAACCCATCCTGCTTCCCAGTCACCCAAAATCCAAATACAAATATAGAAAATAAGAATATAAGAGAAGAAAATGTTAACACTCCATATGAGTTTTTGTGTAATTGGAAAGAATAATTTTTTCCGCTTGTGTTATTGGATATCAAGTTTTTCTCTTATTGTATAACTAAAAGACAATCTCTATGTAATTATAAGGCGATTTGAGTAATTTGAGGTTAAATATTGTCTTGTTGAGGAATCAAAACCCAATATTTTCTTCTTGCATATTTGGAAGGAAGCCTTTTATCTTGCTATGAAATTGGAAAAAAACAAGTTTCCTTTTTGTTACGATTGGGATAAAATCTTTGTTTTATTATATAATTGGAGGATATTTTTTATAAGTGGAATACAAATTATATTTTTTTATGGTTGGAATACAATTATTGTATCCTTGTAATTACAATCCATTTATACATGGGAAAACATCGAAATCAAAAAATGAAATCTTCAAGAGAAAAATAACTCATAGAAAATATCATTAAAACAAGAGAAAAGACTAGTGTAAGAATGGCGAAATGAAGACTTTTAGAAAAGTAGAATCCAACTTGTAGGATGAGCCTCCAATGAAATTTCCATTGTAAACATATTTTTATAATAATATGATGCATATTTTCTTGGAATTAATTGAGGTATGGATGAAATTAGATAGGATACTGGTGCACAACTCCTTGGTGAAGACATTCATATGATGCAACCTCTTGTTCAACACTACGATAATTTAGAAGCTACCCCTAAGCATGTTTATTCCCCTTCAAGTAATGTAAGTCCTCTGGCAATCCTTTTTCTATCCCTCTTATAATTTTCATTATGAATTATAATTCATGTAAATATTATGGAAATGATAACTTAATGATTGGGTTGAGATGGGTGGACACAAATTCAAAGGTCTAAGAAGAACCTGGGATGCAAATTGAACTCAAGGTGTTTCATTTAATATGCCACCATTTTTTCTAACTGAGTTTTAATGGCCTATGCAACAGGAAGGGTGGGATTATTGAGTGGAGTACAAGCCCATACCACATTTTCCCTTGAGGGGTGTGTCAGTGTGTTTAAAATGCAAGAGGGAAAAGAAGGTTGGCGGAAGAAATGGGGGTAAACGACAAAGACAAGACATGAATTCAAACATGATTTTCCATTTAGAATTAGGTTGAGTGAGAGTGGGAGAAACATGCTCTGATATGTAGGAAATTGCATGAGAAACACAAATTGTATTCTAGGATATGCATATGGTAGTTGTGAGAAAAATCACAAGAGAGAATGCAAGGGAGTAGAATTAGCGTAGAAGTGAGATCATGTAGAGTAGCGTGGGGTGAAGAGAAGATCAAGGAAGGCCAATGAGTTTTGTTGTTGGAAAAACTATGTGCTTTGGATCCCTCCATAGAAAAGTGGTATCTTTTTGAGTTTGAATTGTGGGGTGAAGTGAATACTAGAGAAGAGTGGGTTGGGACATAGTGAAGTTTCGATACCCACTGATTTAGTGGGTGGAACCACAATGTGCTCTGGATCCCTACATGGCAAAGTCATAACTTTGTAAGTTTGGATACTTCTAGGGTTGGTAGGTGGAAACACTATGCGCTTTGGATCCATGTTAAGTATGTGGAGGCACATTAATATATGACTTCATGTTGTATTTAGCAAGTGGAACATTGTGTTATTTGGATTCATGTAAGAAGGTGGAGACACCATGAGACCTAGATTCCTGTGTGAACTAGTTGATTGGAATTGGTGTGAATTCCTTTGATCGCTTAGTCATAATGTTGGAAATTTGTTGTCATTGATGTAAAAGGAAAAGGTAAAGGAAATGGAAAATATTGGAAAAGGAAAGAAATGGAAACTACAAATGCATTGGTAAATATGTTGTCATTGTTAGCAAAGGCAAAGGTAAAGGAAATGGAAATGATTGGCAAAGGAAAGCATGGAAATCATTGGTGGAAAAGGAAAAAGTAACAAAGGTTGCAAAGGAAAGCATGGAAATTGTAAAGCAGTATAAATGGTGTTTTCATTATTGGCAAACGAAAAGGAAAAGGTAATGGCAAAGGTGGAAAAGGAAAAGCATGGAAAAGGTTCAACCACAATAAGATCAACATGGTAATAGTAATGTTACATAGAATTTAGAGCCAATTCTTGGAAATTAAATTATCTCAGATGAAAGTGAAACCAACTCAAATGGGAAGAGCTCTAAAAGATATTTCCAGTGGTATGTGGAAGTCTTAAAATGGCCTGCTAGATCAAAAGTTAGAGCTAGTCAAAGTTGGAGACCCCAAGTCCAAGTTAACAGAGTTATAAGGTGATTGAAGGAGCCTTGGCACATAACTAAAGTTGGCAGAAGTACCGAACAAAATAGTTAACCCAAGTGGAGCAGAAAACAAAGGATGGGGTAGATGTGGGAGACAGTGCAGAAGCAGGAAGCATTTCTATTTGGCATTGGTGGATGCCACCCAGTGGCGGTACCCAAACGAAATGTTTATGGCGCAAAATTCTTAGTGCCATGATGAATGGTGTAGGATGACGCCATCTCGACGGACTTACCTTGATGGGTGCACCCTAGAGAATTGAATAAAGTGCACACAGTGAAAGCACCAAGAGACAGGGTGTCAGGACATGGCAGTAGAGAGTCGTCTAATGAGAATCAAGCGAAAGTCCCCACTCCAACAAATCAGCTCGCTGAGGGCTAGTTAGGAGGTGCATTCTGGGAGGATAACAAAGAGGTAGTGTATCGAAATGCTAGCTTGACAGAAAAACAAAGGAAATGGCTTGAACAAAGTGATTTTTGATAAAAAAAAATATTAACAAAGAAAATGCTCTGAAAACCAAAAGTTTGGGGACTCTTTCTCTCTCCTCTGGCAGGACAGGTGGCAGCATGTGATTATCCCAGACAACGGAGGATGATGACATCAACACTAACAAATTAGAGCATGACATGTGGAAGTCATATTTGGCACTTTCAAGTACCTTAAGGGATCATATTTGAGTGACATGTGTCATCTATCACAAGTCAACACGTAGCACAGATGAAGACAGAATGACATCATCCCGTTGGATGGAGCCCAACATGTTGCAAATGGTGCATAAAAGGGATGCATCAGGGAAAAGGCTTTAAGATGACGAGATGACTGACTCAGCCCATAGAGCCTTTCTATTAGCTCTTGTTGAAGTGGGATGACCCACCTGGATAACTCATCTCATAGGATAGACCCTGACACATTTGTTAACAGAGAACAAATAAAAAGAACCCAGCAGCGGGAGCCCGGACACGTCACATTGACAGACAGAAAATTGCATCCAATAGGCAGAGCACAAGTGGAAACCCCACATAATAGCGTGGCCTGGAGGAGATAACCCAGAAGAAGTTATTTGCACATTTTAAGGAATTGTCAGGACAAAAGTGTCGGGCTTGGGAGCTTTGGTCTTTGCTCCAGGACCTAGCCTTTATTCATTTCACGTAGAACAAGACCAATGGCATGAAGCCACAAATAAAGAAAATAATTTTGCATACGACATCAAGGGATTATCGACCAAATTCTTGGCTAATGATTCACAGAGACTCTTAAGATAGCTAATTTATTTTCCTTTGGTCATTTAGCGTATAAATGAAACCAATGGCATAGAGCCATTAAAAAATGAGTTTGGCCTGCGAAGGGCTTAAATAGGCTAAGCACCTAAAGCCTTGAACCGGTGGTCGCGAAGACATGGTCCTATGGCACAAAAATAGGAAGAAGCCAACCCAAAAGGGGCTTAAGCTCAAAAATGAAGAACTACCAATTTTGGTAGTTAATTTAGAATTTTAGCCAAATATAAATGCGGATAAAAATAGTAGAATCCTAGCTAAAACATGTTAAAAGGCCAAAATTGCTAAAATCATCAGTTTAACTCAAAAATTGAGCCTAGAACTGCATAAATGTTTATTGAAGGTTGACAACCTTGTGAACACATTCAAAGCACCAGAATAAACAAGACAAAGGAAAAAAATAAAGATTCATGCAAAGATTTGAAGGCAAGTTGACTAAAAACTCGAATCCAAAATTATCAAGTCCATAAATCTTTAGAAGAAAAATTTGAGTAGTAGACTTGTGTGCGGGTAGAGTAGAGTGTGTGGATTAGAGGTTGTTGGTGCAACTTGATGCATAATAGTTTGGGTATGCATCAAAGGTGAATTAGAGAGCAATCTGGGTGGCTCAAAGGTGTTTGAGAAGGTATAGAATGAATTGGTGTTGATGTTCTTGGTCCATAAATTTTGGTGGTATTTTATATGAATAATCAAAGATCGATGAAGGTGATTTTATTATTAATCAAAGATTGTTGAAGGTGTTTGTAAAGTGGTTTTGATAAGTAGTAGTAGTGAGCAAGATTTATTTGATTATGACATAAGTGGCCTATTGATCTGAGTTTAATATTGATGAAATATGGATCAGTTGGGCTTGCAAGTGGTAATTTTCATATCAAGGGTTGTTGAGAAATGGCAACAAGAAATTCCAGTTTAACTTGTCCTTGAATTAAAATGTGAACTAAAATAGAATTTTTTTCTCATAGCAATTTGAAAATAATTAATTAAGTTCAATTAACTTAATTAATTTAGGAAATTCGAAATGGAAGTCTTTTAGAAGACATGTATATGTTCTCCCTAACTTATAGGAGTTCAGGATGAGTTATGAATGAGTTGTAATTATTTAACTGAATTTATTGAGTTAAGTCCAGTTAAATTAGTTCCAATCAGCTTCAGGAACTAATAGTGAGTAAATAGTAAGTTGGGACACTAATGACCTAATTAGTGTTACTCTAGTTCACTGAAGGTTCCACCATCAGAAACTCACGCATGCTGATTCTGAGAAAGACTTAGTTGAGATGAGAGTGCAGGGACAATGTACTAATTGTTTTAGATTTTTCTGAGTTGCATTGATAGTGCATGCATTCAGGAACTGATCCCTGAGGGATTGCGCTATTTTTAGAGTCTTTATTTCCCTTTAAATACAAGCTATCCTTCACAGGAATTTCACATTGGAATAGAGACTTGGAGAGCTTGTGAAGAGGCTCAGCTTTGGCCTTGAGCTTGCTTATGGGTTGGAGATTGAATTTGCTAAGTCCTATGATTTTTCTAGAGAGAACAAGCATTGTAATTTCATCCTGTTTTTCTAGATTAATACAAAACAGATAATGGCGTTTTGAGTTGTGGCTCTCCCCAGATATTTATTGTGTTATCTGCCTTTGACTCTCTTCCTCTATTGATTATTGTTTTCTTGATGTTTATGGGCTTCCACTATAAAGAGTATAAGTATATTCTTGTCTCTTATTTTAGTAGATGACATGAGCTTGTGAATCTACAGGATTTTCTACATGGTATTGAAGCAAGATTGTTTTTTGGGCCGAGAGTTTGCATAGAAGTTCTGATAATTTCTGTGCAACAATTTTAGAAACAAATTGCAGATTTGGATTCCTTAGGAAATGATACCAAATTCAAAAAAACAAATCAGCCAAATCAAAGTTTGGATGAGGGAGATATCATTGATTTAAAATCAGCTCTTTAGAAGTGATTTCAAAGTTTTGAGTTTATGGGTTATAGGTGAAAGTCGAATTTGCATACATACTTCAGGATCGACAAATGGCATTCCATGGGTTGAGGCTTGAGTATGCCTTGGAAGGCATCTCAGATTTCATAGGCTAGAGTGATAGGATGGAGGTTGTTCTAGAATATAATGGCTTGAAAGAATTCATTGATCAAGAAGTCCCCAAGCCAGCAGCTACGGATGCATAGAACTTGGCCGAATGAAAGAAGTGTGTGGCGAAGGCAAGGTGGATAATCCTTGAGGGAGTTCGAGACCACATTGTCTCGAGTCTCCATGGCATGGAAACTCTCCATGCTATGTGGAAAACATTGACGAACTTGTATTAGAATTGTAGTGATCAAAGGAAGTTGGCACTGAAGGATAAACTTCATAAAATCAAGATGGAGAAAGGCAAGACGATTCCAAAGTACTTGATCAAGTTCACTCAATGTCAGGATGAACTTGTAAGTGTTGGAATCACAGTTTTCGAGGTTGATATGGTGAGCCTTCTCTTCTTGGACTCCTAAAGAGTTGGCATCATTATTAGGACTCTATCAATGGTCGAGAGAAGCTGGAAGATTGGGAACGACTATGGTCGGATTTGATGCAGGATGAGATCAGGAGAAACACTAGGGACGACTCTTCATCAAAGACTGATGATGAAGAGAACTATGCCTTAGTGATTAAGGCGAGGAAGGGGAAAGATAAAATTTTCCATTCCAAATCAGATTCTTATCATGGAGTTAAGAAGAAGGACACGACGAAAGTTAAATTCTTTCATTGTCACAAGATGGGTCACTTTGCTACAAATTTTCCATTGAAGAAGTCCAAGGAGAAGTCCTTAGGAGGAGCGGTGGGTGAGGCTTTGGCCTCCCAATTTGAATTGGACTTTTCCCCCATTGCGTGCATGTTGTCTTCAATGATGGGAAGCATCTGGTACTTAGACAGTGGAGCTTCTTTCTACATGACTGGCGACAAAGTGTTATTTAGTGAACTGGAGGAGAAAGATCTCAAGATGCATATCGAGATGGGTGATGATGTAAGAATAATGTTACTGGTGTGGGCACTATTACTTTCAGAGGGAGCATGTGTCTCCACTCACCTTGAAGAATGTTATTCATGTACCCGTCCTGACGAAGAACTTGGTATCCATTGCCATGCTTGAGGATAGAGGCTATGATGTGATGTTTTCGAAAGGAAAGGCGTTCCTTAGACACATAGTAATGGGTCAAGTAAAGAAGATAGGGAATTGAGTTCAGAATATCTAAAATATAGAGGTAGAGGATTGTGCTGCTTTGAGTTCAAAAGAGGAAAAGATGTTGATCCGATATGTCAGCAAGTTGTGGCATAGGTGATTGGGCCACTTGCATCATGGGGCTTTGAAGATATTGCAACAAATATTACTAGTCTTCCCAACGGTACGCTTGAGCATGTTGACACATGCAAGGGTTGTACATTTGGAAAATACACAAAGTCTTCCTTTGGAGATAGAGATAGTTGAGCAGAGTCTATTATGGAGAGAGTCCCTTTAGATGTGTGTGGACCATTCTCGAGAGTATCCATCGCCAAACACATGTATTATGTTATATTTGTAGATGACTATTCTCGTAAATGTTGGATATTTTTCATGCAGAGAAAGGATCAGACATACAAAAAGTTTTGTGAATTCAAAGCATTGGTCGAGAAAGAGTCAGGCAAGAATATTAAATCTCTATGGAGTGATAATGGTGGAGAATATGTCTCCAATGAGTTTAAGAACTTTTGTGCGGTGGAAGGGATTAAACGAGAGTTGATGTCACCTCATAACCCTCAACAGAATGGGGTTGCTGAGAGGAAGAACATGAGCATAGTAGGGGCAGCAAGGGCAATGTTGCATGATCAGGCCCTACCACTACAATTGTGGGCTGAGGCATACAACACATCAATTTATGTTTAGAACCGTAGCCCACATCGGATAATTGAGAGTAAAACACTAGAGGAATCTTATTCCAGTAAGAGGCTAGATATTGGTCACTTTAGGATTTTTGGGTCATCGATTTATTGCCATGTGACCAAATATGCATAGAAGAAGCTTGAGCCAATAGCAAATTTGGGGATCTTTGTGGGGTAAACTGATAATCCCCACAACTATCGGGTGTACATGCAAACCAGTCGGATGACAATGGTTCATAGGGATGCCAAGTTTGATGAGGAGAAGGCCATGTGAGTATCCCTTGAGAGGGAGCTTAAGCCACATGGAGATGAGGAGATTGTAGCTCTTAAGGTTGAGGGGCCTCAGATTGATGTGGAACAACCACATGCAGAGGTTCAGAGAGTGGAGACATCCACTCAAGAAGAGTCTTCCAGAGAGGGAATAAAGTGCACTAGAGAGGCTAACAAATTGTTGGATGATGCACAAGAAAATGTGGGAGCACCCTCTTCTCAGCACAGATAGAGGAGGTCACTAGAGAGCTACACTAGATACATGGCACTTATGGGTACATGTGTTTTGACAGAGCCATATTCCTTTCAGGAAGCAGTGCAGCAACTAGTTTGGGTTGATGTGATGGTGGAGGAGTATGACTCCATAGTTCGAAACAGTGTTTGGGATGTGGTCCCGAGACTGGAGGAAAAGTTAGTTGTGAGCTCCCATTGGCTTTACAAGGTAAAACAAGCTGTAGATGGTAGTGTGGAGAAGCATAAGGCTAGATTTGTGGCCTGTGGATTTTCACAAGTAGAGGGGATTGACTATGATGAGAACTTTGCTGATGTTGCAAGGTACTTGTCAATCATATCTATTTTGGCACTATCTACACATATGGGTTGGAGTATCCATCAAATGGATGCAAAGATTTCCTTCCTCAATGGCATGATTGAGGAAGTGGTGTACATAAAGTAGCCCGAAGGTTTTGAAACCTTGGACCGTGAGTCACATGTATGTCAACTCAGGAGAGAATTGTATGGGCTGAAGCAAGCACCCTGTGCTTGGTACACCAGGATAGATAGCTAATTCAATGGGTTGGGCTTCATGAAGAGTGAAGCGTATACAAACCTATATCAAATAGTGGTGGAAGGTAAGTTATTGATCATTGTACTTTATGTAGATGATCTCATACTGACATGTGATGAGACGCTCATCAAATCTTGCAAAGAGGACCTTGTAAGAGAGTTTGATATGAAGGACATGGAGCTCATTCATTACATTCTTGGCATGGAGGTATGGCAGGGAGATGGGGAGTTGTTTGTTTCCCAAGGCAAGTATGTCAATGAGATACTCAGGAGATTCCGCGTGAAGAGAAGTAAACCCATGGAGAATCCTATAGCTGTTAACTAGAGGAAGGAGGATGCTACTTCAGGAGAAGTAGTGGAAGCTACTGTTTACAGGCAGCTTGTGGGTTCACTCATGTCTTTGCTAAACAGACGACCATATATGTGTTATGCAATTAACCAGCTTAGTCAAGCGATGGTTAGGCCTACCAAGTTGTATTGGAAGGCGACAAAGCATGTATTGAGATACCTCAGAGGCACTACTCAGTTTGGGTAGTGGTATAGACAGACAGAAGGAGTGAAGCTTCAAGGCTTCATTGATGTAGAATAGGCGGGGAGTGCATCTAATAGGAAGAGCACATCATGAGGGATATTTAGTATTGGGTTAGTTGCAGTTTCTTGGTACAATAGGAAATAGAGATCGGTTGCACTCAGTTCTGTAGAGGAAAAGTACATGGCTTCAAGTCAAGCAGCATGTGAGGCTATTTGGATAAGGAAGATCCTGGTTGGTTTGTTTGGTCAGCAGATGGATCCGACAGTGATTTACTGTGATAATCAGAGTTGTATCAAACTCTCTGAAAATCTAGTTTTTCATGATTGGTCCAAGCATATAGATATCCGATATCATCATATTAGAGATTGTGTATTGAGGCGGATCATGTTGTTAGATTACATTCCCACAGAGGAGCAAGATGCTGACATCTTGATAAAGGCATTGCCAATATGTAAATTTGAGTTTTGTATATACAGGATCAGGGTAGTGGATAATCCCTTTCTTGTTGAGAGGGAGTGTTGAGAAACGGAAACAAGAAATTCCAGTTTAATTTGTCCTTGAATTAAACTGTGAATTAAATGGAATTCTTTTCTCATAGAAATTTGACAATAATTAACTAAGTTTAATTAACTTAATTAATTTATGAAATTCGAATTGGAAGTCTTTTAGAAGACATGTATATGTTCTCCCTAACTTATAGGAGTTCAAGATGAGTTATGAATGAGTTGTAATTAGTTAACTCAGTTTATGGAGTTAAGTCCAGTTAAATTAGTTCCAATCAGTTTTAGGAAATAATAGTGAGTAAACAGTCAGTTGAGACACTAGTGACCTAATTAGTGCTACTCTAGTTAACTCGAGATTCCACCATCATAAACTCATGCATCTTGATTCTGAGAAAGACCCAGTTGAGACTAGAGTGGATGGACAATGTACTAATTGTTTTAGATTTTTTTGAGTTGCACTGATAGTGCATGCATTTAGGAATTGATCCTTGAGGGATTCCACTATTTTTAGAGTCTTTATGAATACAAGTTATCCTTAATATGAATTACACATTGGAATAGAGACTTGGAGAGATTGTGAAGAGGCTAAGATTTGGCCTTGATCTTGCTTATGGGTTAGAGATTGAATTTGTTGAGTGCTGGGATTGTTCTAGAGAGAACAAGCATTGTAATTTCATCTTTATTTTCTGGATTAATACAAAACAGATAGAGGGATTTTCAGCCGTGGCTTTCCCTAGATATTATTGTGTTATGTGCCTTTGATTCTCTTCCTTTATTGATTATTGTTTGCTCGATGTTTATGGGCTTCCGCTGTAAAGAGTAGAAGTAGATTATTGTCTCTTGTTTTAGTAGATTACATGAACTTGTGATTCCACAGGATTTTCTACAGGGGTAGTAGCTCCTTCTAGTGGGTGCTAGTAAATGAGTAGGGGCAAGATTCTCTTTTAGCATAGATAAATGAGCAGGGGAATAAGTCCCTTCCAGTGAGTACTGGTAAATGAGCTAGGGCAATAGTCCCTTTTGGTGATGGATGATAAAAGAGTAGTGATAGAAGTTCCTTCAATAGTAGTTGATAAACCTACAAGCAGTAGCTTGTGGGGCAATGATGTAATCAAGTTGAAGTTTCAAATAAAAATAATATTTGTTTCTTGTACATATGTTGCTCATGTTCTTGATGTTTATGATGTTATTTTCTACATGATTGAGTTGTGTTGTTGATCCATGAATAATTGTTAAAGTGGTTAAAAATTGAAATTTGTAAATAATTGTATAATTTGGCCACACTTTTTATTCACCCCCCCTATCCCGCCACCCCCCCCCCCCCACCTCAGTAGTGTCTTGGTTTTCATTGTTTATAACACCTCAGACTCTGAATTTGCCTCGGGAATGGTCAAATCCAAGAAAGATTATAGTGAAGTTAGTTATGGTTGTGATTAGAGGAAATTTCAGCCTAAAAGTGGCTTCTTAATGAAAAATAATAAAATAAAAGTTATGAATTTTGGAGGGAAAAGAAGAAAAGTAATTTTTTCATTGTATTTTTGGCTTATCTCCTTATAAGTTTACTTAAATTTCAAGTGTAGACGCTCACTGGATGTGGAATTAAATTCTGCTTCCGACGAGTACCCATTATGCATACTTTTGAGGAGACACGCATTAATAAAAATTGAAGATACATTAAAAAATTATGTTCAACATGTTTTTCTATTGTATCTTCAATTTTTATCAATGTGGGTCTCCTAAAACGTATCCATAATGGGTACTATTTGGATGTAGAATTTAATTCCACATCCAATGAGTATGTACACTTGAAATTTGGGTAAACCTATAAGGAGATAAATAAAAAATACAACTTAAAAAAAGTAGTATTTTATTTTCCCTCCAAAATATTTACATGTACCTCTTTTTAAATTTAAAATATTTTGATTAATTTACATATTATGTACATGGAAATTTCATGGGCACTTCTAAGCTAAAATTTCATCTAATGGTGGAGAGTGGAAGTACCTCCCTTAGTTTCCAATCATTAAGCTATACAGATAAGTGTATTTACTTGTACTTCTATTGCACTATGAATGTTGAATGATGTTGTGATGGGCTATAACAATTAATGTATCAACATTGCTCATGGATGTATGCCTTATTCTTGGTTGTGTATAATGAGATGGATTATGTGAATGTTGACATGGTTGAGAGAGATTTTCAAATCATTGTGACTATTGATACTTTCCTAAGTGCAGGGTTATGATTACTTGTTGAGTTCAGATGATTCTCATTATGTGTGATTTCTATTGTTTCATATGTTAGGAATATCATGGATATATTTTATTTATGGATTGGTGAAAGTCCGGGTTGATGTTGTCATTGGTATGTTATATAAAAGGATGTAATGGTTCTTGTTTGAATCCAATATGTGATTAATGGAATGTTGTTGTATCTAAATTTACATTTAAGTCTCAGTTATGGTTTAGCCAGGTTCGATGCTTATTGGTAGGCATATTGACAACTTTATTTCCCTTATTATGTCTATGTTTAATGCCTAGAGTGCTAGTGTGGGAATGAGGGTTTGATTCATATAGACACTAGTGTTCTAAGAAACACTAGGCTCCAAGGAAGGCTAGGGAACAGTCCTTGAAATAACTTTGAAAACCATGAGTCAGAAGTATTGCAAGGGGCTAGAGTGGTATCTTGAGCTAGATATGTCTTGGAAAGGGAGTTTTGTCTAGGATAAATACATTGTTGGCTTAGTGGATATATGTATGAGTCCAGACATATGGGTCACTACACATTTTGAAAGCGCTAAATTTGGAAATACTATGGATATGTTGAGGAGAATTGTATGTCTTAGGGACATAGATTTGTATGTCGTGAGGGATAGAGTTTTGTGTATTCCATTGAGACTAATATATATATGTCTGAGGGGATGAAGACTTAGATATCCTGAGGATGGAGATTATTATGTTCCATCGAGACGAAGATATATATGTACCAAGTGATGGAGATGGAGATACCTCTATTACAGGGGAAGGAAATGTGGAGAAATCAAAGGAATTATAACATAGAATGATTTAATTGCATAAAGGGGTGCATCCCTATGGTACTTCCTCGCTTAGGATGAGGTAACCGATGACAAATAGGCTAGGTAAGGCTACGTGGTACACCATGTGAGAATCCAGGGGACATGGATAGGTGAAAAGGAAAGTACACTGACATGGCACACTAATCATGTGACACATGTAATATGAAATACTTTTTTTTGGATAGTAAATCAATTAAATCCACCTAACATATGGAAGTAGTTTTGTGGCACTATGTAGCCATGGGTTTCACATATTTCATACTTAAGGTGGACATCACTAGGATCCATGTCACCACAGGGTGTGTTTCTCCCAAAATGATTTGTTGTTTCGTCTCTTAATAAGGTGTGTTATTGACAGAAGCCATGGACTAAAGGGGGAACTAGATGAAGAATTCATTGATTACTAACATGAAGGTGCTTGTCATGCTGCATAGGTCTTAAATAAAAAAAAATTGAGAAGTAAGACGTGATGGCATAAAGGTGTTATGACATAATGACATGGTGGGAGCCATGTTGACTATGGGAGATGTAGCAGGGTAACATAGGAACTTATTTTTCCACATGGCGGTGCTTGTTGATATGGCAAGATTTAAGGGGCTCAAACTTTAAATTCGCATAAATTCCAATCTAGGAGTCATATTGAGGAAAAAATTGTATTTCCAAAATATCTTGATGAGCTGGATGTGATGGTATTATCCAAATTGATTTCTACACTGTTTGGCAAAAGAATACATGTTGTAACCCCATTTCTATAATGTGACTTTGGACATAGGTTAGTTAAATGTAACACCTCCCATTGGGCTTGGGGAGTCTAAAGGGGTGGGAGGGAGCATTATTATTATGTATAAAAGAAGTCAATAATTCCATAATATAGGTACATCATCCTTACCTAGATTGAACACATTGTAATAAAGAACTCTAAAATGCCTTCAAGTGGATGAAATTGGTTTATAATTACATAGAGTCAAGCTACTTAAATGAATTATTCGTTACCAATGATATAAAAATATAAATAATACTTTATGTCGAAGTGTGAGGCATTCAAATGCCAATTATTTTTGTCTTCATTAAAATCTATGACTTTAAACATTGTTCACATGATTCTAGGCATAAAAAAAGTGAAAAATAAATACAGAAGTCATCATATAAATATAAACCTTATGGATGTTTTTTTTTTTTAATTGGTAATAAAACTCAATCACAATACTGTAATGCAACCCATCATGTCTTGTCACAATCAGTTGTTAACAAGAGCATGAGGAAATATCATTTTCTAAAGCACACATCCCATCTCATTAAATGCAATGTCAAAACCCCTTAAAAGTTTTCTATTATATGAGATAGCCTAAATTTTTTGAAATAGGTTAATGGGCATTGATTGGTAGGCTAACCCATTTTGATTTGAAGTTAATTAGAGAAATTAAGAGACTAGTCTAAATTTTTTGACATGAGAACACTAAACCTTCTTCAAACAAAAATATGTAATCAAATTAAGAAGAGATTCAAGGGATCGTGAACCCCATGTTAAATAATTACTTAACATGACACTGAAAAAATTGTACAAGAGATTCAAGAATGCACATTCTACTCTTAACTTGGTCCAAAGATCATGATGGGTGTTTGATTTGGAATCCTTTTCGGTACCCATACAACACCTTTTTTCTTCTCGTTTTTCCTAATTAAACCTGGTTTCCTCATTTTCCACTCCCAAATGCATTTTTTTTTACAAAGGTATAATTATCGCCCCAATATGCCATTTCTATGCTTATTCTTATGCATTATTGGGAATTTTTATCTTTCTATACTAACCATGGTTAATAGAGAATAAGAGCACACATACACCCATTACTAGTTGTTGCACTTCATAGTCATTTCTAAAACTGAATTATGTTTCTACAACTCATATTGTTGCAACTCTAGTTGCTATAGCTTTGGAAGTGTCATGGTCACCATTAGTGGAATTTTGAGGTCTAAAATGGGTCTCTTTGGGAAAATAATAAAATAATATTTAAAATAATAAAATAAGATTTATGAATTTTTAAAGAAAATGAAAGGAAACTAATTTTTTAATTGTATTTTGGGCTTATCTCCTTGTAGGTCTCCTAAAAAGTATGCAGAGTGGGGACTCATTAGATGTTGAATTTAAATTTTCATCCAACATGTGTCTACACTTGACATTTGAGTAACCTACAAGGACATATGCCAAAAATGCAATTAGAAAAATAGTTTTCTTATTCTCCCTCCAAAATATTTACACCTGGGGATGACATCATCATATTTAATCCTATTGTATCTTTTAAAGTTAAATCTTTTAGTACAATTTTTGTTTTCAGGCCCATTTTTAAACTCAAAATTTAATGAAATTCAATGCATATTATATTGTAACTCTCATTTGTGTTATTCATGCAACTCTTGTTTAGGCCATTATTGCAACTCTCTCTCTGGTCCCTTGTTGCAACTCCCAATGCTATCTTTTAGTGAAACACCTATTATAGCTTGTGTTGCAACTCCCACTCATATCCATGGTTACAACTCCAAACCAAGAGTGTTGCAATTCCACACTACACCCAAAGTTATAGCTCCAAACCAATGTTACTGGAACTCTAGACTATGCCCAAAGTTGCAACTCAAGATGTCGATGTTGCAACTCCACTATAATTGTTCCATCTTGATAGTCAAGTGAAATTGTTTTTTCTTTTGGAATGATAAAATTCATAACAACCAATCTTCTCATGATAGAAAGTGATAAGGAGAATGTGGGAAGGATGACTCACTTACCACCTATGATATAGCTAATTGAGTCGACATGTACCCAAATTCTTGTTATCCTTCGGAAAATAATGAATTGAGATGTAACATTCTAATTCTCATGGATTTCCTTCCTTCCCAATTACTCCATTTATGTAAATTATGTTATGTATAGAAGGACACACAGAGATAGAAGAAGGACAATGAGAAAGAGAGAAGACATATTGTATTGAACTATTAACACACAGTGTTGTAACTCTATTTACATTATAATTTGAAGTCCATTTTCTTCCTAAATGGTGCATTGAGTGTTCAAGTCTACCTCCCTTCTTGACCTATTTCCATTATAAGGAGGTAATGCCCTCTCCTTAGTCAAGTATTATTTATATTAGTAGATATTTGTATTTTATATTTTCTCTTTAGCTCTGTTTTTATATTTTTGTTATTTGATTTATCTACATCGCTATAATTCAATTAATTGACATTGTCACAATTTGATTCACTTATGTTGTTGTAATTCAATTTGTTTATGTTTCTATAAATACTATAGTCTATATTATATTATATGTTGCAATTCTCTTTCATGATTCTATTCTTTCTATTCTATTGTAACTCATGGATTTATATTGCTACAATTCAATACTAACTCTATTTACAAAATTGTATCAGATCATTTGACGTTTTTAATAAATGATTTATATTTATTTTCTTTGAAAAGAAAGAAATAATTCGATAAGTCTATATCTCGTTGCATCTCTATCTACAATTGCAACTCTGTTACAATCTATGAGATCACTTTATTACATTAACAAGTAACCTTCTATGCTATGTCTAATTTATTTTCTGCAAGAATGCATTTCTTTTATGCAACTTAGAATAGCACTTACATTTATTCAAAGCATGGATTCAATTGTGGGTATGATGTGGAGCTAGTTTGATGACACGATGATACACTACAAATCATGAGCTATGACAAGCATACAGATGACTACAATTTCCTTTGCACAAATAGAATTGTGCTAATAGGATATGGTAAATGATAGTTCACAAGTTCTATACAAATTTTGGATTGACAATTAAATGAATGACCCATTCATTGTCTGGCATGAGATTCAAGGATAATTAAAAGGACTATTATTTTTTGTGTTGTTTCCAGGGAATTATCATTAGTATGGTCACTAATGCATTTTTTTTTTCTTCTAGATGAAATAGATTTCTTTTATCTATTTGAAGGATGGTTTGTAAAATTCCAAGAAGTGGGGATAAATTTGGTAGATTTTTTATCACTTAAAAAGACCCCCTTAAAACTAACATTGAGAGAACATAATAAGAGGGAGAGGAGAGTAGTCAGCCACGATATTTGACACCTAAAAATAATTCCTTTATTAAATATAAAGTTGAACCTTTTTCCCTAGAATCAGAGACTGAATAAAGCCTTGATTGACCAAAAATGATGTCCCCTAAAGATCTTATCATAAAACAATAATACTCTAGAGGATTTTTCTTTCTTGAATATCCCAAGGCATCTCCAGAGCAAGAAGGAAAGGAAATAACATTGAATAATTCAAAGATGAGGCTTCTAATTTTAGATTCCCCATACTAGAGAGATATGAAATGACTAAAATGAAGAATATCCCAGAATTTTCTCTCCTTAATTTCAACAATTTATCACAATAATATCCTAACACCTTCTTGTTCAAGTTTTATGTACTCTTCCATAGTTATGATTACATGATAGGTACTTCCATACACATAGTAATTTGCCAAACTTCTTTTAGGTCTATAGTAATTTAACCACAATCTCTTATTAAAAATACCAATCTATCTTGCAGTATAATAATTTTGAACCCTTTCTCCAACGAAGAGGGTTGTACAAAATAAGAAAATGTAAGAATGGATAACACTTGTTTTCTAAAAATAGAAAATAAATTGACTCTTGCAAGAGGATTTTATTTCACATTAAAAGAAACTAATTGTATCATGGTTTTTGAATGGGGATGATTTTAGCTTTGAATATATCTAATATTCCTCCATTTGTTGATCTAAATACCCTAGGTCTTCTAACAATTGTAAGGGATTTTCTTCCCTTTCTTTATCCTTAATTTATCTGTGTAATAGATCTGACTTGCCAACATATAAAAATAGAAATATGCCTAGAAATAACAAGATAGAAATAGATAAACTTCAAATCTTTATTAATCAAAACCCTTAAGGAAGGGCAACATCATACAATCACTCCTTAAGGAAGGAGAACAAGCCACAAGCCATATTCTTGTTCATATAATATTCCTTGACATCTATCAATGGGGAGTCTCTAGCCTCTATATAGGCTTCATACATATAATACCATGGGTCTCTCAGTACCATATATCTAATACCATGGGCTTATCACATTATTGCTAACTACTTGTGGTTCCTTACATGATGTGGGTTAACCATTTTATTTATTAACTATGGCCTATCCCATTATTACATTATTCCCTTGGGTACCTCTCTCTGTACCCCATACTATTCCCCCGAGGTATACTACATTCCACCCCCCTTAAACATGTTTCATCCCCGAAACGTAAGAAGAACCCAAATAATAAGATCTACTCAACAGAGTAGTCCACTGGTACCATGCATGTGCATCTATCCATCCAAGAGAAAGGTGAACTTTATCTAGCTGGTGCCTCACTCTCTTGAGATAGAAGTTGAACCTGGCGGCTCTTTTGTGTTGATGTGTTGTGGGTGGATCGTTGCCCCTCTATCTGTCGTGTGCGAGTTGTTGTCCTTGTGGCTAATTTGTTGCCATCGTGTTGGTTATTTTCTTGATGGGTGATGTGGGTGGTGATATGTTGAAGTTTTAACCAATGGTGTATCTTTCTTTAATTCACCACCTAATGGAGCCTGATGGGTATCTGGTACATGTTGTGGCACCTGCAATTGTTGCTTATTTGTGAGTATTACTTCAACAATTGATTCCTCATCTGATGTGTCCATACCTGCAACATCTTCTGCTTCAGCCTCCTTGGACTCTACCTGTTTATTGATGGAAATATCGTGCAATGTAATTTTCTTCTTTTTATACTAGAGCTTTCGGAATTTCTTCAGCACATTAATATTGATAGTACCAATAGGTTCCATCCAAGGGTATCCAAAAACAACATCCACATTATCCATATATGAAGCATAAAAATCAGAATTCAATACATACTTATCCATACAAATATTCAAATCTTTATAAATGTGAACATCCTCATTATCAAACTATGTGTTTTCCATGTTTTTTGCTGGAACTTGCAATTTTTTTGCCAAATTAACACTTATAAGGTTTTTCTTGCAACTAGGACTTATAGACACAAAGATCTTATCCTTTTGAATACATCCATGAACCTGGAATAAGGAGATACGAGTAGAAAACAACCTCACATGTTTCTCATTATCTTGTTTTCCAACATGAGACCATTTGTCTAACAATAATTTTTCAAATTCTTCCTTGGGCAGGTTTAACCACTTCTTTCTATTAAGTGATTCCCACCATGTGGTTGCCTCATCTTTAAAATTATCCACTATGAAAAATTTCCAATGTTTTGGCCATAATGAATTTTGTCGTTTTATGAATTCTTCAATAGTAGGACCATTACCATTCCCTGTAAATAAGATCTTGCTAGAAGCCATGAAGAGGGTTTTGAAAAAAAATCACTTACTTGGCAAAAATTTGAAATGGCCACAGTTTAGTCAATATTGCTCAGAGTCATTATTATGACCTATTTTCGGAAATGGAACAGCCATTTTGCATCTTCCCATGTGATAGAAATCTTAATCTAGGCACTGGAATTTCAGATTTGTGCTGCGACTCTCCCGCTGTCACAAAAATTTATGAAAAATGAGCTGATTTTAAATCAATGATATCTCCCTCATCCACACTCCGATTCGACCGATTGTGTTTTTTAATTTGGGTATTTTTTCAAGAGGATCTCAGATCTACAATTAGCGTCTCAAAAATTCCCCACAAAATGACAAAAATTAACTATAGATCCGTCGTCCACGAATTTTTGTCAAAAATTTTTTGCAACACAACTGATTTTTAAATCAGCGATATCTCCCTCATCCAGACTCCGATTTGGCTGATTGTTTTTTTTAATTTGAGTATTTTTTTGCAAAGAATCTAGATATGCAATTTATTTCTGAAAATTGTTCACCAGAAGCTTTAGATCTGATCTGCAAACTCGCCACCCCAAAAAATTCCTGCAAAAAAAAACTTTCCACTTTGCCCAAGAAAATGCTCTGATACCACTTGTAATAGATCTGGCCTGCAAATATATAAAAATAGAAATATGTCCATAACTAACAAGATAGAAATAGATAAACTGCAAATCTTTATTAATCAAAACCCTTAAGGTAGGACAACACCATACGATCACTTCTTAAGGAAGGAGAACACTCCACAAGCCATATGGTTGTTCATACACTATTCTTTGACATTTATCAATGGGGAGTATCGAGCCTCTATATAGGCTTCATACATAAAATACCATGGATCTCTCAATACCATATATCTATTACCATGGGCTTATCATATTATTGCTAACTACTTGTGGTCCCTTACATGATGCGGGTTAACCACTTTATTTATTAACTACGGCCCATCCCATTATTACATTATTACCTTGGGTACCTCCCTTTATACCCCATATTATCGCCCCTAGGTAAAGAATGAGTCACAAGGGAGCCATGAATATATTCAACCTCAACTTCGTCTTCCGACTGGAAGAGAACCCTAGAAAGGAATGGAGTTTTCCTCTCCAAATCATGACTTACACTAGGTCCACCCTGTGAAATTATAGGGTGAAGCAGAGAACCAATCTCTAATGCATTTTCTGCTCTTGATTGAAAATCACCAGCAATATTGCTCCTATGTCTTCTAGAAGAAGGCTTGAAACTCATAGCTAAGAGCCCATGAAGCCTCTTAGACCAAAGAACTAGTCGATTAGCCACTTTTAATTATTAAGAGAACTTGTAAAGACTCAAAAAATTATAAATCTATGGAAATCTAGGAGCAAATACAACTCACTGAAATGTCCTTAAATATGCAACCAATCAAGCAACTTTCAGGTATTTCCACTTCGAGTGATTGGGATTGGATACCAAAATACAAGAAAGCGAAGTAAGGACATTCCAAAGATAGTTTGGAATAATTAAGATCCAAGCCTACTAGTGAAGGTAACAGAAACAGTTACGTTGAACCCCAAGCAAAAACCTTTGTCAGGGAAAGGACTTGAGCTTTGCAAGGGCACCCTCCAGAAGTACTAATGAGAGTGATGCAACATGTGCCTTAGGGTATTGTGGGTATTCCACCCCCAGTCAACTATGTGGTCCCTAGGAATGGAAACAAAGGCCACCAGTTCATATCAGAAGCCGGGAAAAGCATTCTTTGGTCAGGATCCAACAAGTAGGAGAGGCAGTATCTCTCTTCCCTGCCGTCACTCGCCCTCGTGCTTAACTCCTAGAAGAGAAGATCTTTCCCAGACAACTTAATGACACTGGATTTCACTCGTTTAATCAATTTGTATGTTTAAATTTAGAGTCTCCTTGGAGAGTTAACTCTCCACACACCTATTCCAAGGTGTTAAATGACCTAGACTAGTTGATGTAACTATGATAGATCAAAACATTCTAGTTCACTTTAGTTTTAGCGCTTGATTTTAATTGATGTTCTTAAGTCAAGGGTAAAAAGGAAGTGCAAGTTATGATGTTATTCACGCAAAAAGAAATCAATACAAAACTCAGCGACATGCATATGAAACTCGTTTTCTTCGATGAAAGAGATTTCTACAAGATTCTGTTGTTGGGAATGGGTTCCCCTAAGAGCCATTTTTGGGCTCAAAGCCTAAGTTTTGGAGCAAAAAGCCTAATTTTTGTATAAAGAATGTAAAGGCTCCCCATTTTGTGGTCATGGAGCATGAAGATGTAAAGAATCACTAAGGGTTTTTTTCCCTTCTTTTGTAAAATTTATGTCGGCTATAGAGGATCTAGCCATGGTTTGCGGACCATGGGATTGTATAAAAAGAAGTGTTAGAAAAGTCTTTTAGTAGTTGGAAGTAAGTTGGAGCCATTGAGGAATCTGTGACAAACTAAGAGTGAGAGTCTTAGCATAGGAAGAGGCTCTGAAGTTGAGTGCACAGAGGCCTAGGGTAGAAGTCTGCAGTTGAGTGCGCAGATCCCTGCAGATGTGTGCACAGGCGGATAAAGTCTGTATTGGAAACCTGGATCATCAATAAAGATGATTATTCTGAAATTATTGTGTATTTTACCTCTGGTTATTGCATGCAATTATATTATGTTAAGTTCTGTGTTTACATTATAATGCTAATTTGATGCGCAAATATATCTGTTTCTATATCTTATTTGAATGCAAGTAAGAATATATGTTTATACGAAGATAATCTTAATTGTATGATAAAGTTGGTGAAAACTTAAGATAATTCAAGAACTTATACAGTAACATATTTACAAAGGCACGTAAGTGCCTGAATCATCATTTAGGGTTGCGCAAAGGATAGTCGGGTATCTTTGTGAAGGCCCTGAAAGATGGAAGAGAAATTACATCAATAACCCCTAACCACTTATCAATCTATGCGAAGTAAGGGAATAAGGTATAAAGTTGACATCATGACCATCTCAAAGGTGCAGAAACTTGGTTCCTGCATCCCTCCATACTGCTTCGGGTGAGACTTCGGTCCGCACTCCTCGGATTGATGTCGAAAGGGCTAGTAGTGTAGGGATTTTCTTAGATGACTAACGCTGAACCTGGGTTGATCCCATCAAGCCAAAAAATGGTTCCGTTGTCGAGACCAGGATCTACATAACGAGATGTGTGATGTCACATCATTGGAATCCAACTAAGAAGGATATTGAAGACTGGTTGGATAGAAAGATCCACGAATTCGTGGCACAAGAAAATAGGAATCTGTGATTGACAAAGGAATAGTGGTTGGACAGATATCTGTACACAGAAATTCATGAAATCTTCTTTTGTTCTTTCCCGGTTGAAGTATACGAGTGGATCACAAAGTTGGCAGACAGTCAGGGAAGGTGGAGGCTTGACAATTTGATTGTCTGGACCTCGAAGCTAGTGTGGATATTGGAAGCCTCTGAAGATAAGATCGCATGTGTTGTCGATCACTGACTTGACTGTATCACAGGAGGGTTTGTAACAGAGTTTGCGATTGATACTTCGGTTGGCTATAGTGAAGCAAAGTGCCGCTTCTTCAAAGGACTGTGAGGTAAGTATTTGAAATCACTAAATACTTGGACTAAGATGCTCTTGTGTGAAAAGCAAGTCATGCAGTTACCTTGATGTTTGGAGCCATACGAAGTGGAAGGTCTTTCAAGGATGGAGGAAGAAAAGGTCCTGAGTATAACACGGTGATTGAACCTCCTTTGAGTGACAATGGGGAGTAGCACATGCTTCCCTGCTTAGCGCTATTCAATTAATAAGACAAGGGTTCCCGTGAATACCTACAACACCTCCATCCTTATCTCATCCATCCACACTGCCCCCATCCTCACCTCCACCACTTACCCCATCACCCACACCGTTACCACCTCCATTACTCTTCAACATGGCAAACTCTGTAAAGCTACCTGTATTCAAGGGCATAGGAAATGAAGATCCAGACCAATTTTGGTTCGTCGCAAAGGCTATATGGGAAGCTCAAGGTATCACAAATGATCAAATGAAGAAAGCAATGATTGTTAGTTCTTTGTAGGACTGTGCAGTAATGTGGTACATTAAGTACAGTACTGATAACCCAATGTCCACATTGGCAGATATCTAGACTACGCTGAATAGAGAATTCAGTAGACCTAAGTCTCAAGCACAATTAATTGTGGGATTCAGGGAGATCATGATGAAGCATGGGGAGACACCCTGGGATTTGGATAAAAGATTAAAGTGTACAATCTGAGAAGCTAACATGAACCTAATTGATGGGAAGCACCGCGAATGGTTCGTGGCCTCGCTCTTGCCCCACCTAAGAGTTGCGCTATCACAACAGAAGATTGGGACTGAGGCAGAAGCTCTAGAAATCACGATGAGACTGCCCAAGACACCAATGCAAGATGCTAATCTTGGGGTTTAGTAGATTCACGTGCAGTTTCAAAACCTTTGCCTCGAAATTCAAAGTCTAAAGAAAGACAAGACAGCTCGGCCAGAGGTGCGTGAAGAAATCTGGTGCCTAAAATGAAAAGGTTAGGGGCATGACAAGGATCACTGTCCCATCTTTGCAAACTATGTTGCAGCAGGGGGACCAATGCCTCTAAGGCCAGAGGTTGCGGTAGGGCCAAGTACGGGGCCCATGCTATGGTGTGCTATATGCCAGGTAGTTGGGAAACATGCGACCAACAATCGCGATTTGCTCCAGAAATTCGTACGGAAATCGCAACATCTCTTCTACAATGTCTGTCAATTAGTAGGTCATGATGAGCACAATTTCCATGGTTACAAATTAATGATGGATAGAACACCTGTATACAGGGTGCAAGAAGAAACACGGTCTCTAGACCAAGGTGCTAGGGGAGTGTTAGGTGAGTATCAGGGGCATGAGCGAGGCCGAGGTGCAGGGGTGCCTGGTAGAGGTCAAGGGTAGCTAGTTTGTTACAATTATGGAGCACTAGGACACTACGCGAGAGACTGTCTGAATCAGACGTGACTATCATGCTGCTACTGTACTCAGTTTGACCATGCAACTGAGGATTGCCTTATATTTTGGCTAAGATTTGTGAAAAGGGGACGCAGCCTCCGCAACTGACATAGAACCTCTAGATGATCAGGGCTGAGCCTCACGAGGAAGACCCTAAGATAAACATTATGTTGCGGAGTGACACGACGACTAGAGAGGATAGAGGGAAGTAGCCTGCAGAAGATGAATGGGTCCGCAAAGCACCAAAAAAGGAGACTGGGTTTGATCTAGAGTGCGCAAAAGAAACATTTATGGAAGCAAAGAAAAGCTTCACTGAGGCCTCTACCTTAGGAAGTGAAGATAAACCAGTTGAAGAAATGGACCCATCCATGATTACCACGTTCTTAGAGACTTGAATGAAACTGCTCCACGATAGTAAGGATGTGAACGGACTACAGGAACTAATCAATCGGTGTGCTGGCAAGGACAGCGCTACTGGCAAACCACGCGTAGTCAGAAAGCTTGATAAGAATAAGGCAAGGACTAGATGTGAGATGAGACTGACACCGTAGATAGGGGAATACGAAATGGAACAAGTTATCTTGGATCTAGTGTTTGACGCGAATGTTTTGCCAATGAAAACATGGGAAAGAATGGGGAGACCTGTGATCTAGTGGTCTCATGTCCAGTTAAGGATGGTGAATCAATAGAAAATCATCCCAATGGGGAGGCTACAGGGGGTAATAGTTGACATCGAAGGCGCAAGCACACTGGCGGATTTTAAAGTAATAGAGATTGTGGATGATATAAATCCCTAGCTATGCTCCTTGGGATCAATTAGGCCATTGAAATGAATGGGGTAATCAACCTGAAGAAGTGAAAGATGATATTTGAAAAGAAATCGCTCCGCGTAGTGGTGCCACTAGATCCCACAGAAGGACTGCACTATATAGAACCGGTCCGCGATTATGAAAGTGATGACGATTTCAACGAGATTTACAAGATAACGACATGAGACCATGATTGGGTAAATACAACAGCAGACGGACGTATTGCATGGGACCGCGAGAGCTCCCGCACATCAGATTCGGACGAAGAACTAGAGCACTGGCAAAACTGGCTACATGAAGTATCTACGCTGCGATGTAATATGATGTCCAAGTTGTTGCACTCCATATCATCAGAGGTAAGGAATCTGCCTCACCCTGATGGGCTAACTGACGTTGATCGTTTTTTGGATGCATTTGAAAGGGAAGTGCCCAAGAATCATTGCTACCAGGCATTAGGTTGGGTGATGTGCGCTACACCTACAAGATGGTGGGATACGTAAAAGGGTAGTTTTTGATGATTAGCACAAATAGGAGGATGATGAGAATACATTTTAGGTAGCCGAAAGTATGGATGATAGACAAGTATGATGGAAGCGATGATCCACACGATCACCTAGCCAAATAGACTAAGGCTTATGGAATAGAGCCCCAACCTGAATGGGTGCATCTGTTTTGTTATACCCTAGATGTCATATCAATGAATTGGTACTTGGAAACAGAGCTCCACTATGGCACCAAAGAATGGGACATCTTGCACCAGGGGTTTATAATGACTTTCAACTTTGAGGATGGGTTTGACTATATTGACGTTGTGCTACAAGACATTAAAGCAATGACCTTTAGGATACCGCAAGATCCTTTGGACCTGATTCAACCTGATTGGACTACCTAGGGTCACCGTGAGGTTGAAGGACTGTAGATAGAGAATCCAGACATAATCGTACCACTGAAAACTAGACAAGTCAACATTAGCACAGAGGCGGAGCCAAAATTTGTGAAGATTGGGTACTATTGGGACAATGTGACAATAAATAATGTCGCCGAGCTCCTCCGTGAATATCAAGATTTGTTCCCCATGATTTTTTCTGATCTGAAGGGAATGATAGGAGACCTGGGTGTCATGAAGATCACCCTATAATCGAACGCAAAACCTGCGAAACAAATACCTTACCGCCTTAATATGAAGTATAAGTAAGGGGTCCGCATTGAGTTAGATAAGATGCTCACAGTAGTTATTATTGAATTGGTGGAAGAATCTGATTAGGTAAGCCTAATAGTGGTTCAGGAAAAGAAACAGAAGGAATAAATAAGGATATGCGTAGATCTTAGGAAATTGAATGATGCTTGTGTGCATGATCCTTTCCCGACCCCGTTCACTGACAAGGTCTTGGATAACATAGGTGGCCAAATAGCATACTCTTTCACTGATGGGTTCTCTTGGTACCATCAGATCAAAATCACGCCTGAGGATAGATGAAAGATTACTTTCGCAACTAAATGGGGATGCTTCCAATATACAATGATGCCTTTTGGGCTAAAGAATGCGCTAACAATTTTTTCACGCGTAGTCATTACGGCATTCAAAGACTTCATTCATAAATTTCTAGAGGTATACTTTGACAACTGGACAGTGTTTGGATTGGTCAAGCACCATGTGGCAAGTCTGCGCTTGATGCTAGATATATGTAGGAGATACCAAATCATGCTCAATATTAATAAGTGTATGTTTTGTTTCCCTTTTGGGATCTTGCTGGGTCATGTAGTATGCAGACAAGGATTGATGGTAGACCCCGTGAAGGTCGCAGTGATAATCAACTTGGAGGCACCAAGGAATGTGAAATAGTTGTGCGCAACTCTAGGGTATACTAGATACTATAGGAAGTTCATCAAGAGCTATGCCCAGATCACTACGCCTATGGAGAAATTGTTGAAAAAGGATGCTACATTCTATTGGAATGATGAATGTCATAAGAGCTTGGATGTGTTGAAAGAGAAAATGGTCACCGCGTCGATCCTAGTCTTCCCAGATTGGAAGAATGAATTTCATGTGTATGTGGACACATCATTTATTCTGTTGGGGTCTGTACTAAAACAGGATGGTGAGGGAGAACTAGATCATCCTATAGCGTTCGCAAGTAGGGAGTAGTCTAACGCAGAGAAAATTTATTCCATGATAGAGCATGAAGGATTAGCTATGGTGTACATGCTTCAGAAGTTCATGCACTATTTGTTGGGCGGACACTTTAAGATTTAGACAGATCATTCCACATTGAAGTACCTAGTCAACAAGCCTATGGTGGGGGGGGGGGGGGATATGTCGATGGTTGTTGTTGTTCCAGGAGTACGACTTTGAGGTTATTGTTAAACTAGGATGACTGAATGTAGGACCTATTCATTTGTCATGCAATGAAACTAGAGATGAACCTACTAATTTAGAGGAAGGACTGCTTGATGCCCAACTCTTGGCAGTTCGCATCGTGGACAGTCACTTTGAATATATTTTCCACTTCTTGATGACAGGATCGGCTCCAGATGGTTATACAAGTTAATAGAAGAAGGAACTTGTAGTGTGCACGACATACTTCTCTATCATTATAGGGCACTTGTACAAAATGGGGTCAGATGAAATATTGTGATGTTATGTGTTTGAATTTGAATGAAGCAGCATCCTTGCTGAGGCTCATGGAGGAGATCCAAGAGGACATTATGTAGGAAAAGAAATAGCACAGAAGATTCTACATGTTGGGTTGTGGTGGCCAACCATGCATAAGGATTCGAAATCATATTGTAGGGCATGTGCTGCATGTCAACGAACTGGTAGGTCATCACGAAGGGATGAACTACCTCTAATGCCACAAGTGACGTTACAACCATTTGAAAAATGGGCAATTGAGTTTGTGGGACCAATTCAGCCTCTAGGAAAGAAGATGGGTGTGTGGTACATCATCACCATGACTGAGTATTTGACCAAATGGGCAGAGGCCCTACCTATGAAGGACTACATAGGTGCGACAATAGAAAAATTTATTTTTGAGTATTTCCTGATGAGATTCGGGTGTCCAAAGATCTTGATAAGCGATCACAGTACACACTTTCTTAATGATACAATCAACGCGTTAACAGAGGAATTTCAGGTGTATCATCAGAAAAGTACGCCTTATTATTTGCAGGCTAATGGGATCGTGGAAGCATTCAATAAGATACTCAAAAGAACACTAACGAAGGTCTGCAATGATCAGAGAAATGACTGGGATGTGCACGTACTTGCGGTGCTATGGGCCTACAGAACGACTTGCAAGACGCTGATTGGAAAAATGCCTTTCAGACTCGTGTATGGCGTAGAAGTTGTGATGACAATGGAATATATTGTACCTAGTCTGTTCATAGCGACACTCATAGGAATGGCAGATCGGAGCCCTGGAAGAGAGGCTCGCGCAACTAGAAGAGCTTGAGGAGGACCGATTTTTAGCTGGATTTAATCAACAAGTTCAAAAGGAGCATGAAAAGGCATGGCACGATTGGCACATCAAACTGTGCACCTTCAAGGTAAATGATCTAGTCTTTTTATATGACAGCAAATTTGATAAATTTCCAGGGAAATTTAGGATGCACTGGCTAGGGCCATATGTCATCAACGAGATTACTGATGGTGGAGTAGTTTAGCTGATCAAATTGAATGGAGAACCCTTCCCAGGGAAGGTGAATGGCAGCCGATTGAAGCAATACACTAGTGATCCAGCTAGGTGACTATATGAGGGAACCACAGTCTTAGCGCTCCAGGCAGCTAAAAGGAAGCATGGGACTATAAACTACACTGCCCGGGTTAGAGATTTACGTGATTGGGGAACTGAGGGGAACAAAGAAATTTCACAGAGCCTGCAAAAGTCCACAAGGAGCTGCGCTACCAAAGAAAAACTGTGCAGGATAGCTGGAAAGTGACCGTTAAAGTCACTATTCATGATTTGACGATGAGAAAACAGCCAAATGGAGTGGGGGGTGGCATTTAAGTTAGAATTTATGGAACAAATCTTTGAAAATCTATTGCTAATATAACATTAATGAACCGATTGTGGGGGGAATGATCGAGTTTGAATTCGAAAATGTCGATAAATTACAAAGGGTTTCCCAGCAGAAAACACTTGGCATTTTGAGAATTTAGGTGTTGAGCTCTCAAGCGCATATAAATCGTGAAAACTTTGAAGTTTTGATAGAAAGTTCAATGTTTGAGAAGTTGCCAAAGGAGACGCATGAGTTGTTTCATAACATCATGTCGATGCCAGCTAAGAGTGTAAATGTTGGGGAATCAATGACTATCGAAAGAGTTGTTCCAGGGGTAGCCATGGCAGCCAAGGGAGCTAACTTGGAGGTTTTCATTGTAGAAGTACTAGCTAAAGTACCTAAGTCACCACGGTCGCCCAGGCCAAGGCCTACGCCGACCAAGGAGGGTCTGAAGAACAAGAAAGAAAAGCAGGCCGTGACACCGCAACCGGTGCGGGCATCACCTAGAAAGCACCCACGAAAGGATAAGCCCACTATGTAGGAAAAGGGCAAGGTGATTTACTTAGAACTAGGAGAAGAGGCCGAAGAAATCCCCATGGATGATGAGGATATTGCGATGGAAACCGAGGGTGTTGAGGATGAGGGGTCTGACCCAATTTCTAAGCTGCCAATGTATATTCCTCCGTGCTGGGGAAAGACAAAGGTGCCCAAATATATTGATGAGAGTAAGGTCACCCTACACACACCCCTCCTGCCAAACCAAATTGTATTTGAGGGACCACGCTTGGGACGTGTCCCCCTTTTAAAGTTGGAGGACTGGGACTTAGTTGACACGGAGCGCTTCCCTCATTTAGTGACAGACCAACATAACTACCGTGTCTTCCATAAAAATACTAGAGTTACTACTTTGGAGTCGACGAAGTGGCTGAAAGGCATGGACAAAGCAGGCCTACTAAATCTGCTATGGGTGCCGCATTAAAACCTTGCACCTATCACGATGGTAGTGATCAAGCAGCTAATTTTCTTGGTGCATGATGGGTGTCTATGGCTAGAGGAGCGGATACCCATCACTGACATGCTGATCCCTTGGATCACGCGGCTGCCATACACAGGAGAAAATCTAGCCATGGCATTTAGCAGAAAGGCCAGTGAGCATGCGCTCACTGAGGCAATGAAAAAAAATTCAAGCTCGTAAAGAAGTCGCACAGCTACTCCATTTTGAGTATCTCTGACCCCACGATCAAGGTGGCAACGCAAATATTGGCAGGGAAGGTCATCCAGAAGTGTCGCATAGATGAAGTGTTGGCATGAGTGCTATATTTGGCGGCCCAGTGCATGGAGAGAGTTCAATTTAACTGGGTGCGCTACCTCTATGGTGAGTTCCCCATGAACTACCACAAGGAACAAGATCACAGTAAGACTTTTCACTATGCATGGCTATTGTTGTCCATAGTGTTGGTTGCGTGGGAGCTACCTAAAGATAGCCAGTTTCCTTCAGTCGCGCCGGACCTACCAGAGGTAGTGAAGTTCGCTTCACTGTGGGTGATGAAGGATCCTCAGCAGATAAAGGACAGCAAGATCTTCTGGATCTTGATGGAGATGAGCATCCATATGGCCATCAACTACAAGCCACGGCTGACACCTATAAATTTTGAGAAGTTGCAAGAGTACGTGGAATTCAAGGCTGACTTCCACCATGTCTCAATATGGGTGTAGAAGGACCCTGAGCAGAAGCGGTATGACCTTCCATACTTGGCCACAGATGATGCAATTGCAGTAGTACTCGACCATTGGCTGGCAGATTGGCAGAATGCCACGAACTTGACAGTGGGATCCAGCAAGTCTGACGTGCAGGAGAAGAAGGAAGAAGCCAAGCTAAAGATGGAACAGCTACCCACAAAGAGTAGAAAGGAGGCCAAAAATAAGGCCAAGGCAGAGTGCACTTTCGCATAGCAGTCAGGTGGACAGGCAGGCAAAGAGGAGCAAGACTCTTACCAGAGTCAGAAGTCACCTTCCTCAGAGACCGAGGAAGAAGATGATCAGACGGAGCAGGGAGGAGTGGACCTAGAGACAACTCCATTTTGCATCAAGCACACCAGAGACCCATAGAAAGTAGGGCTGCGGAAGAAGTCTAAGGCTAGCAAGACGTCTTTGGACCCAGTCACCCTAACAGAGGGGGACTTAAATGACATAGGTGATATTGTGTGGGATGCCACCGTGGAACTGTTACAGCAGTTCGAGTAGCAACAACAGTAGATGTTGGGTGCTATATAGATGGGTCTACGGGAGCTACAAATCCACGCATCATAGATACAGACTAGCGTGGCGTTAGCTAGTTTGGCGCCTGGCAGCTCAGAAGTAGTAGGGATGCTGCGCGCAAGGGATACCCTAACAATAGTTCTACTGGATGGAGCAATGACAACAGAGACTGAAGCTGACAGACTCGCTGCCAGTGCCCTCAAGAGAGTTGGAATCAACCTATCTGCACTTCCTAATGAGGCGCTTCACCTTTTGCAGGACGGCGTGATCTCAAAACTTTGAGTCTGTGAACAGCACGTGTTACAGGTGATCAGCGAACAAAAGATCAACAATGCCCAGATAACCATGCAGATAGACTCTACCCTTGACCTTGTAAATGACATTACTGACAAGAACCAATGCATTTCCATAGTCGTGGCTGAGGCGTGCAAGACTGTCCCGGAGCTGGGCATTCCGGAGGCTGAGTTGGTAGATGTGAGGGTTCAAAAGCTCGTTGTTGGAGTGCACGACGCACGAACTGAATTGGAAAAGGTTCAGCTCGAGCTGAACCTCAAAATAGCATAGTTGCAATTGAAGGCCCAACCTTTGACTTTGCTAGAGATCAAAAAGCAATGTGAGACCACTGTGAAAGCTACGGTAGCAACAGTAGTGAGCATAGTGAAGGACTATACCATGCTCTTTGAGAAGTCGCTCTAGGTAGTCACCTACCTACAAGAAGATCCTACTATACAACGGCTAGAAATAGAAGTGCGGGAGATGCAAAAGCGCTACGATGAAGTCAAAGCGACAGTGTGCACTGTCACCATCATGCAGAGGTTAGCTAAGTTGGAGGAGGCCAAGTCTTTGAAAGAGCAGGTGGATGCAGCTCAGTACAAGAAAGCCATGTTGAAGGCTCGCTTGAAGCCTTGGCTGGACGAGGCTTACTTGATCACGGCCACTATTGAAGGCAAGCTGGCTAGTCTAAAGGAGACTCAGCAGACGATTTAGTCAGACAGCGCAAGGCCAATGACAGAGCAGTTGGTCGAGGAGATGAAGTAGGTGGCAACATGGTGCACCGTCGAGGTAGAATTTGTCCAAGTCGAGCTGGGAGGTCTTCGCGACAATATCTCCGTACTGGCAAAGTGACTCGAGGGTGAGTCACCATGTTTGTATTGGGGGCTTGTTTGGAACGGGTTCCCCTAAGAGCCATTTTTGGGCTAAAAGCCTAAGTTTTGGGATAGAAAGCACAAATTTTGTATAAAGAATGTAAAGCCTCTGAATTTTGTGGTCGCGGAGCATGAAGACGTAAAGAGTCACTAAGGGTTTTTCACCCTTATTTTCTAAAAGTCAAGTCAGCTGTAGAGGATCAACCCATGGTCTGCGGACCATGGGATTGTATAAAAATAAGTGTTAGAAGAGTCTTTTAGTAGTTGGAAGTAAGTTGGAGTCATTGAGGAATCTATGACAAGTTGAGAGCGAGAGCCTTAGCATAGGAAAAAGCTTTGTAGCTAAGTGCGTAGAGACCTAGGGTAGAAGTCCGCAGCTGGGTACACGGACCCCTGTAGTTGTGTGCGCAGGGAGGATAGAGTCTGTATTGGAAACTTCAATCATTAATAAAGAGGAGTATTCTGAAATTACTCTGTATTTTACCTCTGGTTATTGTATGCAATTATATTATGTTAAGTTCTGGGTTTACATTATAATGCTAATTTGATGTGTGAATATATCTATTTCTATCTATTATTTGAACGCAAGTAAGAATATAAGTTTACGCGAAGACAATATTAATTGTATGATAAAGTTGGTGAACACTTAATATATTTTGGGAACTTATACAATAACATATTTACAAAGGCACGCAAGTGCCTAAATCATCGTTTAGGTTTGTGCGAAGGACAATCGTGTATCTTCACGAAGGCCCTGAAAGACGGGAGAGAAATGACATCGATAAGCCCTAACGGCTTATCGATCTACGTGAAGTAAGGGCATAAGGTATAAAGTCGACATCACGACCATCTCAGGGTGCAAAAACTTGGTTCCTGCATCCCCCCGTGCTGCTTCAAGTGAGACTTCAGTCCGCACTCCGCAGACTGATGCTGAAAGGGCCACTAGTGTAGGGATTTACTTGGTTGACTAACGTTGAACCTGGGTTAGGGCCCATCAAGCCGACATCTATGAACAAACTAAGAAATAAAAAATGTATTTTCTTTTTCAAAATACATGCTCACACACTCAAAATCTACAAAATGACTAAAATTGCTTACAATGCAACTAGCCTAATGAAAACTAAAGATTCTTAATGCAAGATTCTAAGGATTTCTCTTAAAGCAAGAAAATGTGTTTCTCAAAGATATCAAGAGGCAAAAAATTGACAAAAAGGAGGAACAAATTCAATCATTTTTTTTTTCCCAAAATCAAGCAAATTCAACCTAATGAAAAGACTTCACATTTTCTCTAAAATGATAATAAGACAAAAAACAAAAAGAAAGACAACAAAAAGATTTTTTATCTTTCTTCTTTTTAAGGGAACAAAGAGTTCTTGAGAGAACAAAAGTTTTTTTTTTTTTTTAAAGATCAAATTCAAGCATAAAGAACCTCAAATTTCACAAGCCATAGGAATCATTAACATGATAAGACTAAAAGTGAAAACAAACTACAAATTCAAACAAACTGATCTAAATAGTAGCATAAAAACTCTAGAAAACAAGAAATATTTCAAGAATACAAAGAAAATTTTTTCAAGATTGCAAGAAAGAACTTCTCAAAAACCAAGAAAAAACCAAATATGTCAACTTTCAAGAAAGCAAGGAATAACAATGTAAAGGCTAGGTTATAAGTGAATTGAGACCAATTCCCTATTCCAAAAGCTCAGAACAACCAAGAACTTCACTAAGAAGCCTTGAACCCAAACACAAAAACTAAGACTTCACCAAAAAGAAAACCTAAAATATGCAAGAAGCAAGACTCTCCCAGATAATCGATGACTGAATATAAGGACTAAGTGAACTTGCGAGTATCTCTTAAATTGCTCTTACATCATCTTCTTCCTTCAACTTCTTTATTTTGATCAATAGACATTAGTTCCATCTTCCTGATCCTCTGTACCACTGCCCTATCGCCTCTGAATATTCATGTTAGCCTCTTATTAAAACTGAGTTGACATGTAGAGTTGCCATCAAGGACAATACTTCTATCATAATGACAACAATCTCCCCCTTTCGACTTGATGGAAACCATGATGGTGCTGACTACAACAAGTTGTAAAGACTGTTAGAGATACCATATAACACCAAAATACCAAAATACTCTCCCCCTTTGACATCAAGGGCAAAGGGCAGGCCACTCTACTCTCCTCCTTTACATGATGTTATCCATACTCCCCCTGAGTACATGCTGAGTCTGCAGAGAGATGATTCAATATAATAACATGACATTATAACTCAAAAAAGTGAGTATGACCTCCCTATGACCATGAACTGATACATACATCAATCAACCAACCAAGTGGGGATACACCATATTTGACTCATCCGCCCAACCAAGTGGGGATATACCAAAGTTTATACATGATAGAAATACAACAATTATTACATCATCCATCCCAAGGATATTGGGGAAATATATCACATCATATGACCAATAAAAATCATTGAAATATAGACCATGACAGAAGAAGTTATATCACACTAATGACTGATGCAACTAAGAAATAGCTGGGTTCAGCAACCATAATGCCAACAATGTGGAATGTGAACGCTCCCCCTGAACCTGTGCTACCACTATTTTTTTTTTTTTAGAAAAACATATACACACTTTTAGCCAAGGAAACCCATGTGTACCCGTGCATATACTACATGAAACCAATGTATAGTAAACTTCCTCTGAAAAATGGATTTAATAGTAGGATGATGTAGCAATAACTCCCAGCTTTTGTCTGAGATATTCAAATGTGTCTCTGGGCAGTGGTTTAGTGAATATATCAACAACCTGTTCCTTGGAGGGGACATACTCCAATTTTACCTTTTGTTCAAGAACTTGTTCTCGTAGAAAATGGTACTTGATGGGTATGTGCTTGGTCTTGGAGTACATGATTGGATTCTTTCAAATATTGATGGAACTTGTGTTATCACATATAATGGAGATGGGTGGAGTACATGTGATCTGGATGTCTTGCAAAGTTTGCATCATCCAAAGTAGTTGTGTGCAGTAAGATGCAGCAGCCACATATTCTGCTTCAGCTATAGATAAAGCAATTGAACTTTGTTTCTTGTTGAACCAAGACACTAACCTAGAACCCATATAGAATGCACCACCATTAGTGTTTTTTATGTCATCAACACTTCCTGCCTAATCTGCATCTGTATATGCATGAAGAGTAAGATCTTCCTAGGAGACCATAGTCCAAAGTCCTGAGTTCCTTGAAGATATTTGAAAATTATTTTGACCGCCTGAAGGTGTGATTCCTTTGGATTTGCTTGGAATCTTCCAACTATTCCTACTGCATGCATGATGTCAGGTCAGGTACCTGTTAGATAAAGCAGACTGCCAGTCATGGATCTGTAAGTTGGTTGATGTACTACCACTGATTCATCATTTGAGCTGAGACTGAATCTTGTTACCATTGGAGTACATACAGGTTTAGAATCTTCCATTCCGTACTTTTTCAAGATCTACTTGAGATATTTGGTTTGTGAAAGAAAAATACCATCTTTAGTTTGCTGTAATTGTAGACCAAGAAAATAGGTAAGTTCACAAAGTAAGGACATTTCAAATTCTTGCTGCATTACTGAATCAAAATTCTGACTCATGGATTCTTCATTGCTACCAAAAATGATATCATCAACATAAACAATAATAATTAGAAATTTATCATTTTCAATCTTTGTATATAAATTGCTATCCTTAGAAACCTTTTGTAAAACCTTATTGTTGTAGATATTTGTCAAGGCGTTAATACCAAGCCTTTGGAGCCTGTTTCAGACCATAGAGAGCCTTTTTGAGTTTGCATACAAGTTTTGCATCATTCCAAGAATGAATCCTTCTAGCTGTTCAATATAAACTTCTTCTTCTAAATCTCCATTAAGGAATGTTGATTTTACATCCATTTGGTATACTTTGAATTTCTGAAAACTGGAAAGAGCTAGAAACATTCTTATGGCTTCAAGTCTGGCAACAAGTGCAAAAATTTCTTCAAAATCTATACCTTCTTGTTCAGCATACCCTTTACAAACAAGTCTAGCCTTGTTTCTAATGACTTCTCCATTTTGATTCAGCTTGTTCTTGAATATCCATTTAGTTCCTATAATATTTTTATCATGAGGTCTAGGAACTAATTCCCAAGTGTCATTCTTTTCAATTTTCTCAAGTTATTCATCCATCACCTTGACCCAAAATTCATCTTTACAGGCTTCATTTACATTTTGAGGTTCGGTGGAGGATAATAATGCCAGATAGCTTGAGGTCCCTATAATAGTTCTTCTTGTCTGTACACCAGCCCCCCTTTCTCCTAAAATTTGAGTTTCTAGATGATTTTTCTAAACATACCTGGACGGAGTCTTTTCTTCTACCATTATATCTTCTTCTGGTGCTTCATTGGTTTCTTCTTCAATATAATTTGTTGGCATTGTGATGTATGTGTTGTACTTGATGGAAACCCACTTGTAGCAAAACAACTCTCTTGCATATGGTAACTAGATGAATCTATAGAAGAGATATCAGATGTGACAGAATGCATGATAGGAGTGTTGACAAATGTGATGAAATGCAGGGTAGCTTCAAGGAATCAATTCAGAAAGCAACTCACTTAGATGACAGATCACAGTACTGTTGGATAACAACATAGAGTTACAGATCAGACTACATAGAATGAAGAAAGAGAGGTATACGTAGGTTCACAATTGACCAAGCCGCGTATACACACGGGTTCACTGTATACAAGTCGCGTATACGTACACATGCACTTTCACAAAAGGAAAAATGCATATACCTTAGAAAACTAAGTGTTTGGTCCATGGTATTTTGATCCACGGGTATTGGTCCAAGGTATTGGGTCCGAGGAATTGACCCCAGGTATTTGGTCCAAGGTATTGGTCGTAACTGGTTTTGGTCCATGGTATTGAGAAAGGCCTAAAACTATAAAAGGAGGAGAAGATCATTAGGCCAAGTGTGCAAGTATCGAATATCTGATGTAGTGTGAGATCTAATATGCAGGTTATTGGCTTATGGTGTTGTGCTTGATCTAAACCAAGGATGAACCTTAGCGTTTGATGAAGGATAAGATCTAATGATGTATCAGGATCTTAAGGCTTGAAGTGAATTATCTTTATGTGGTTTGATCATGTATCTGAATAACTGGTGCATGTTGTAGTCTGTAAATATGATGATCTGGGTATGACTGAAGTCTAGAATAGTTGTTATGTTTAAATCATCTTTTACAGATCTGTACGTAGGTTCACTTTAGAAAAGAAGCGTATACATGCTGGTTCTACATATCAAAACAGTGTATACATCATAAATTTGATTTGCAGATCTGTACGCTGGTTCGCTTTGAGGAAAGTGTGTATGCACACAGATTCGACACATGAAACTAGTGTATACCTTATAAAATATGATTTAGTTGCTTTTGTTTGTTGTTGCAGTGTTCTGGGTTATTGCTTGGGTTCTGGTTACTATATTCTAGTAACAGCATTATGAATGATCAGATTGATGGAGTGAATGATTGATTCGGTTGTGGTTGGTTCAAAAGGAGATTGGTTGATGTAGATATATTTGATGATTGAATGATGTTATTGATGGATATAGTTTGAAAATTTATGAAACATGGTCCCTGGAAGAAAAGAGAAGGTTGTAGCCTTATGTAGGCCGGCACTTACGTACTAGTAAACATATCAACTAGTACAAGAGCTAGGGGGTTGTAGCTCCCTTCCAGTAGAAGCTGGAGAATGAGAGAAGGTTGTAGCCTTCTGCAGGTAGAAGCCTGCGTATTGGTATAACACTGCACGAGTACAAAAATTGTAAACAAAATATTCTTATTATTAAAAGAAGATAGAGATGATTGCAGCAGGTGGTTTTCACCCACATTAGGTTTCCACCTTATATCTTGGCGTTCATGTGTGTTGCTTATGTGTGATGCTTTATTCTATTTTTACTGCACTATCTAATGAATTCCTGATATATTGGTTAAAGTTCAATGCATGATAGTTTGAGTAAATCAAAAGATCTCTACATATACGCTAGTTGTATTAAGTATAGTTGCGTATACACACTAGTTCACTAAGCTGAAGTAGCATATAAAAATCAATTTTGAAAATTAAGGTATTGATATGATAATACTAATTCACCCCCCCTCTCAGTATTATTTCCAATAGTTGGTATCAGAGTAGGTCCTACAGAAGAAGCTTGATCGCTTGAAGGAAGATCCATCATCATGAGTAATCAAGAAAGCAAGGGATCCATCAAACTGCCAATCTTTGATGGGAGCAACTTTGTTTATTGGAAGGTAAGAACCACAACCTATCTTCAATCTCTTGGAACAGATGTCTGGGAAATCGTGGAAGAAGGATATACATTTCCGTCAACAATTCCTATAGATACAGCAGGTAAAAAGCAATATGAAACCAATGCCAAGGCTTTCAATACATTATTGGGAAGCCTGTCACAATCAGAGTTTGTCAAAGTTATGCAGCTCAAATCAGCCAAAGAAATATGGGACAAAATCGTTCTAAGCTATGAAGGAGACTCTCAGGCAAAACGTGCTAAACTGCAAACTCTCAGGATTCAATAAGAAACTATCAAGATGCAAAATGATGAAAGTATAGCTAGTTACTTCTTACTTATAGATGAGATTGTTAATTGCATGAAGAATCTGGGTGAAGAGATAAAGGAAGTTACCTTAGTTGAAAAGTTTTTAAGATCCTTATCTACTAAATTTGAATCAAAAGTATCTGCCATGGAATAAAAGCAGGATCTACAGACTATTACTATGACACAGCTTCATGGAATCTTAATTGCCTTTGAGATGAGAAAAGGAGGTCCATAAGATATGAGAGAAGCCACATTTAAAGCTTCAGCAAAAGGAAAAGAAGAACTCAGTGAATCAGGACATATTTAAGAAGAAGAAGAGGAAGCAAACTTTGTCAAGAAGCTTCAGCGAGGTTCCAGAAGATTCAAAGGTAAACTACCTTTCAAATTTTTTGCCTGTGGTAGAGTCAGTCATTATGCTACCAAGTGTCTTCATAAAGATAAATATGATAAAGGGAAGGAATCTACACAATGGAATAGAAAAAAAGTGTAAGTAAAAAGAGCTACTATACTCATGAAGGTAGCGATGGTTTATCAAATAGTGATGAAGGTGAAAATAGTAACGACTATAGACTTTTGACGGCTTATGAAGATGATGATTTTTTGGATGCTTTAGATGAAGATGACCTTTATGAAGAAATCTCTAAACTCAAAATATGTTTAGAAGAAAAGAATATGATTATAGATACCTTGATATATCAACTTGTTGAAAGAGAAAAACACAATGAAAAGCTAGAATGTGAAATTGTGGGTCTAAGAAAGGATCTTGAGAAAACAAAAGGTCTCAATCTTAGATTTGCTAAAGGATCAGAAACCTTAAATGAAATTTTCAAAGTGCAGCGCTCTCCTCTGATAAAGACAGGTCTTGGATATACTGAAGAAACATCTCAATCACAGAAGCCGTCCACCTCCACTAAAAGCTATCTTGATGCAACAAAGAGCAGTGAACAGTTCGACAATCGTCAGAAAAGGCATAAAGCAGATCACCAGGTGAATCAGGCTCAATTTTATTCAAGGATGAACAGAAGCCACAATCAACCTCAAGTAAATCATACTCAATTTGCTTCAAAGATAAATATCAATAGAAACTACAATCAATAGGACAGTAGATTCGATAATCGCAGGAACTTCTTTAATGGTCAATGTTTCTCATGTCATCATTTTGGACACAAAGTTGTTCAATGTGTTGCTTACAAAACTATCATGACTAGAGAAGCATGAAATCAAAGGAATGTGACAACATTCCTTCCTGGTGACAACATTCTGAATGATCAGATTGATGGAGTGATTGATTGATTCGATTCTGGTTGGTTCAAGAGGAGATTGGTTGATGCAGATATATTTGATGATTGAATGATGTTGTTGATGGATCCAGTCTGAAAATTTATGAAACGTGGTCCCTTGAAGAAAAGAGAAGGTTGTAGCCTTCTGTAGGCCGACACCTACATATTAGTAAACATATCAACTAGGATAAGAGCTAGGGGGTTGTAGCTCCCTTCCAGTAGAAGCTAGAGAACAAGAGAAGGTTGTAGCCTTTTGCAGATAGAAGCCTGCGTACTAGTATAAGACTGCACCAGTACAAAAATTGTAAATAGAATATTCTTATTATTAAAAGAAGACAGACACGATTGCAGAAGGTGGTTCACCCACATTGGGTTTCCACCTTATATCTTGGTGTTCATGTGTGTTGCTTATGTGTGATGCTTTATTCTATTTTTACTGCACTGTCTAATGAATTCCTAATATACTGTTTAAAGTTCAATGCATGATACTTTGGGTAAATCAAAAGATCTCTACATATACGCTGGTTGCATTAAGTATAGTTGTGTATACATGCTAGTTCACTAAGTTGAAGTAGCGTATACAAATCAGTTTTGAAAATTAAGGTATTGATATGATAATACTGATTCAGCCCCCCAGTATTATTTCCAACATAATCTTGATTTGATGTGGGAAATTAATCCCCATCTTCCTCATTGTCATAATCTTTTGTTGATTTTATTTGTTTTGGATTTCTACATGCTTCATGAACTACAACATCAATGCTTTCAACAATTTTCCCAAGTCTTTTATTATAACATTTATATCCTTTACTTTTGGAAGAATAACCAAGAAGAGTCCCTTCATCTGCTCTGGGTTCAAACTTACCAAGTTTTTCATCAGTCCTTTTGATCAAACATTTTCTTCCAAAAACTTTAAAGTATTTTATAGTAGGTGTCTTACCATACCAAAGTTCATGTGGAGTTTGAGTGCTATTTACCCAAACATTTTCTTTGTTGATAATAGTCACAGTAGCGAATGCAGATTCACCCTAGAAGGTTGCAGGAGTTCCAGATTCATCTAGCATGGCTCAAGCCATTTGTTGAACTATTCTGTTCATCCTTTCTACTACACCATTTTGTTTAGGTGTTCTTACAGTGGAGAATTCCCTTTTCATTCCCTGTTGTTCACAAAAGTCAAAGAATTCATCCGATATAAATTCCCCTCCTTGATCAGATCTGAGGCATTTGATTTTTCGACCTGATTCATTTTCAACCAAAGATTTGAAGGCTTGGAACTTTTCAAATGCTTCATATTTATGCTTTAGAAGACCTATCCAACACATTTTGGAAAAATCATCAATGAACAAAATAAAGTATTCTTCTCCACGAGGTGACTTTTTCCTTGTTGGTCCATATAAATCAATATGGATAAGTTTAAGAGGCTTACTAGCTGACTCTTCTTTTTCCATGAACTGAACTCTAGTTTGCTTACCGATTTGACATGGTTTGCATATTATATTTTTTGGGATGCTGATATCTGGAAGTTCATGAATAGCCTTGAGTCTGCATTCCTTTATTATTTGAGAAAAGCTTAGATGTCCCAATCTTCTATGCCACGACCAGTTTTCATCATTTTTGCTTAGATAGCACTATTGTTGTCCTCCTTTGAGTATGTATAAGTTTTTTGGAGTTCTTGTACCTTTGATCACAGTCTCTCCTGTATCAAGCTCACGAACAACACATCTGTTTGATCAAAACACCACTTCATTTCCTTGATCACACATTTGACTGACACTCAATAGGTTATGCTTTAAACCATCTACATACATAACATTTCTAGCTTTAACCTTTTCTTTCAAGAAAATAGAACCTTTACCTTTTATGACAGCTGGAGTGTCATTTCCAAATGAGACATTCTTTTCCTTTTCTAAGGCATTATATGAGTGAAGTTTCTCTTTGTCACCTGTCATATGTTTGGAGCATCAATTGTCGATGTACCACTGATTTTATTTTCCTTCTGCATACAAGGCTATACCACATATTTCTGTTTGAGATTATTTCCTTCTCCATATATTTGGATTTAATGGTGTTTACTCCTTTTGAGGTGTTTGCCGAAATTTGCTCTTGCATTCAGATTCTTCATCACCAAAGTTGTTACAAATTGAGCATTCTATTTCATTTTCAAGAGGAGAAAATTTATTATAGGAACTTCTCTTGATCCCTGTTATGTTCCTTTGATTTCGTGCTTCTCTAGTCATGATGGTTTTGTAAGCGACGCATTAAGCATCTTTGTGCCCAAAATTATGACATGAAAAGCATTTCCCATTAAAGAAGTTTCTGTGACTATCAAATCTATTTACCTGTTGATTGTAGTTTCTATTGATATTCGTCTTTGGAGCAAATTGAGTATGATTTGCCTGAGGCTCATTGTGGCTTCTATTTATATTCATCCTTGGAGCAAATTTAGTATGATTTACCTAGTGATCAGCTTTATGCCTTTGCTGATGATTGTCATATTGTTCACTGGTCTTTGCTCCATCAAGATAGATTTTGGTGGAGGTTGGCGGCTTCTGTGATTGAGATGCTTCTTTAGTATATCCAAGACCTGTCTTTATCATAGGAGAATGCTGAACTTTGATAATTTCATTTAAATTTTATGATCCTTTAGCAAATCTAAGATTGAGAGATTTTGTTTTCTCAAGATATTTTCTTAGACCCACAATTTCACATTCTAGTTTTTCATTGTGTTTTTCTTTTTCAGCAAGTTGGTATGTCAACGTATCTATGATTATATTCTTTTCTTCTAAACATATTTTGAGTTTAGATATTTCTTCATGAACATTTTCCTCTTCTAAAGCATCCCAAAAATCATCATTGTCATAAGCCATGAGAAGTCTATAATTATCACTATTAGATAAACCATCACTATCCTCTTCTAAACTATCCCAAAAATCATCGCTATAATAGGCCATGAGAAGTCTGTAATCTTGACCAATTTCATCTTCATCACTATTAGATAAACCATCACTATCTTCATGAGTATAGTAGCTCCTTCTATTCACAACTTGTTTCCTATTCCCTTTTGCATATTCCTTTCCTTTTTCATATTTATCTTTATGAGGACATCTGGCAGCATAATGACCGACTCTACCACAAGAAAATCATTTGAAAGGTAGCTTACCTCCAAACCTTCCAGAACCACATTGAAGCTTCTTGACAAAATTTACCTCATATTCTTCTTCTGAAATGTGTCCTACTTCATTGTGTTCTTCCTTTTCTTTTCCTTTTGCTAAAGCTTTAAATGTGGCTTCTCTCATATCTGATGGACCTCCTTTTCTCATCTCAAAATTAGTTAGGATTCCGTGAAGCTGTGTCATAGTGATATTCTGTAGATCCTATTTTTCTTCTATGGCAGACACTTTTAATTCAAATTTAGTAGACAAGGATCTCAAAATTTTCTCAACTAAGGCAACTTCCTTTATTTTTTCACCCAGATTCTTCATACAATTAACAACCTCGTCTATACATAAAAAGTAACTAGCTATACTCTCATCACTACGTATATTAAGAGTTTCATATTGAATTCTGAGTGTTTGAAGCTTAGCACATTTTACCTAAGAGTCTCCTTCATAGCTCTGAATTATTTTGTCCCATATCTCTTTGGATGATTTGAGCTGCATGATTTTGACAAACTTTGATTGTGACAAACTTCCCAATAAAGTGTTGGCAACTTTGGCATTGATTTCATATTTCTTTTTACCTACCATGTCTGTAGGAATTACTGTTGGAAATTTATATCCTCCTTCCACAATTTCCCAGACATATGTTCCAAGAGATTGTAGATAGGTTGTGGTTCTTGTTTTTCAATAAATAAAGTTTCTCCCATCGAAGATTGGCAGTCTGATGGATCCCATGCTTTCGTGATTATTCATCTTGATGGATCTTCCTTCAAGCGATCAAGCTTCTTCTGAAGAACTTGGCTCTGATACCAATTGTTGGAAATAATATTGAGAGGGGGGGTGAATCAGTATTATCAGATCAAGAATTTTTCTTTTTCATAATCAGATTTATATACACTACTTCAGAGAGGGGAACTAGCGTGTACATGCAACTGTCTTTAAGGCAACCAGATTTTATGCAGTAAACTTATGATTTAGTTAATTCATCATATGTTGATCTTTAATCAGTGCATCAATACTTCATCAATCATTAAACAGTAACCATGTGCAGTATAAACATAATAAACCATTACACATAAGCAACACACATGAACACCAAGATTTAAGGTGGAAACCCAATGTGGGTGAAAACCACCTGCTGTTGTTGTCTCTGTCTTCTTTTAATAAGAAGAAAATCTATTTACAATCTTGTACTGGTGTAGACTCATACCATTATGCAGGCTTCTACCTGCAGAAGGTTACAACCTTCTCTCATTCTCTAGCTTCTACCTGAAGGGAGCTACAACCCCATAGCTCTTGTACTAGCCAATATGTTTACTAGTACGTAGGTGCTAGCCTACAGAAAAATCCACTCTTCCACCAGGGACCATGTTTCATGAGTTTTTAGACTGGATGCTCCTGGCACATATCAAGTCATATGAATACCTTGACTCATCAATAAACCATCAGAAATTTAGAAACTCAAACTTCATCAACCAACATGCAGTTAATATGAAACAATCAGATCACTGTCATCAGAACACTGTGCTGAACCCAAAAACTTGTATCAACATTTAGAACCAACTAAAACCTCAAAAATTCATGTGTCAGATAGTATACGCTACTTCAATGAATAAAACCTGTGTGTATACGCTACTTCCTTCAGCCCATCTTGCGTATACCTCTAAAGATTCTGAATCATAAAATCTCTAAATCAGAAACTGTACCAACCAGCAGTGTATTGAACATCTATTGTCATCTTACAAAAATTTACACAGGTAGGAAACAGAAAACACTTCTTCTCACTTATACAATCAATCAAATATCAACCTCCTTATGCATTCAGATTTACATTCAGATCTAAGAAGACTTCATTGAAAAACAACAATAAAATAGTAGTAGCAATAAATCAGCAATACTGATCTAAGAGATCAATCATCTCTGAACATCAAGCCTTTCTTTTGTATGCACTACTTGAAAGAACAGAAGCTGCATGTATATGCTCTTTTGCCGAGGTGAACCTGCGTACAAATCTGCAAATATTGACTCAAAACTTTGCTGCAATTCCAGACTTCACACAAACCTAGATCATGATAGATAACGAATAAAACAGATGCAAAACATCAAATCTAGCCTCAACCATTATCAGATCATTCAAGAATAAGTCATTTCAGGTCTCATGATCCTGATCCAATATTGAACTCAAGGTGCACATAAATATTTTAGATCTAGTCCCAAACATAACCCTGCAACATAAAATATACTTCAAATAGAAGTATTCCTTAGAATCTTATTCACTTGCACATACGGCCTTATGATCCTCTATTCCTTATATAGTTTTTGGCCTTTCTCAATAACATGGACTGAATCCACTTAGGACCAATACCTTGGATCAAATACCATGAACCGGATACCTCGGACTAAATACCCAGGGTCAATATCATGGTCCAAAGATACCTTGGACCAAATACCTCAGAAAAAAACCATGGTTTTCAACATGTACACGTTTTGCCTTCTATGGGAATGCGTTGTATGTTATACGCTCTTTCTATTCTGAGTACCTGCGAGTGTCTCTTAAATTTCTCTTACATCATCTTCTTCCTTCAACTTCTTTATTCTGATCAATAGACCTTAGTTCCATCTTCCTGATCCTATGTACCACTGCCCTATTGCCTCTGAATATTACTATTAGCCTCTTATCAAAACTAAGTTGAACTCTAGAGTTGCCATCAAGGACAATACTTTTATCATAATGCCAACAAATCTCTCAAATCCCAAATCCCTCTGCAAAAAAGATAGAGGTAATATCTCTAGAAGTTAACATGACTACTTCGGAAAATAATACTACAAATTTTTCTTCTCTTTTAATCAATATTGATGAGGTAGAGCCTATTAAATAGAAAATAATGTCTTTAAGAGATTACTTCTTCATTCCCCATTCAAAAGTAGTTGTTAAGAGATGAAGGAAAGTAAAACTCAATCCCTCCATAATAGAAACATCATCAAGAATGGCTTGGAAAGCAATAAGTTATTCTAAGAACAAAGTTATAGACATATCTTCAATTTTTGGGGATTTAACTTTGACTAATTAATGATCAACTCATTAATTATATTAAGAATTATATAAGTGCTAGAATAAATCAATGAATTGCAAATTGAATTGGTTAACAACTAGATTATTGAGGAAAAGGAATGGAAATCCCATTTCATCATGTTATGAAAATTGTTTTTCATAAATATGGAAGAGATTGAAGAAAAACACTAGAGTGAAATAATTCAATTAGATTGTTGAGGCTGAGACTAGACATGCTAAACAATTAGAAGATCTAATGCAGGTTCATATCAGAGAAATTGAAATAGTAAAACAATATTTTGAGATTAAGAAAAAATAAGGAAATTCAAGAAATAACTTGTGGAGGTAAATGTGTTCAAAGATTAGGTTATTATTGTCAATGATCAACTCAAGAAAGTTGATTTGAAATTATTTAGTCAAATTAATAATATTTATGATCTTTATCATGACCGGGTTGATGTTTAGATGCATGAGGCTGGTGTGATATTAAACCAATTTGATAAAATTGTTATGTGGGAAAACAAACAAAAATATAACATTTGGAAAACTATCCAAGCAATTAAAAAATGATACAAATATCATTGGAATAGAGGAAATCTAAATTCTTCATCATTAGATCGGTACCATCCATGAGGATTTTTCTTTAGGGTTTTGTCGCTAGTCACCATGGCAGGGCGCAGAGGAGGGAGTTCAAATCCCTCCTACAGTCAAGTGGCTACGGATAGAAGCAAGGGAGTTGGATCGCATCGCTTAAAGAAACCAATGGAGGAGGTAACAGAGGCTAAGAATACAGAAAAATCAGAAACTATCAAACCTCAAGGACAGGAAGAGAATCATGACGAAGCTAGTAAGGAGAAGAGGACATAGGTTAGAAGTCCGAAAGTTTCTCCTATGAGTACATCAGGGGTCTGTAAACCCAAGTCCACCACTATTCCTCAAGTCTTTTTAAGTGACTCAGCGCTGCAGGTACACAGAGACCACATGTCGAAGTATGCTATTATTTGTAAATTTATGGGGATTTTCCCGATGGAGAAGGATTTTGAAGCATGGATAAGAACCACTAGAAGCCAAAGGGGGAAATTGACCTTCACCTTGGGTCCAAGGGCTTCTTCATGGTGGTGTTCACAAGCTTAGAGGATAAAGACAGAGTTTTCGAGGGAGGACCCTATTTTTACGCTTCTGTAGGACTTTATATGAGACCATGGGTAATGAACTTTCTCCCAGAACGAGAAACTTTCACCTCAATGTCGGTATGGACAAGACTCTATTCCCTTCCTTTCGATAATTGGCAACTGAATCTCTAGAAGTTATCGACAACAAGCTAGGGAATTTTATAAAGATCTTCGATGCTACTATAAGAGGCAAATACACTTCCTTCGCCCTTATATGTGTGGAAATGGATTTATCTGGGGCACTTCCAGATGAAATTATTTTAGAAGTGTATGACAAGGAATAGGTGTAGGCGGTGGACTATGAACACGTCCCATTTAGGTGCCGTAAGTGCCATGAACACAGGCACCTATACAGGGGCTGCCCATTGAACAAGCTGGAGAGAAATACGAAAGCCACTACAGGCAAGGATCCCGAAGGTTTTACTAAGGTTGGGGGTAAAGGGAAAGGAGGCAAGTGGTACCAAAAGAAAATTAATGAAGATGAACAACTAAGTCACAATAGTTTCAAGATCTTAGATGAAGAAGGTGAAAACAATGGGAAAAACCAGGAATCAGATAATATTCCCACTGAGAAGGAAAGGGATACTAATATGGAGGATATACCAGAAAACAGAAAGAAAAAGGATGATATGTCGAGAATTATGGAGCTCAGTAAGGACTATGAGATGAACCCAAGTGAGGCTAGAACAGAAGACCATGAACTATAGGAGATTCTAGAAAGGAAAAATTTAGATCTAGAAAAGTTTCTAGAGTAGGGAATCATCAAAGGGGTAGACTCTCTGCCAAAAGAGGATTTTGATAGGGTTCAAAAAATCTTCCTCTGGAGATCACAAATGAAGTGTTCTCGAGTCAAAAGGAACCATGTTAGCTAGGAGCATATGGGAGTGAAAATGAATGATGGAGGATACACTGATGCATTCTTCCAAGAACCTGGGTAGGAAAAGAGGAAGAAAAACACAGAATGAGTTGCTAACCGAATGTGGGAAACTTACGATTAACTCACGTAAGATGAGGGATCTTACCAGTTACTCCTTTACAAACCTTTCTTAATGAAGCTTACAACCTGGAACATTAGGGGTCTAGGAAGTAAAAGGAAACAAAGAACTCTTAGCAGTAGACTGAAAGAAGAATAATTAGATATGGTTTTTATTCAGGAAAAAAAATGTTCGATGGACAAGATCAGAGAGATACATAGCAAATGGTTAATCAAGTATGAGTATCTAGAGGTTAAATCGGTTAACTCGGTGGGTGGGATTATTACTCTTTGGGATCCTCAAAAACTTGGAATCATGGATGTTGAAGCTTCTAGGAATTATCTATAATTGGTGATTCAACCTTTGGGTCATAAGGAGATCTACATGATCACTATCATCTACGGTTCTCAAAAAATAGAAGACAAACTTAAGTTTCTCACCTCCCTTGAGAAGCTAAGAGAGAGAATTCCTGATATTCCCTAGATTCTGGTTGGGGATTTCAATATGATCAGATCTCTTACAGAGAAAAAAGGCGGTTCTAGAAAACTAAGAAGAGATTTCATTGCCTTCCAGAACTTCATGAATAACATGGGGCTAGTGGACACCGAAATAGTAAATTGCACTTATACTTGGAATAATAAGAGGGGAGGGGCTTTTCAAGTCACCTCTAAACTAGATAGATTCATAATCTCAGAGGACCTCTTTCTCAAAGGCCTTGATATGTCAGCTTCAATCCTTCCCTTCAGAGGCTCAGACCACTGGACTGTCCAGCTTGAAGCTACTTTCATGGGTACACCGAGGAATAGACCTTTTAGTTTTGAAAATGTTTGGCTCTCTTGCCCTGACTTCACTAGTAATATTGGCAAATGGTGGGTGGAAGATATTCCCATTAAAGGTACTGAAATTTTCATGTTGCAGCAGAGACTTAAACACATCAAATCTAGGCTTAAATGTTGGAACAAAAAAGAGTTTGGTAATATTTTTAAAGCCAAAAGAGAAGTTAAGCAGAAACTCTAGGAGATTAATCAGATCATCATCTCAGAAGGTTTTACCGAGGAACAGAAAATTCAAGCTGACTCTCTTCAAAATGAATGGGACGATCGGTGCAGTCAAGAGGATATTTTCTAGAGACAGAAATTGAGGGTGAAGTGGATTAGAGAAGGAGAAAGAAACACGAAATTTTTTCATAGATCAACCTTGGATCACAGATCTCATAACAGAATTTCAAAACTTAAAGATTCTCATGGGAAAGAGCTCGTCTCTCACAAAGAAATGGAATCTGTCCTAGTTGAACACTCCCTTAGGATAGCAGAGGAGCCTCTTGTTGATAGATCTCGGTTCATTAACAAATTCACCAAGTTCATTCCTAAGCTTGTAACCAGGGAAGACAACCACAATCTTAATAGGTCAGTGTCTGAAGAGGAGGTTAGTGAAGTTATCAATGAGATGGAAAATGGGAAAGATCCTGGCCCTGATGGCTTCAATGTGGACTTCTTCAAAGCTTGCTGGAAAACAGTCAAACAAGATATCCTTGATGTTATGGAAGACCCTAGAAGATCCAAAACTGTTTTGAAAGCTCTTAATCCCTCTTTCATGGCTTTGATTTCAAAGTAGGAAAAATCTATGACACCAAATAGATTCAGACCCATAGCCTTATGTAATGTGGTGTACAAAATTATTTCCAAAGTGATCACTAATAGACTCAAGCCTCTTCTTCTTGCTCTTGTCTCAGAGGAGCAAACTAGATTTGTGGAAGGAAGACAGATTCTCAACAACATCATACAAGCTCAAGAGGTGGTACACTCTCTTAAGAGCAATAAGCAAGATGGTATGATCATGCAGCTTGACCTAGCAAAAGCATATGATAAGCTAAGTTGGTCTTACACCAGGTCAGTGCTAAGAGCTTATGGCTTTGACCACAACTAGATAAGATGGGTTATGGCCCTTGTATCCACAGCCAGCTTCTCCATTCTACTTAATGGCTCTCCCTCTTGAACCTTTATGCCTTCTAGGGGTCTCAGACAAGGGGATCCGCTCTCCCCCTTCCTCTTTGTTCTCATGATGGAAGGGCTAGGCACACTGATCAATATGGAAAATTCTGAAGGAAAAATCTAGGGTCTGAAAATTACTTTGGATGGTGCTGCTTCTACTCATCAACAATTTTTTGATGACACAATGTTGTAGGGCATTCCTACGGTCAAGGAAGCCAGAGCGGTCAAAGAAATCCTGTATGAATTTGCATTGGCTGCTGGTATAGAGGTAAGCCTTGACAAATCAAAGGTGTTCTTTTTTAACACTGACATTGCTATTCAGAGGAACCTCACTAGAATTCTTGGGTTTTAAAGGGATCAGTTACCTTGTAAGTACCTTGGAATGCCTCTTACTGACAAACCTCTGAGCAAGGGAGTGTGGGAGTCAGTAACTAATAAAATTCAGGACAAAGTTAGGAAATGGACTTGCAGGTCTTTGAATATGGCGGGGAATCTTGTGCTTAGTAAGGTTGTCCTATAGGATATACCCATTTTCATGTTTTCAGCTCTTCCTGCTCCTAAAGGAGTTATGCAACAAATCAGGAGTATTAAATGAGATTTTCTTTGGGCCAAAGGGTAAGAGAAAAAGAAGTGGACTTTGGTAGCTTGGGACAAGCTCTGTAAACCTAAGGCCCATGGTGGTTTCGGGCTACATGACCCTGAAATCCTCAGCAGAGTTTCGGGAGCCAAACTATGGTGGAGGTGGCTCAAGGAATCGACCACCCCTTGGGCCAAGCTTTGGAAGTAGAAATATGCAAATACTTTCCAGGAGAGGGATCATATCTGAATGTCATGGCTCACCAAGGGCTCCCACATTTGGAACCTTGCTTGGGAGAATAGAGCCATTATCCAGAAGCATACTTTCTGGGAGATCCGAGATGGGAACCTTGCACGGTTTTGGGAGGATAACTGGCAGCAAGAACCAATTTTTTTTAGGGAAGGGCTAACTGCTCTCAAAAATGACACTGACAACAAAGGTTTACTTATGGTAAGTGACTTCTGGGATCAGGTAAGGAACAATGGTAAATGGAGAATGTGGAAAGATCTTGGTTATAGCGAAGAGAGTCCTTTGAAGGCCCAGGCAGAGTCTCTTGCTCTTGACTTGGAGAAGAGGAAGATTTTGGTGTCATCCTCTTCTGACCAACTGAGATGGGTTCGAAACACTAAAGGCACCTTCAACCTCAATGAATCTAAACGCATGGCCATAGGTTTTGATTATCCAAACCCTGATCAGGTTTGGTATGACCTTTGAGAGAACTCGCAATGGATGAAAATCAAGTTGTTTATGTGGGTAGATCACCAAAAGAAAATTCTCACTTGGGAGAATCTTTTGAAAAGGGGCTTTGTTGGCCCATCCAAATGGCATCTATGTGACTTACAGGAGGAGTTGATGGAACATTTACTAAACCTCTACCCTGTGGGATTGGGCGGCCTCAGTCTTCAGGGAAACCGACCGGGACAGACTTAGCATCACCAACATTTTGAAAAATTGGAGGAAAGACTTCTCAGGTAATGAAATCATTAACAAGGCTTCGAATCTAGTTCAAAGCTTTATCATCTAGGATGTGTAGAAAGAATGCAAGGGCAAGATTTTCAAGAAAAAAAACGGCTTGACCCAGAACATCATTGTCCAAATTTTACGACAGCTCAAAGATATAGTAGGAGCCCTTATGTGGAAAATTGTTGAGGACCCTCCTTCACCCCAGGATGCTCGCATATTGCTGCAGTTGGGTCTCCATTCTCTGGTTCCCCAAGGCACTGTCAAGGGTGTGAGAAAAATAACTGTTGGTAAAGATATCTGGCAGCCTCCTCATGGTTTTTTGAAAATCAATATAGATGGGGCCTCTAAGGGTAACCCAAGGATCGCTAGATTTGGTGGTGTCATAAGAGATGAGAAGGGACGCATAAAGGATATCTTTCACAGTCATTTGTGGACTACCACTAATAACATGGTAGAGCTCATGGTCTTAGAACAGTGCCTGGATATCTTGATGGAGTCAAATTTACAAAATGCCATTATTGAAGCTGACTCTGAATTGGTCATTAATGCGGTCAAGAAAATGTGTAATGGAACGACACCTGGAAAAGTGTTGAATCATTGGAGGCTCTCGAAGTTCTTTCAGCGTATTCATTCCCACTTGCGAACCCTGAAAACTATAAGCTTCGTTTATGTGTGAAGAAAAGCCAATATGTTAGCTGATCATCTAGTGAATGAAGGGGTGGTATGTAAGGAAAGCTATATTCGGTACAACTGGGAGTCTATACCCTCTGGTAAACTGAGTGATGATTGTCAACGAAGGCATCCAAAGGCATGGAGTACCTCCAGACCATGAATAATGAGTAGGAGGAAGACTAGCGGGAGTTGAAGGAACAGCATAAACCCAAAGTGAAGAGAAGGATGAAGAGGTGAGGCAATGATGCACAGGAGTCGTTAGATCATGTAAGATAAACGAACATAAATGGTGGAAAAGATTAGCGGGAGTAGGAGAGGGCGGAAGTCCTTGAGCCTGGTTGAAGTGTCGCATTTAATCCTAACCGTCGATCTTTTTCCCTTATGCTGATGTCACAAGTAACTGTGGGGGTTCAGCTATTTGTAACCCGCGTGCTAGTTGAAAGGCTGCAGAACGTAGGATTTAAGTGCCTCCGCTATCGAATGGATATCAGGTTTTAAAGTGGTTGGAGGTTAAGTCTAAGAGTGGACCTGAAGTTTTATAGACCATGGTTGATAATCTAAATCGGCTCTGGGAAGCGGTCAAGTGACACGAAAGCTCCCGATGCGATGTTGCGATAACTGTCAGATCAAGAACCAGATCAACAATGGAGATTTAATCGTAAATTGCATGCGGTAAAAGAGTCTGGTCAGCGATGACCCTAGATTTTCAATATTGCTATGAGCCGAGTTTTGCGATGTTGTGATGGATTATGCACCGTCAGATCAAAGGGTTTATCTAATGGCGAAGTTTAACTCTCGCATTTCACAGGAATCAAGTGTTGGTGGCTGGTGGAAACTACAACATGTGATAAGCTGAGAATGTGATGAAGAGTCAACCATTGGATTGCGAAGTTGATCAATGGTGGAGATTGAAGAATAGCGAAAAGGCTTGGGAAAGCAAGGAACCGAGGAAGTCTAATTTTTTTTTTGTGTGTAATGCTTTGGGTTTTGATGAACCTGTTGTTTGTTTTTCATCAACGGGCCTGTCTTTTGCTGGTCTTTACACTTGTAAATACATGTACCATATGTAATATTTTATCAGTTAATTGAAGGCTCCACTCTTACTTGACCAAAATAAATAAATTCTTCATCATTAAAGAATGGATAAGATATTATTATGACTGGTGTGATTCAATCTGGGATAGTGTGTTAGGTTTGATTGAATAATTCAATATGCGACATCCTAGCGAACTCAAAGAAGTGTACTTTTGACTATTTTCCCTTAGGGGATTAATGATAATAAATATGCTAGCAATAACGAAATTCAACAAATCTTAATGGAGTAGCAAGGAAATTCAAAAATTCTTCAAATTACCATATAAGTGTGTGAAGTTATTTTCTAAATTTTATTCTAAGGACAAATGGAAAAATAGATATATCTTGAAACATATGGCTTAGTTCCATATTGGACTAAAAAACAACATTTATATTTATTTATCTCAAATAACTGATAAATACATCTAATGGGCCAGATTGTAGTATACCTAGGGGGGATAGTATGGGGTACATAGGGAGGTACCTAAGGGAATAATGTAATAATATAGAGGCTAGAGACTTCACATTGATAGATGTCAAGGAATATTGTATGGACAAGCATATGGCTTGTGGAGTGTTCTCCTTCCTTAAGGAGTGATTGTATGTTGTTTCCCTACCTTAAGGGTTTGGATACTAATAAAGAGAAGCATTTCTATATTTTGAGTTTGTAATTCTCTTGAGATTATTTATAGTTATTGGGTTTATTTCCATTTTCATATATTTCTGGGTCATATCCATTACATCTTTGCTCCTAGATTTCCATAACTTTATAATTTTTTGAGTCTTTACAAGTTCTCTTAATAACTAAAAGTGGCTAATCAACCAGTTTGTTGGTCCAAGAGGCTTCGTGGGCTCTTACATACGAGTGTAGAGCCTTCTTCTAGAAGGCATAGGAGAAATATTGTTGGTGATTTTCAATCAGTAGCAACAAATGCATCAGAGATTGGTTCTCTACTTCACCCTATAATTTCACAAGGTGGACCTAGTGTAATTCGTGATTTGGAGAGGAAAACTCCAGCCCTTTCTAGGGTTCTCTTCCATTCGGAAGACAAATTTAAGGTTGAAGATGTTCCTAAGTCCCTTGTGAATCATTCCTTACCTCTTCCTCCCAATTATCTAGACATTCTATTATACGTTGGGACCCCAACTCACAGGTCGACAAAGCCTGGTCTTTATCGTCCTTTTCCTCTGAGGGCCATTGTTGGGAGCATGAATATGGCTATGAGTGCTACTAGTGTGCATACTCCTCTTTCAGTTCAAGGAGGAGGTACTATTGCTATATCTACTATCACTCCTAGTACTGTAATATTTGGCTCTACCTCCATTCCATCTTCGAGTGGGGTCACCCAAGATTTTGCTTCCCACATTGGTTCCTTCCCATTTGGCATGAATTCTAGCGCAATTCCCTTGGTTCCTCTAACCGTCTCATCCGCCATTTCCAAAACTATTACTTCTATGGCTAGTGGTTGAGCCTCTTTCCAGGATTTTCCTTTTGGAAGTGGTCATATACCTGACTCTAACCCTTATTTAGGATCACTCTCTTTCTCTGCTCAAGGTCAAGGTTATAATCCTTTTCAAGGATGGAATAACCCTACTTTTAATGGTTTAGGAGTTGGCAATGAATTTTGTTTTCGTCAACAGGGGAACATACCTTACTCCTCCATAAGTACCTTTCAGGGTTATTCTCCCTTTGCAGGAGGAACCCTTACCAAGGGCTTTCCTCTCATTTTAGTACTTCCCTTGGGGAGAATTTTCCTGGTTATGGTAACCTTTCAGCAGGAGGTGTCCAAACTCAAAATTTTTATGGACCACGAGGTTTTCCTTACGGTTTACTTTCTTCTACGAACAATCCTTGGCAACCTGGCACCTCTACAAATCCAAGATATTCTTTTCAAAATGTTGGGAATCCTACTCATGGTGGTTAGAATTCTCAAGCTCCTCTATGCTTACCATTCTTGGCAACCCTAAATTTTCCAGATCTCTCAAAATTAACAAATGATCTGATCCGATATAATTCAACTTGGCCTCTAGTTCCCACCAAACTTCCATCGGATATTCCAAAATTCGAAGGAAAGTTCAGGGAGGATCCAGATGACCATATAACAACATTCCATTTATGGTGTTCATCTAAATCCCTAATTGACAATTCAATCAGGTTTAAATTTTTCCAACGCACCTTAACTAGAAATGTTGCTAAGTGGTATCTAGAGCTTAGTGGGGGTTCCTTTGCTTCATTTGGTGAATTGGATATTATTTTTCTGAACCATTTTCAATTGTCCGTTTAATATGATGTTGGAACTAAGCTATTGGATAGTTTCCAAAAAGATAAGGGAATTCACATTTCTGACCTAATGAATTCCTTCTTGAATGGTTTTTAAATCCTTTACAGCCAGAAATTTCTAAGGATGCATCACACTCTGGGGTATTCACCAAAGAACGGACTATCTTTAGAGCCAAATAGTTAGAACTTATACATTCTCAGTCTGGGATTCTTGAAAAGATTTTTCCTAATGCTCCTCGATCCAATATTGATTTAGCCAAACCAAATCCAGGTGCCCATGCCGATGAGATATTCAGATCAATTGATAATAACACGACTAACTTGTTAAGTCAATTGCAACAGTTGTCTTTACAAACTGCTTCTTCGATTCTGGAATCACCGTTAGTGCTATGCCTTCTCAACCTTTAACTATTAACGTTTTCCAAACTCATAACCCTAAAGGAAATCAATAATATGATGGGAATAGAAAGGGATGTGGTAAGAAGAAAGATAAGGATGGGAAGGGAAATGAGAACAAACCAAGTAATAATAATGGGGAGGGTAAAAGGGAATCCAAAAACAAAGTTAAGTTTCCTTGTAGACTATGCAATGGAGACCATTTAACTCATATTCTCCCTAAGATTCAGGATGCTTAGTGCTTGTTACTACAACAGGGTTCTTCTAGCTCCCAGGCTGTTCTGACTAACCCTTTTCCAAAACGGAAGAAAATGTTTTCTGACGCAATTCTATTACTGGAACCCCCGCAGGGGGCAACCAAGAAGGAGAAAATCCATTGAATGTATACATGAGGAGTTCTCATGTTGATGTTGCTACAAGATAACATGATTATGGTGAACCAGAATCCTCTAAGGCTAAGGTCGCTCTCGATGTTCTAGAGCTACTCCATACTGAGAGGCTCGTAGTTGAGCTTATACCTCAGATGTCGAAAGGCTTTGCAAAACGTTCTACGATCAACCCTATTGCCAAGGCTCCCCAGAACTAATCCACTGTTGAAGACCTAGCTCAAAGTCCTTGGGTGATGTCTGCATTAGAGGTACTCTAGTCATGTCCATCACAAAGTATGCGACTCACTGTGATCAGGGAAATAGATCCGAAAAACACTCTTATTGTTACATTTAACATGTCAAATATCAAGAAGAGACTACCTCATCACATGGATTTCCAAATTAAATCTAGATATCGAAATACCAATATATTTCAAACTATAATTAATGAGGGTGCTTCCACATGTGTCATGTCGATTGCATGTTGGAAATCTATCGGATCTCCTCAAGTTATTCCTTCACCTACTCTCTTGATTGCATTTGATGGTCATTCTCATAGGCTGCATGGAATTATTCCAGCCTTTCCCATCTATTTTGGGGGTAAGGTGGTCAATATCGAGGTGGAAATAGTTGATGTGAATTTGGATTATAATCTTCTATTGGGACAAAATTGGATTTATGAAATGAATGTCGTTGTATCATCATTATTTCGCATCCTATGCTTTCCCCGTGAAGGTATAATTGTTACTATTGATCAAATGGATTATTCTCTGAAAGAATCCAATGCATCATCTGATTCTACCATTACCTTGTTTAACAATGCCAAGCAACCTGTTAAGAAATTAGGAGTCGAAATGTATTCCTCATTGATGGGTACTTTTGATCTTCCTTCTCCTATTTCTTGAATAAATGCCATTTCATCATCCAAGTCCCCTTCTCAAAGAGATTTCTTCAGAACTCATTATTTTTTGGATCCTTGGTCCTTACCCTCTACTACAACCACATTAGAAGAAGGGAAAGTGGGTGGAATGACATATCCCATGTCTGCAGCTAAAATTGCTTACCAATTTATAGATAACACTGCAGATTCCAATCCTACTCCTCTTTCACTAGAGGATTTGGATGGAGATGTGGCTCCCACTTGGACCCTTGACTATACTTCTTCTATGGGCTACCTTAATACTGTTTTACCATTTAAGGAAGCAATCCTAGAAGCAATGATGGGTATAGAATGACCGTGGGATGATTTGCATCATCGGTCATATTTTCTCCTAGACTTGCATGAATTAGAATCAAGTTTGTCTAGCCTTTTGACAATTGGTGGTGTTCACACAATTTTAAACCCTTTGGCTCCAGCACAAATTTTTACCAAAGGTAACATGTCTGTCATTTCAAAAACAATTACAGTGAACATCTCCAAGAACCCCAATATAATAGAGAAGCCTTTCATCGAAGTTGAGTGCTCCCCTAAAGAAATTCAAATTTATATTGATATTGTTAAAGAGTTCCATGATGTGTTTGCTTGTTATTAGGAGAAAATGCCTAGAATTGATCCATCAATAGTCTATAATGAGATCAAGACTTACGTAAGTACGAAGCCTATAAGGAAAAAGCTTCACCCGGTAAACCCTAGGAAAGCAGTAGCTATCAAAGCTGAGGTTTAGAAGTTGCTTAAGGTGGATTTCATATACCCCATTCCGTTGACTGAGTGGGTCTTAAATCTAGTCCCAGTTGATAAAAAAAAGGAACGATCTGCGTATGCATAGACTTTAGGGATTTAAATAAGGCTTGTCAAAAAGATAATTTCCCCACACCTTTTTTGATTAGATTATCAATGAATGTGTGGGAAATGAAATTTTATCTTTCATGGATGGTTTCTCTAGTTATAATAAAATTATTATTCATCCTGAAGATTAGCATAAGACAATTTTACCTTCCCCTTGGGTACCTTTGCATACAAAAAGGTTCCTTTTAGCCTTAAAAATGTTGGAGTGACTTTTTAACGGGTCATGTCCTACGCTTTCCACGATATCAAACATATCATCGAAGCTTATTTGGATGACCTAGCTACTCATTCTCGGAAGATAATTGATCATCCTCATCATCTTTGATTAACTTTTGAGCAATGTCATCATTATAAAATCTTGTTGAATCTGAATAAATGTGTTTTCGCTGTCACATCCTATCAATTATTAGGATTCATAGTATATAATGAAGGGATTCGTATAGATCCTTTCAAGGATGAGGCAATAATTCAATTGCCTCCCCCGTCTACCATCCGTCAACTTCAAAGTCTCCAAGGAACATCCAATTTCTTGAGGAGATTTATCTTCAATTATGCTGATATCATAAATGGATTTATGAGATTGATGAAAAAAGGACTTCCATTTCTATGGGATGATTTTGCTCAGTGCTCATTTGATTCTTTGAAAAAATAATTGACCTCTGCTCCTTTTCTTAGTCCACCCGATTACAACAGGGACTTCCTCTTATATCTCGCCACGGGGGCTTCACTGGGGGAGAAATATCATACCACGTGCATTCATATTGGGGGATATATATTGAGGAAAAAATGGCATAGTATATTGGGGTGTATATAGGGGATAAAGGGTTTTTATATTGGAAAATATAAAAAATGGAGATTAAATTTAATGAAATAAATATAAAGGGGTATAAAAATAGTTAATGGAAAAATGGTTACCTACAATATTTAGTGAATGTAGGGGTTTTTTAAATTGGGAAGTTGTATTGAGTTCATATTGGTAGGGGGTTAAATAATGTTATTTTTAGAGGGATTTTCCAATATGTAGTCAAATTAAAGGTATCTTTTAATATACCATGAATGCACATGATATGTCAAAGGTTCACTGAGTGAATCCCCTGTGTATCTCGTTGCAGCAGAATCAATAATCGGTATGGTTTCAATTCAGGAAGATGATGCTGCATGAGAAAGTGATTTATTATCCAAGCTGAGGCTTGCTAGGTCTTGAATTACAATACTATCATGTAGAGAAATTAGCTTTGGAAACTATTCATGCTATCCAGCGACTTCGACACTATATTCTGATAAGAATTTTTTTTGTCTTAGCGGTTGTCAACCCATTTCAGTTTGTTCTCAGTAGGCGAGTCATTGGGGGAATATATAACAGATGGATCATTATTTTACAAGAATTCGATCTCTATTTATTGTTAGCCAAATCTAAGATATCTTTAGTATTTGTGAAATTAATCTCACAGTTGCCTTGTGAAGTGATCCGAATTGGATCCTTAAACACTCTTATAGTTTCTTGAACTCTGTAAAACTCATACCAAAGTTTCAAAGTGCTATGGATGTCGAGCTTATCATAAATAACCTCTGGACAATGGAAATTTGTGGTCAACATGGAGCAATGAGGACCCTCAGTCAAAGCGCACAAACCGTTGGCCCATGGTAACCGTGTGCTGGAATAAACTGGCAAAATGGGAATTCAGATCCAGAAACGGAGGTAGTTTCTGATTATCACAAGGCATCCCCCTCAATGAAGGAAAGCCCTAAGCGCTTGGTCATCAGGAAGAGCATAGAACTGCATGGAAATCACCAATTTTGTCAGAAGGCGGGCCCTACGCTAAAACCAGTAGGATATCGGAAGGCCCTGAAGCGGTAAGTGGGTTCACCCGAGTCCCGTGCAATTCCATACAACGGGTGACACGCATCTAGCAGATGAGAGAGAAAATTGCTCTCATCGCACGGGTAAAGGGCATGATACTTACTCCCACAATATGGACAGAGACCATAGGATCTGGAGGCCGCAGATCAATGGCAGAGAAGCAATCCGATGGATGACCAGATTCGACAGGGAAATAGGCTGAGGTGGATAAGATTTGAGATCTGGCATGACCGATGAGTTGGCAGAGGGAACAGTTTCATGGGCGATCTTGAAGCAATGGAAATAACAACCGTTCAAAGAGAACTGACACTCAGTTCGTGGGGAAACACGTGGCCACCTCTCCGTGAAGTGTTACAGTGATGATGATACAGAGCAGGGGAATTTCAGCGAACAGAGGTAGGAGATCCATAGAGCCGGGAAGTAGAAACGAACAGTGAGGGAGCAGATTGGCTTTAAGCCATGAACAAAAAAAGAGAGCAAAGAGAGGGAGAAGAAGCAGTAAGAGAGAGCAAAGAGAGAGGGAAGAAAAAAATTGCAGAGAACAGAGAAGCCGAGCTGACCTGCAGAGCAAAGGAAAAATTGATAGACAGAGATAGAGAGAGATTCCAAGAGTCTGTGAACTCCAGAGAAGGCTTGAGAGGTTCGAGCCACTCCTCTGTGTATACCTGTCAGGTATTGAGTACCAAATTGGACTCATACCGCTGAGACCAGTTGAGGTCGAGATTCAGTAAGGGGATTCTGTGTACTCTAGAGACTTGGAGAATCCAAGTACAGTCCTATTGATAATTATCTGTTAAGTGAGAATAAATTTGAGCTCAATGTTGTAAAACTGTACTTTTTAAGAAAAAATAGAAAGGCCACCACTGAAGGTTGGACGAGGAGATGTAGCCCAGGAGGATTGGGTGAACTCCTTATTAAATTTGTTGTGTTTATGTCTTTTCTTACTGTGTTCTCTTACTATTTCAGTGTCTGTGTATTTCGTAATCTTAACGATCTGTTGCATAAAATAACATAGACATCCCCTAGCACATAAGTCTGTAATACCTTCATTAATTAACTGAGATCATCCACGAGTGATTTCAGATCAAGTGGTATCAGAGATCCTAGGTTGTTAAGGTTAGACAAGCTTGTGCTGGATTTTGTTGTTGAATGCTAACTAGATCAAATCTTAAATTAGGAGAAGGAGAGTTGGTCAAAACTAACCCAGAAATTGGAAGAGTCTGTCCTAAGAAGAAAATGTCAGAAGAAAGTCCCTTGGGACCAGACCCCCAATTCATAGATAGTTTCCTAGCCATGAGGTCCATGGTAGAGGAAATGTACAGGGAGTTTAAGAAAGGTAAAGATGAAGATTCATCACACTCCAAAGAAAAAGGAGAAGAAGAATCTCTCCTCCATGACCACTCAAAAGGCAAAGGGAAAGAAGAAAACTTTCTCACACCTCCTAATAGCCCTGAAAGTAAAAACAAGACAACTTTGATTAAATTAGATGTTAAATTTGATTTACCAATATATGATGGAGAGTTGAATGCAGAGTAGCTGGATAATTGGATCAGACAAATTTATGTTTATTGCAAAGTGAAAAGTATCGACTTAGACAAGAGTAAGATTTCGTTGGCCAGCCCATGCCTCGGAGGCACTGCCTTAGTATGGTGGGAAGGCAGGACACAAGTTGACATGAAGAAACATGGTAATATTCTTTCTGTCTAGAGTGAATTTGTTTCTGCAATAAAAAAGCAGTTCTACCCACTAGCTTAATACAGCAAGCCATGATGAGCTAGCAAACTCTTCACCAATTGAAAGGACAAATTGTACATGGTTACACCCAAGAATGTAGGAAAAGAGCTTTGATTCTAGGAATTTCATTAGACTCACTTGAGACTCTGTTGAAGTACATAGGTGGTCTACACAACTACATGAGGCACACTATCCTCATGTTTAATCCCACCAGTATAGATGAGGTATCTGTTCAAGCTACACATCTAGAAGCTAGAGGAAAGAATGGGAAACCAGAAGTTAGAGGATCATCCAAGCCCATTGCAAGCAAGAATAAAGAGAAAAGAAAAAAGAAATGGAAAGAGAGGAAGGCCAACATTGCACATAAAAGCAAGTCTTGATGCACTCACTGTAAGAAGGATGGGCAGGATGACGAGTACTATTGGATTTTGCATCCAGAGCTGAGACCTAAGAAGTTCGAGGGCAAGAAGAAGAAGACTGCTACAACTATTCAGAAAGATTTGGGATCAGATTCAGGAGATGAAACAACCATTTAAGCCACAGGTATAAAAGGTAACAATTCTGAAGCATCTACTAGTAATTCTGCACAATCCACTAATAATGAAAAAAATGAGAGAAAAAGACATGAGCTTTTCCATATTCGAGTTATTTCCAAGCATCAAAAGATTGATACTTTGTTTGATAGTGGCTCACAAGTAAATTTAATTTCTGAAGCAATTGTAAAGTAGTTGGGATTACTGACTGCACCTCACAAGAAAACATACCCATTAGGTTGGTTAAGTGATAAAGCAGAACTACAAGTGACTAGACAATGTAAACTTAAGTTTTCTCTTGGGTCAGCATTTGTAGATGAGGTTGAGTTAGATATAGTTCCTTTGGATATATGTGGAATTGTTTTAGGAAGTCCTTACTTGTATGATAGAAAAGTTATTTGCTATAGAGTTGAGAACAAGTATCTACTTGTTAAAGGTGGAATCGAATATATTGTAAGAGCTCATAAGCTCAAGAATACTTACACTCTCATAAACTCAGGGCAGATGAAATGAATTGTAAATTCATGCAAACAATTTTTACTGATGGTTGTAAAGGAAAAGAAACCTAATAAAACCAATGTATTTGAGGGCTGTGATGCTAAACAACAGGCTGATTTAGAAAAAGTTGTTTAAGAATATGATATATTGTTTCAAGAACCTAAAGGTCTGCCACCCAAAAAGGAAATAGTGCATGATATTAATTTGCAGCAAGATGCTCCATTGCCTAACATCGGAATGTACAGGTTTTCCGCTTTAGAGAATGCAGAAATCAAGAAGTAGGTGCAGGAGTTGCTCGAGAAGGGATTCATCAGACCTAGCACATCACCATGTGGGTCTCCAATCATTTTGGTGAAGAAGAAAGATGGCTCGTGGAGAATGTGCATTGATTACTGAGCATTGAATAAGATAACATAAAAAATCGTTATCCCCTTCCTCACATAGATGACCTATTAGATCAATTGAAAGAAGCTGTTTATTTTTCCAAGTTAGACTTGCATAGTGGATATCATCAGGTCAGAGTTGCAGAACAAGATGCATGGAATACTTCTTTCAAAACAAAGCAGGGATTGTAGGAGTGGCTGGTTATGCCTTTTGGCTTAACTAATGCTGCCGCTGCTTTCATGAGAATAATGAATGATGTACTCATACCTTTTCTTGATGATTTTGTTACTGTATATCTGGATGACATTCTTATATTTAGCAAAATGTGGGAAGAACATCTAAAGCATGTTAAGTAGACACTATATGTTTTGAAAAGAGAAAAAATTTATGCTAAACTCTCAAAATGTGAATTTGGTAAAACATCTTTGAATTATTTGGGACATATAGTAGGAGGGTGGTGAATTGAAGATAGATCCCTCTAAGGTGGCAGTCATTGTAAACTGGCCTAAACCCAAATCTGCTACAGAAGTTAGAAGCTTCTTAGGAGCAGCAAAATATTAGAGAAATTTCATTTCTAACTTTTCCTTAATTGCAGCTTCCTTACATGCGTTAACAAGATTGAACAAGGTGTTTCAGTGGGGAGGCAAACAACAAAAAACCTTCAACACCTTGAAAGAAAATATTAGTACAGCACCAGTACTAGCACTACCTAATCTTCAAAGATCATTTGAGATCCAAACGGATGCCAGTGACTATGCCATGGGAGCAGTGTTGATACAACGTGGTAAACCCATATGTTATCATTCTGAGACATTTAATTATGCAATAGTTAATTATCCCACATATGATAAAGAATTGTAAGCATTAGTACAGAGTGTGAAAAAGTGGAACATTACTTAATGGGCAAGGAGACAGTTATACTATTGATCATCAACCACTTCAATATCTACACTCCCAAACTAAGTTGCAGTAATCAAGACACTATATATGGATGGGTTTTCTACAACAGTTTCATTTAGTCATTGTTATAGACATATTTGGTCACTGCAACCCCAAACACATATGTCCATAAAACCAAAGGGCTTCCAAGTCCCTAAAAGTGTTGTTTCATACCCTAAAGGAGCAAGGTCAGCTGATTACATCATCTCCTAGAAGCTCTCCCTAAAAAACTACTCAGAACTGGTCAAAACACGACCATACAAACTGCCCAGTGCTAAGGGTGCGATGCATCTCACCTGCCACATGCAAAAAGTGCGATGAATACTAGAAAGCCCTTCTATAGGGTGCGATGAGCGAGAGCAGACAAATGGCAGAAGCAGTTTGCTAGGTGGAGACCCTGAGAATCTTCTAGAAGCTGCTCATTTGACACTTGCCTCTCTGAATTCGCCCAGGGATGAGTAAGAGATCATGAAATCTCCAAGTGGAACCAAGAACTATCAGAGAGATGACACTAATCAAAATCCCAGAAGCTGACTCACCCCCCTGCAAAAATCTATATATGGATCCCTCATCCCAGAGATCCACAGGCTGGAATTTTGTAATTTGCAAGGAAGTGTTGCTGGTTTCTCTTCGAAGACATTGTTGGGTGATCTTGCTTTGTATGAGGTGAAGAGGGCTTTCATGCTGGGAGGATGGCACTGGGTCAGACCAATGGGTTGTAATCCTCTCTTCTACTACTTCTATCAATAAAGCTATTTTAGTTTTCCTCCATATTCTTGTATATCTCTGAATCTCGTATTGATATATGCATTTGTATGGTTAATACATCTGATCCTATATTGTTTATGGTTATAGATCTCTATTCTTTGATGGTATTATGCTGCTTTGAATCTACAGCTGCTCTTTGAAGCTGGACAAGTAAGGAAGGAGTGGCGAAATTCTGTCAAAGGGGAAAGGGAACAAGCAAGGAGCCAAGCGAAAGACTGAGGTTGGTACTCTCTACTTCTTTCTCATCTATCTCTCATAAAGGAAAACACAAGTGACTTTAGTTTGTTTGTTTCTAAGATAGCTACCCGTCTTAGTGGGACTAGCAGCTCTAAATAGACACTAGTTTTCCCGATAACAAAATGGCGACTCCACTGGGGAGTGAATAGTTTGATTTCTTCTCTCTATTTGTTTGCTTCATAAACTACAGATGGAGCCTGAAGTTAAGCCAGCTAGCCTTCGAACTGCATTTGCTATGCAAGTGCAAAGTAGATCAACGCTGCTTCAACCAATCTTCGGGTTTGTTTATGAAATGAACAACTGAGTTGCAAACATCCTAAGTGCCCTGGTGGTAGCTCAAGTAACCTCATTAGATCAGCCCCTATACTTTTTATTTACTACCTATCATTAGCTCAACCTAAATCCCTAAACTAAGCTGCAAAATATGACCAAAGACCAAGTGAAAGTCTCATCCCTGGATCATCGCATTGTCTCTTTTTGGCATTCTAGATGCATTGCACCTCCCTGTGCAGTAGGTGGGATGCATCCCTATTCCCCTGTGTTACAGGTGTGATGATCAGATAAGACTATTTTTGCCTCTAGATTTTGGTTTTTTCTTCATTGTCTTCAACTTTATTTAGGAGTTTTGTCGTCTTTTATTAGTATACCACTATTGAAACCCCCTTCCTTTGCATTATTCAGCCTCCATTATACAAAGAATTGTGAATGCTTTTATGTATTTTTTGCCATTTACAGTTCTCCTTTACAAAAAGTAGCTTAATCAAATTGTCGTCTTTTGATTTGAAAGTGTTGCAAGTGTCATTTTCAGTCAAAGAAAAGAATCCTACTCTTTTTGATGGTCGATTGCACTGTTACTCTTGTATTTGATTTGAATTAATAGTATTTCAAGTGTCGAAAGCTGTTTTCAAATTGAAGTTGAAAGTGTCGGTCTTAGCCTTCCTTCTGTTTTTAAATTCGAAATCGCAAAGTGTCGTCTTAGTCTTCCTTTCGGTTTTTGAATTCGAAATCACAAAGTGTCATCTTGTCTTCCTTTCGTCTTTTGAAGAGAAAATTGTTAGTATTGTCGCTTTGAGAGAAAAGATAGTTCAGATTTGTACATAGCATTCTTTTTGTCACTCACACATTAAGAAAGCAGAAAACAAATACATTCATGTGCATTTGCATTTAGACTGCTTGTTGATTTTGATTTAGGACAGTGCATCTAGTGTGTGCTCTCTGCTCTATGTTGAAAGAATTTCGCTTCTCCTTCCTTAGTAGCTAGGATTTTCATTGCAAAAAGAAAAGCAAGCGACTGTTTATCATCTTAGATTGCATATTTAGGAGTTGTATATCTACATCACATGGTGAACCTTAAAGGAAAACTTCTTAAGAAAGATCAACTGTAAAATAAATTCAATGAACACAAAAACGCTTTGGAACCTAATGCACAACATCTAGAAGTCTAGGCTAGAGACGTATTCTGCCGTCGTAAAGCCTGGTAACTGTTGCTTTATTTGTAGGTTGGGTGATTCCTCCTCTTTGAGACGACAAGTGCCAGTACGGACTTATGCTCCCACGTACCGTCGAGTATATATTGGGAGACCACAATAAGCTATATCCTTTATCCTTAGGAAGCCATGTCTGCCGCCCTATCGATCGCAATGCACTGAACACAGCGTTCGGGAAGATTGACTGTCGTACAGTAAAAAGTATTATGTAGTTTTGCGATTTGTTTGGTAATCCCTCTATCTAAATTTCTAGAGTAGTCACTTTCGTTCCTTTTCAGACTCCTTAAAAGAAAAGGTCCATCTGAGCACTTGTCACTTCAGGCTCATTAAAAATCGAGGGCGACTAGAGTCATCTTTAGCTTTTTCTCCACTCTTAAAAATTAAAAAGCAAGTTGTGTCAAAGTGTAATAAAATTTATTTTAATCGGAATAACATAACTATTCCCTCGTTGATCTTAGGTTGAGTAAATGGAGTCCACCAATCAAGGATTTCCCCTTGGGGGAAATCCTACTCCTTTCTCCTCTTGGGGAGATGTTGGTGCACCTCATATGGCCACATTGTCCCTTCCAGGACTGACAATTGTTCTGCCAGTATGGCTTTTCTCGACCTCTGTCATTCAAAGAACCGTGATTCCTGAGCAATCAAATAGCAACTAGATGATACTAGAGTTACCCCCCAACCTTCTACTTCGTTTGTTTCTCCCTCTCCTTCTTCCTCTTCGCTTGGTGAAGCTAGTAAAACTAAAAACCAAGTAACTAAGAAGAAGAAGAAGGAGCCAATGGAAAAAAGGGGCAACCATACATCATCTAGCGAAAACCCACACACTGAACCATCCACACCTAAATCTCCATGTGTCATCTGCAAAGGGGACCACTATCATCAAGATTGTCCTTGCATCCTACGCATCTTAAGGGACTGGTCTCCCTGCTTGCACAATCTGGTGTCGTCAACCTCTGATGATCATGTTGAGAGCACACCATCAACTAGTGAAAATGAAGTCAATGGACAGAAAGGAAGATCTAAATTTCCTTGTAGACTGTGTGAAGGTGATCATGCCCTCCACGTTTGTCGCTTCCTAGATGAAGCTAAAAGAGTCTTGGATAACCGTCCTATGTCACCGTAGCTACTTCCTCCTGGATATAAGAATCTCTTGCCGAGTCCATCGCTAGTTGAAAATCCGACTGACACACCTTTGTTGTTGGTTGAAGCAAATATCATTGAAGATAAACCCTCTAAGTCCACATCGGACCAAAGTCAACAAGTCGAGATGGAAGTCGACCCCATCTTGTCTTCAAAGGATCCACCTTCAGATGATATCGTCACCAAAGAGAATGAGAACGACACCGTTCAAATTATTTTCGTAAACACAGACTCCAATGAAAATGGGGGCAATCTACCCATTCCTTTACCGCAGGAAGGAAATTTGTCAAAGATGTATTCGGCCATTTTTTCAGTCCCACCTCCAAGCAACTAGTCGTCTCCTTCGATTGGAATCTACTAGGCAGACCCCGTCTACCATCTAATGTACCATTCCGACTCATAGTGCAAACTTACAGAATGGTCATGGTTGCTACCATCATAGATGAAGGGGCTTCTGTGAGTATCCTTTCCTCAACTGCTTGGAAAGCGCTTGGTTCACCATCGCTTCTGCCTGAGATGCAAAATCTGACAGGCTTCGACAAAGGAACCAGTCGACCATTAGGGATCCTTCCAAATTTTCCTATAACTTTGAGAAGGAAAATTGTTTATCTGAATGTGATGGTAGTCCAAGGACCTTTAGACTAAAATCTACTTCTTGGGCATGACTAGATTTATAGCATGGGAGCTATTGTTTCCTCACTCTTTCTAGTGATGTGTTTTCTGCATGAAGGAAGAATGGTCTAGCTCGTAGACCAGCTTTCATTCCCCGGTTCACACATAGATAATAGTAAAATGCCATACCTAATTGGTATTTTTGCGCAAGGAATGTCTCATCAATCTCCAGTCCATCCACCTGATCAGTGCGAGTGATTCGGTGATTGTGACTAAAACCCAGGGGGCATGCACCCTGGTCTGCTTCGACAAGAAAACTTCAGGTATAGGGTAGGTTTCCTCGGAGGATATATGACTAGTCTGACACACCCGCCTGTTTAGGAAAATGGGATTAGACTGGAATAAGATACCTCCATCAGAAGGTATGTCTTTCCTGATAGAGCAAGTGTTCTGTCTGCAAATTGAAGGGTAACCTGGAAACTCTACTTCGCTATACCTGGGGGCATGCAAACCTTTTTGCATGAAAGTGAAAAGCGACCATTTATTTTCTTAGTTTGTAGGTTCTTAACCCTTTAAACTCGTAGGATTGGTCGTTCCTAGCTTACATAAAGAAAGGATCTGGAGCAAAATTTCGAATGGGGCAAGCTCCCTAAAAAATGAACCTATCGATGAGACATCCTTATTATACGACTGGCACAAGCAGTTTTACGCAAAGTTCAAGCTCGTTAAAAAATAAACCTAGCAATGAGCATATGTTCCACCAGAGTTTAAGCTCATTAAAAAATGAACCCACCTCTAGTAAATAACCATTGCAATCGCATTATTATCAGCCTTTGAGCCTTGGTCGTGTTCTTACCATCACCTCCACTCTTTTTAGCTGATCATACGCCTCCATTTGATTGTTTACCCCTTTTGAGGAACAACTGCGATGAGTGATCCTATTAGCCACCTTCTTTACACTGCCGTGATTGAAAAAGTTCCAAACATTACTTGGAACCAACTGCTATCCGAAAACATCACTCGTTCCTCAAAAAACGAGTCTCCTTTAAGCTCTTTTCATCTGACTCGTAAAATATGAAAATCTTGCCGAGAAATTGGCCTATCCAGCTCGTTAAAGTGATTGGAAGTGCCATCCCTCCTCTAGATTTTAATCTTTTTGGACCTGAGGGATTATTACACAAAAAGATCGAGCGCTTGTCTTGTTCGGCTCGTTAAAACTATCGAAAAGTCATCCCTTTCGCATTGTTTTATACTTTTTCAGACTTAAGGGATTATATTACGAAAAAGGAATATTGGAGTTTCCTTTTCATCTCTTTTCAAACTCTCTAAAATTGAAAAGAACCAAGTTATCCTTGTCGTTAAACTCGTTAAAACAATAGTGACAAACTTGTCCATGCAAACATGAGCGGGTCTCACTGTCGCTAGGCTTGTTAAAACATAGCGACAGGTTTGCCTGAAGGGCAAATTATAGAACAAGCATATGTTATCCTCCTCAAGCTTGACAAAAATAAAGAGGTACTGGTCAGAAATGATTGGGGAAAATTGGGAAGAAAACTTGTAGAAACTTTATTGGTAGCAAGTCGCTCTTGAACATGACACTTTCACTCCATCACCATGATTGAGTCGGGTTGGGTTATTCGGTTCACCGGTCATATCACCATTGGTCCATCATACCATCTATTTTTGGGTTAATGCTAGCAATCCATTTCAGTGTCGCCAATATGTTCAAGAGAAGTTGCTCAGAGAATTTAGCAACCCAGCTTGTGTCTCATCTGCTATAATACCTTCACGCTTCATTCTTTCATGACCACCACTCTAAACCTTGTATCATCAGATTGTTTTCACCACCACAAAATCATTTCCTCCATTCCATGTCATAGATGTGGGATTCATTAATGCCCTCCTATGATGGGTCACTTCTTGTCGACATCAGCTCATTATCCAAGAAGTCGACCTAGGAACAACCCTTTCAGTACTTTGAAGCTTGCATGCCTTAATGGTAAGTTTCTCACTTCTGGCGACGGGTTTACATTAATGGCCTTCGACTGAAAGATTTTGCGTGGTGTTCGACATCGACTCATGTATTCACACCACATGAATTGTACTGTAGTACCTTGAGGGTCTTCATCATCATCAGTGATTCCTCTCATGCCTGTTAACAACTTACATCATTGGTTGGTAATCAGTCGATGTCTTTCCATGTTCGACATCAGAACATCTTTTCACATGGACCGACTTGTACTTCGGGCGAAGATTGAATGAGTTTTGAAGACCACAAATCTAGTTTCATCCATTCGGGCTACGATATATTCAGGAAAATAAAGACATCAAATGTACATCATTGCTGCACAGATAATCATCCAAACCAAAGGATGATGGCTCTACCAGAATCATCAGTGTGCTACACAGATGGTTGTCTGTCCTATGTACATGAAAATGAATTTATAAAGCTGAGCATGGGAATTCCCGCCTCAGCTAGATCATGAAAATATTATGAAGATAATTTATTGTATTGTATCTTATTACAGTTCACCTTCCATTTCGAAAAACCTCGGATCCTCATGATAAAGCATTTCACCCGACATCAAAAAGATTTACGACCTCATGCTTTAGGGGGCAACTGTTATAGACATATTTGGGCACTGCAACCCCAAACACATCTGTCCATAAAAACAAGGGCTTCCAAGTCCCTAAAAGTGTTGTTTCATAACCTAAAGGAGAAAGGTCAGCTGATTACATCATCTCCCAGAAGTTCTCCCTGAAAAACTACTCAGAACTGGTCAAAACAGGACCATACAGACTGCCCAGTGCTAAGGGTGCGATGCATCTCACCTGCCACATGCAAAAAGTGCGATGCATACTAGAAATCCCTTCTGTAGTGTGTGATGAGTGAGAGCAAACAAATGGTAGAAGTAGTTTGCTAGGTGGAGACCTTGAGAATCTTCTAGAAGCTGCTCATTTGACACTTGCCTCTCTGAATTTGCCCAGGGATGAGTAAGATATCATGAAATCTCCAAGTGGAACTAAGAAATATTAGAGAGATGACATTAATCAAAATCCCAGAAGCTGACTCACCCCCCCCCGCAAACATCTATATATGGATCCCTCATCCCAGAGATCCAAAGGCTGGAATTTTGTAATTTGCAAGGAAGTGCTGTTGGTTTCTCTTTGAAGACATTGTTGGGTGATCTTGCTTTGTATGAGGTGAAGAGGGCTTTCATGCTGGGAGGATGGCACTGGGTCAGACCAATGGGTTGTAATCCTCTCTTCTACTACTTCTATCAATAAAGCTATTTGAGTTTTCCTCCATATTCTTGTATATCTCTGAATCTTGTATTGATATATGCATTTGTATGGTTAATATACATCTGATCCTATATTTTTTATGGTTATAGATCTCTATGCTTTGATGGTATTATGCTGCTTTGACTCTATAGGTGCTCTTTGAAGCGGGACAAGTAAGGAAGGACTGGCGAAATTCTGTCAAAGGGGAAAGGGAACAAGCAAGGAGCCAAGCGAAAGACTGAGGTTGGTACTCTCTGCTTCTTTCTCATCTATCTCTCATAAAGGAAAACACAAGTGACTTTAGTTTGTTTGTTTCTAAGATAGCTACCCATCTTAGTGGGACTAGCAGCTTTGAGTAGACACTAGTTTTCCCGATAACAGTCATCAGATATAAAAAGGGCATACACAATAAAGTTGCAGATATGTTATCTAGACCTATTATAAATGCATCCACTATACTTAAGCATAATTCAGTACTGCATGAGAGTTACATTGAACAATATGCTCAAGATATAGATTTTAGAGATGTAAATGCAACTTTAAGTCAAGGCAAATGAGAATTGGATTATCACATTAAGGACCAACTCTTGCATCATTGTGGGAAGCTATGCATTCCACAAACTGAAAGAGTAAAGATAATTCAGGAAGCACACACTTCTATAATATCAGGTCACTTTGGTGTAAGTAAAATGGTTTCACAGCTGCAAAGATTTTGTTATTGGCCAAAAATGAATGAGACAGTTTCTAGATATGTAAGAGGGTGTACCATGTGTGCTAAAAGTAAGCCCAGCAATAGAAAACTAGGCTTGTACACTCCACTGCCAGTTCCTTCTCATCCATGGGAAAGTGTTTCCATCGACTTTGTTGGAGGACTGCCTAAATATAGGAAAGGTCATGACTATTTATATGTTGTTGTGGAAAGGTTCAGAAAAATGTGTATTTTGATACCTTGTAATAAATAGATTACAGCTGAACAAACTGCAAAGTTGTTCTTTCAGCATGTATGGGTTCATTTTGGATTACCCACTTCCATTATATCTGATCGAGACACCCAATTTGTTGGGAATTTTCGGTCAAGTCTGTGGGAATTGATGGACACTAAACTGAAGAAAAGCACAACCTTTCATCCACAGATAGATTGCTAGACAGAAGTAGTCAACAGGACAGTGATCCAGTTGCTCAGAGGCTATTACAACAAGCATCCCAAACTTTGGGATGAACATTTGTGTTATGTGCAGCATGCTTACAATTGAGCAAAACATTCTTCTACACAGAGATCTCCTTTTGAGACATGCTTTGGTTTCACACCAAGGTCTCCCTTCGATTTTGTCTTTGGTAAAGACATAGTAGTTGATGGACACAGTGATGTGGACAAGGCAACCAAATTCATTGAACAAATCCAGGAGATTCACCAGGCAGTACAGGAATAGCTGGAAAACAGAAAATCCAAATACAAGGCAAGGCATGACAAGCATCGGATGGAGCATAGTTTCCAAGTTGGTGATCAAGTCTAGTTGTATATCAACAAAGATAAAATGCAAGGTGAAGGTAAAAAGCTAAAGCCAATAAGGTATGAACCTTTCAAGATACTTGAGAAAATTCGTGAGAATTTTTTTCGCCTTGATTTACCAGCTTACGTGCACATCTACTCAGTCGTTAATGCAGACAGCTTGAGACTATTTGAACCTTCATTAATTGAAGATCCCGAAGAGCAGAGTCAATTTCCTTCTATTGATGATTTGTTACGTGAATATCTCAATGAACTACAGGAAGACACAGTTCTGGACAAGAAGGTGAGGACGACGTACAAGGGATGTGTTGAGTACCTCAAGATTGGACTCAAGGGTTCAAATCCAAGTAGCACAAAATGGATAGAGATTGGACAAGTGAGACAGCTATACCCTCACTTAGTAGATGCTTGAAAACCAACTTTTGGTGGTCCAAAATATTTTTCAGTGGGAAGGCCATGATCCGAATTGGATCCTTAAACACTCTTATAGTTTTCTAAGCTCTGTAAAACTCATACCAAAGTTTCAAAGTGCTATGGATGTCGAGCTTATTAGAAATAACCTCTAGACAATGGAAATTTGTGGTCAACATAGAGCAATGAGGACCCTTGGTCAAAGCACGCAGACTGTTGGCCCATGGTAACCACGTGCTGGCACAAACTGGGAAAATGGGAAGTCAGATCTAGAAATGGAGGCAGTTTTTGATATGTGATTAGCACTAAAAGGGAAACCCCCTTAGTGAAGGAAAGCCTTGAGTGCTTGGTCATGGAGAAGAGCATAGAACCGCATGGAAATCACCGATTCCGTCAGAAGGTAGGCCCCGTGCTAAAACCAGCAAGATATTGGAAGGCCCTCAAGCGGTAAGCAGGTTCGGCCGAGTCCCACACGATTCCATACAATGGGTGACACGTGTCCAACGAATGAGAGAGAAAACCGCTCTCATCACACGGGTAAAGGGCATGCTACTTACACATGTGATATTGACGGAGACCGTAGGATCTGGAGGCCCCAGATCAATGGCGGAGAAGCAATCTGATGGATGACCAGATTCAATAGGGAAATAGGCTGAGGCAGATAAGATTTGAGATCCAGCATGACCGATGAGTTGGCAGAGGGAACAGTTTCATGGGCGATCTTGGAGCAACGGAAATAACAACCATTCAAAGAGAACTGACACTCAGTTCATGGGGAAACAAGTGGCCGCCTCTCTGTGAAGCATTACAGTGATGATAACGTAGAGCAGGGGAATTCTAGCAAACAGAGGTAGGAGATCCAGAGAGCCAAGAAGCAGAAATGAATAGTCAGGGAGCATATTGGCTTTAAGCCACGAACAGAAAAAGGGAGAAAAGAGAGGGAGAAGAAGCAGTAAAAGAGAGCAAAGAGAGAGAGAAGCAAAAAAACTGTAGAGAACAGAGAAGCTGAGCTGACCTACAGAGCAAAGGCAGCATCGATAGACAGAGACAGAGAGAGAGTCCGAGAGTCTGTGAACTCCAGAGAAGGCTTGAGAGGTTCGAACAACTCCTCTGTGTATACCTGTCAGGTATTGAGTACCAAATTGGACTCATACCACTGAGACCAGCTGAGGTCAAGATTCAGTAAGGGGAGTCTGTGTACTCTAGAGACTTGGGGAATCCAAGTACAGTCCTACTGATCATTATCTGTTAAGTGGGACTCAACTTGAGCTCACTATTGTGAAACTCTACTTTTTAAGACAAAATAGAAAGGCCACCACTAAAGGCTGGACCAGGAGACATAGCCCAGGAGGATTGGGTGAACTCCTTATTAAATTTGTTGTGTTTATGTGTTTTCTTACTTTGTTCTCTTACTATTTCAGTGTCTGTGTATTTCGCAATCTTATCGATCTGTTGCATAAAATAACATAGACATCCCCTAGCACATAATTCTGTAATACCTTCATTAATTAACTAAGATCTTTCACAAGTGATTTCAGATCAAAAGAAGAACTGGTTTATGAGGAATCATTCCTTGATGAACATCTTTTCCTTATTTCTTCATAAGATCCTTGGTATGGAGATATTATAATATATCTTCTGACTTTGAAGTTTCCTATCACTTTTTCGAAGGATGAGCGAAGAAAATTGTGTCACTTAGCTAAAATTTATGTTATTATTGGTGACGCTTTATATCATCGCAGGGTTGATTCAATCCTTAAACATTTCTTAACCTTAGAAGAAGTTGATTTAGTGTTGAATGATTGCCACATTGGAGCTTATTGTGGTCATCTATCTGGGCTTGCTACAACCCAAAAAATCTTGCGTGCAAGTTATTTTTGGCCTTCGATTTTCAAATATTGTGTTGAATCGGTAAAAAAATTCCATCCTTGTCAGGTTTATGCTCGAAAAATGTGCGCTCATCCAGCTCCACTCTTTCCTATCATTACTGTCGGTCTATTCACAAAGTGGGGCATTGATTTTACAACTTGTATCCCACCTTCATCAAAGGATCATAAGTATATTATTGTAGCAGTGGAATACTTTACTAAGTGGGCCGAAGCTATGCCCACTTTTGCGAATGATGGTGAAACAACAACCCTGTTTCTATTCAATCAAGTCATTTCTTATTTCTATATCCCAAAGGAGATTTTCATTGACCATGGTAGTCATTTCTCGAACAATATGATGGTTGAATTAGTTCTCAAGTTGGGTTTCCGACAAGAGCATTCACCTCCTTAATGTCCTCATGCCAATGGTCAGGTGGAAGTCGTGAATAAATCCCTGAAAGTTATCCTACAAAGGACAATTAATAAATCTTGAGCCAATTGGCATATCATGTTATATCCTACCCTTCGGGCATACTGGATGTCGGTTAAGACCACTACGGTTTTCACTCATTTTCAACTAGTTTATGGTTTGGAATCGATCTTCCCTTTGGAATATGAAATTTCTTCTCTTAAATTAGTTGTAGAACTTCTTCTAGACACTTCCATTCTTGAAGAATGCCTCGTTTATTTGGAACATCTTGGCGAGAAGTGTTGAGATGTAGCCACAATTAACAAAGCTCATAAAAAGAGAGTGAAGATCCAACATGATAAGGCTGTGTGTCCTAGGATTTTCTCTAAAGGTGACCTTGTCATGGTCTATGACCAAGAAAAAGACGCCTTGGGGGTAGGTAATTTAAAACCCATGTGGTATGGTCCTTTTATTGTTAAAAAGGTCTTGAAAAAAGGATCTTACGAATAGGTTGATTTCGATGGAAACAAGTTGGCGGAGCCTAGAAATGGGCTCTATCTTAGGAATTACTATGCCTAGGCTTCTGCCTAGCATTTTCTAGGATGTAGATGTTGTATATATTTTTGCATATATATCTAAAGGATTCATTGTGATATCGATATTTTTGATCTACTTTGGTATATATCGATGGATGATCTGGTATGTCCAAGGTTCACCGATGATGCTAGTCGACATACCCAGAATTTGGCTTCTGCAGCTTGGGTGATTTACTATCCATTCGGTTAGTTGTTGGTTTCAAGAGGCATATGTATCACCTCTACTTCAAACAATGTTGACGAATATAATGTTTTTGTTAACTTACTATCTGAAGCAATATCTCTTGGTATTGACTCATTAGTAGTATACTTGGATTCACAACTAGTGTTGTCTTAGTTAAACAACATCTATCGTGTGAGAGATCCTTATTTATATCACCAATTTCTGAGAGCACATTTATTACAAATATCATTTAATTTTATCACATTTAATTATATCCCACGATCAGAAAAGTCAAATTTTGATTCCATAGCTAATCAAGCATTAGATTGGCATATTAATCATCCATCACATTAAAATAATAAATAATAAAAAATCATATGTTTATATGGTCATCACATCATGAAATTATCTGTATATAGATAGAAGTTATATGTTCAAAATATTATACAAAATCAGGACAAAAATGTCCTACAAAATTAGGGATTAAGCCCTATCATGTCTATTAGAAAGATCAAGGCATCTATAATCTATATTTACGGGCCTTTCCCTGGATGCGCATCTTGAAAGAAGACGATGGCAGTAGTCACGCGTCGGAAAAGCCACACCCAATCTCTTTTTACTCCTACCACGTGTCTATGCATTGCCTCTGGTAGATCCTCTACTGCTCCCATAGGTACCTGGTGAGTCAATCTCTCCAAGTTCCTCTGTACGGAATGGAGAAATCTCTTAGTCTTAGTTGTGGCACCCTCCATGTCTCTTCAACGATGATTATGCCTGGGTAGATCCTCAGGTCTTATCGGTCCCACATATGTCTCATGATAAAACAATTTTGTAAGAATTTTTGTCTCATCAAAAGGAATTTCAATTCATAATTTTGTAATCCATAAAAATCAAATAACATTAAAAACTTAAAAACAATTTTACTAATGGCACCCCATGCAGCGTTGGGTGGAAGCACCAGTTTTGGATCTGCTCTCAATTCCATGCTTGCATATGGGTAGTCCTTAATAGAAATGAATTTTCTTCCCACCAAAGGAAACACTTGCCATCAAATGTCATTTTAGGGACCTCACCACCCACTGTTCTCTTCATTAAATTAACCCATCTACCTATCTATGAATCACTTGGGTTGTTGATAGTGAAATCACTTTGGGTCGAAGTCTTGGTAATCTCTCAAAGAATAGAGTACAAATAATAGTACCATACCCAAAATGTTTGTTATTACTCTTCTTGATTGAAGTAAGTTATTTTTTCAAATTGGTTAGGAGGGTTGTGCACTAGTCAAAAAACTGTGGTAAGGAAATCTGCTACTAAGTTCATTGTAACACGAGAATCTTGGTGCAATGAAGCTGATCCTGCTACCCTCAAAATGGTAAAAAGGAGAATCTTTAGGGGCAGAATTTCCATATGCTTGATAGGGATCTGTGTCCCTACCTTCTTGAGGTTTCCGGGGCAATAAATACAAATGTAATCATCCACACTAAGGCGTCCTCAAGCCTTCCCTTGCAAATTGGTTGGATCTCCTCTCTGGGAAAGTCCAGTAATGAATTATATGTATTCTACTTCAATATGCACAGGAATTTGATCAATCATGAGTGCATCTTCTTTCAGATCCCAGTGGTTGATGAACATTTCCAGCAACCTTGTATTGGTTTTCATATTTGACATTTTGAAAAACTTCAATAGCCCAAATCCTCTCAGTGCATTCGGTGCTAATGGATTATTCATAACTTCATTATCTACTATATTGTGCCCTCTTTCCTTCCAAGTAATTGTCATCCTGCAGTTTCAATTATTTTGATCTATTAAAATCCGTGATTTAAAATCTTTGATTGTGCGCATGCGGGTTCACTTCATACACAGTCACATATATGGCTTCCAAATACGCGACTTCGATATACCCAACCAGTGTACGCATAGAGTAAAAATCCAAAAATAAATTTCTTACGGTAAAATTATTGAAAAAAATACTTGAAATGCATGAAATTTCATGAGAAATCCAATTAGGAGATTACCTGGAAGCTTGATAGTTGTTCTGGCTAAGAAATATGGTGGATTGTGATTGTCGGGTTTTTCTTGAGAGCTCTTGCACTCAATTGTCTAAAACCAAATTAGTCTTGGTAAGTCAAAAGGTCTATTTATAAGTTGTAATTTCAAAAACTTTAAAAAACCCACTTTTGCAAAGTTTATGTTGTATTTTTATAAATTTTGTGACCTTTTGGATTTGAGTGCTGGGATAGGTTGTTTTTCAAGTTAAATTGGAGACTTTGAGACATTTTTTACCACTTCAATTCCATGATCGCTGACCCATCATGCAAGGTATCATTTTCTTCACTAGCATATAGGTTAGGGAAGATCAGTTTTTCCGTTGCATTATGCATTCTAGCCTCCATACTGCAATATGTTGTCACAAGGTCAACCCCATTGTCTTATGATCCTTAAACCATTTTCCCTCACCAACTTATAAAATCATGACATGATGGTAGAACCATCCTTTACATGGGCTTCCTAGTTAGATCCTTGCTAGCATATGTTTCCCATGTTGCAAAGATTGAGTAGGCTTTGGAGTCCTCTTTAGTCCTGCCATGACTTTTTCGATGGAGCTTCATTCTCCTTCTTCTTTGCTATCTTTCTGGCTTTATACCCTACAGGCTCCCACATGTTGAGTTGTATTGTTGCATTGCATGATGACTATTTGTACCTTTTAGCCTTAAGATGACTTCACTTCGACTCATGTATAAGTCACTTTTTGACCATGTCTTTCTGCAAAATCAACCATGCAATCACTTAGCCTCTGCAACTTGACACCTTATGCCCATGGAAAGAACATTCCTTTGAGTGTCATTGACTAGTTTCATCACCTTGCATTGAGTATAGGAATGTTCCACTCCTAGGAACTAAGCCATCTGTATTTGGAAACTCATTCATTCCACTATACCATAGGCATTATTTTATTCCTTTTCAGGATTTTTAAATATGAAAAAGACAAAAAAATTATATATTAAAAAAAAAGAGCTAGAACGGGACTTTACTTCCATAATTGATGGCAACAAAAGTCAGTTGTGTCAACCTTGAACAAAGCACTCAAAGAAAGTCTTTCCTCCATCGGGATGGGATTTAGTTCGACTTAGGAGAGCCATAACCTTGTCATTGACTCAGTAATCCTCCAGTTAGTTATCGCTTCCAATCATATGGAGAGTGTGTTTATGCCTCCTGCATGACAAACTTATACAAGTTATCATATGTGATCAGATATTGATCCATGACCTAAATGATAGCTCAAATTTCAAAGTGTTTGAAAGAGTGTCAAACCCGAGTGACCAGATAGATGTCATCTTCTTGATTCCGGCACTGTGAACCGTTCGAAAAACCGATACAGTATGAAGGAGTTATCACAATTTGAAAAGTCTAGTAAACTGTAATTTTTGGACATTTGACCAAGATTAATTTGGTTTTTGAAAGTATTAAAAAAATTAATATTCCCTAGAATATTCCCTTTTGGGGTAAGTGCTAAACCTTTCCTTAAACGCCTTTCTTTAATTTCCGTATTGAGCACGTGGGTAGTATTTGGAAAGTGGGAAACGGTATCTTGCACGGATAAAAATGTTGTAAATGGTATTCTACGATTTCACGCGATTAACTTTAGCGGTCGACACGTAGCACAGGAAAACTACTTTTCTTGTGCACTCTCAACCTGATATCAGTCGTGCAAGAATATGTGCAAGATTGCATGACAACCGTTCGATTGGACGGGTCACATCGACGGTGGAGATCGTCTGGGTTAGTTGGTGAGTGGACGACGTGATATCCGTTGGATTGAATGGGATAGATCGGCAGTGGAGATTCCACTATTTGAAATGCTTCTGATGTAAACATGGGCCCATAACCCACAGGTCCATGTGCAAATTGTGTAAATATGCATCTTTTCTACATCAAAGTGGAATCAGGTGCTGATGCCAACATAACTGCCAATTGCAAATGGTTGACACGTGGTTTCATGACTGCCAGCTCTACAAAGGATTATCCCTGACCGCCGGGATTATAAAGCCTCATATGCATGCCCAAATAGTTATTGTAATGGCTCACCTCTAACAGTTGGCTTGACGGAGTAGCTAAACTTAGGCGGATATGCCAAGTTTAACTGGAGTTAGGTGAAGTTCACCAAATTTGGTGGAGTATCCCTAGGGGGTATTAATTAAGTGCACTCCAGGAGCAATTTTCGAGTGGAGAGAGAGGGACTGAAACAAGAGGCTAGCTAGGCTAATTGGAGCCTTTTGAAGCCAACGGAATAGTCCAAAGAAGATGAGGAATTCATCTTCATGGATATTTTAATCCAGTGAGATTTTGGAGCTTAGGGAAACCAGGGGTTGGAGGTAGTTGTAGGAGCTACTAGTACTCGTTCTTAGCGAACCAATAGTCTTTCCTAACTGTAATGAGCCTTCTAAATCCATTGTAGGTATTTGTAGAAGCATTTGAAGACTTCTAAAGGCCAATATGCTACAACGAAATTTCAGGCAGCCGAGTGCCAACCGTGGAGGAAGGCCTAGTTTGGGGATGCAGTGCTCATTTTGAGAAAATGTTCAGCCTATTTTCAGTGTCTGATATGTGCTGGAGATAGGAGATGAGGTTTCAGGGACAGTTAGACAATTCTGATGGAGTTAGTACCATCAAGAAGCTCAAGGTATCTCAGAGCACTGATTGAAGGAATCAAGTCTAAGGGAGCTTAGATCTGTTTGCAGAGTGATGACAGCCATGAAAGGGATATAGATGCTATTCTAAGCCCATTGGTTCAGTTCAATAACCTTTGTAGTTAAGTGTGGAACTTATAAAAGAAACTTTTCCATAATCCCAAAGAGCCAAGTCAAGAAAACACAAGCTCAAGGAGACGTAGCCCATGATATTCATGTGAACTCCTAGATTAAATTTGTTTTTATGTGTGGATGTTTATTTCCTACATTATATGGCTGTTATATGTGTTTAATATTAGTAGAAACAAATGGAATTAAACCACTTAAACAGTTAAAAGAAAACACACACGTGTTTCAAGTATTTAATTCCGCAAATGTCGTATATAAGCTAGATCATTTATTTGTTTAACTGAGTGGGAGGTTCTTGTAAGCATAACAAGTTATCAAACCCCCATTTCAGATCAGATGGTATCAAAGTAGGTTGCTTGATTGATAGAGCATGATTACTTGATTGACAAAGAAGTAGGTTGCTTGTTTGACTTGAAAGGTGTTTAAACAGTACAAAGGATTTGACTGTTTGACTATTTGTAAACCGACTGCTGTTTGAGTTTGCAAAGGTGAAGGGAAAGCTACTGATAGCTAATTCTAGGAAAGGACAAGAAGGAAGAAGGGCTAAAGGAATTCTCCTTTCCAAAAGAACCTCAAGGCAACCCTTGAAGCATAAGAGGATTTGTTTGCAAAAGGCTGCTTGAATAAGCATTTGACTCTACAGCCATTAGTTCTTTGAAAGATTTGCGAATTTTGTTGAAATTCTTTTGTTGATTTTTATAATGACAACTTCTACAAGTGAGTTTTCAAGATCCTCCTCCTTCATAAGATTCTTTGATGAAGACATGAAGCGAGACTTGTTCATCATGATGGATATGGTGAAACAAATGTATGAAGATTAAAGGAAGAGCATCAAACTTCAAGAGCAGTTGAATTCCATGAAGGAAGAGAAGCAGTTGCTTTTTGACAAGTTGCAGGAAATGGAGAGCCAACTTTATATTGCAAATATGAACCTAGAAAGGATGCATGAGTTGGAGACACAGCTCCTTGTTGCCAAATAAACCTTAGTCAAGCATCAGTTTGAAGAAGAGGTAAACAATTCTAGCTTGTCTTCAATTTCCTCTAGGAATGTTTATGCTGGTTATTTTGAAAAACATACAAGAGGTATAGGGTCCAAGTTGATGTCAAAAATGGGCTATGAAGGAAAAGGATTGGGAAAACATGCACAGGGAATTGTTGAGCCAATACGGTTGGGGAAAGACCTAAGTATTTGGATCTTGGCTATGGACAATCTTATGGAGAAAGTTCCAAAGCAGCCATGAAGGCAATTGAAACAGTTCCTAGGAGGAGTTTCATTTTAGGTTCTCCACCTCAAGTTTGTAAAGATTGTATTCATGGGGAATGGAATTGTTTGAAAGATACTTTTCAAGAAGAAGGTGTTCATAATCATGCACTCGAACAAGGCAGTTATGAAAGCTCTAAAATAATTAAAGAGATTGATGGTGTTCTGAAGGGAGCCACTTCTTCATTCAATTCACCTTCTCATGAAGGAAACAAAGGTGAAAGAGGAAGGTATAAATCTGATCTTAATCACATTAATTTTGATTATGTAAAGCATGGTAAATTTCCACATAAGAATTGGAAAAAAATTGCATGTTCCTTTTGTGGTTTGGTTAACCATAGTGTTTCTAGATGTTGGAAGAAAATGGCCACATACAGGAAACTTTTGAAGAAAAGGAGGGACCAAGACAAAGGTCCATTGGATAAGGAAAATTATGTTGTAATGAGGATAAACATGTGTTGCAATTATTGCAATAATCAAGGACATATTTCTGAAAGGTGTTGGATTTTGAATCCAACAATGCTTCCATGAAATTTGAAGAAGGTGGGAAAAGAAAATGGCAAGAATGGAAAGGAAGTTTCCATAATGGATGTGTTTCTAGATGAGTCACATGTTGATGTCAATATGTAGTTAAAGGAAGTGCCTTTGATGTGGATTGGTAAGAAATGGTTAGAGTTCTTATCCAATTAAAGGTTGCATGTCTTTTGATTTGATACATTTCTTTGCCGATGGAATGCAAGTTACAGTATTTTACCAAAAAGGTGAATGACAAAGTTGACTATGAGACTCGCTTTATTGTAGCAAGATTATGATCATTTTAGCTTTGTAAGTACATTTACATTGAGGATCTTCTACTTATGATTTTTCTTGAGAGAAAGTTGAAGAATGGAATACATGTATGAGAATGGTATGTATGAACAAAGGAATGTTGATGATTTCATTGTATTTGAACATGTATGTGTAATTGACTTGATGGTCTATTGTTTTGTTTAAACATGCATGCAATGTCATATCGACTAGGAAAAGTTGATTTGTCTCCAAGATTGAAAAAGGGAGATAATGATGAAGTGTTTCACAAGAGGTTGAATTCTTTCTACTTTGAAAAAGAATCGTCAAGTTCTTTTTGTACATGCTTGACTTGGAGAGTCAGTTGTTTGAAAAAGGTATGTTTTGTCAGCTTGTGATTTAGTTGAACATTTGTACACAAGATGTAAGAGACATGATGATGATTCACATGATGTGAATTTATGTCGTCAAATTGTTTTTTTGCATTATGTTGTTTTTAACAAGATGTCAGAAGAAGATTTGCAACATCAAAAGTCGCCATAGAAGTGGCTTGGTAAGAAGTGGTTTGACTTCTTGACACAGTAAAACATACTTTCATTGGTACATATGCAAATTTCAGTTAAGTATGCATATATTTATGATGTAATATCACATTTGTTTGAGCCACCTTGGGTCGATGATCAAGGAAGTGATGTTCAGCTACATTCTGTAAACTTCTCAATAGAAATTCTGAATGATTTCAAGGAAGACAGTTCTTAAGAGGAGGACAAGCGCATCCAGGAAGGGAAGTGTCGACTACCTTCGAGTTTTGGTTCAAAGGCACTGGCCATGCAAGGTAAGTGTATGGAGGCTGAAAGAAGAGGGTGATGTACTCTCATCTACTGTACATATCAGTATATCAGTATTTTGGGGTCGAAAAGATTCCTAATGGGGAGGAGTGATTAGATATTGATCCATGACCTAAATGATAGCTCAAATTTCAAAGTGTTTGAAAGAGTGTCGAACCTAAGTGACTGGATACATTTCGTCTTCCTGATTTTGGCACTATGAACAGTTCAAAATACCGATACCGTATGAAGGAGTTATCACAATTTGAAAAGTCCAATAAACTGCAATTTTTGGGCATTTGACCAAGATTAATTTGGTTTTTGAAAATATTAAAAAAATTAATATTCCTTGGAATATTCCCTTTTGGGGTAAGCACTAAACCTTTCCTTAAATGTCTTTCTTTAAGTTATGTATTGAGCATGTGGGTAGTATTCAAAAATTGGGAAACGGTATCTCACATGAACAAAAAGTTGTAAATGGTATTCTATGATTTCACACGATTAACCTTAGTGGTCAACACGTAGCACGGGAAAACTACTTTTCTCGAATGATCTCAACCTGGTATTAGTTGTGCAAGAATCTGCCCAAGATTGTACGATAGCCATTCGATTGGACAGGTCACATCGATGGTCAGCTTGGCAAAGCGGCTAAACTTAGGCCGATATGCCAAGTTTAACTGGAGTTAGGTGTAGCTCACCAAATTTGGTGGAGTATCCCTAGGGGATATTGATTAAAAGCACTCCAGGAGCAATTTTCGAGCGGAGAGAGATGGACTGAAACAAGAGGCTAGCTAGGATAATTGGAGCCTTCTGAAGCCAATGGAATAGTCAAAATAAGCCGAGGAAGTCATCTTCATAGAGATTTTCATCCAAAGATATTTTGGAGCTCAGGACCACCAGGGGTTGGAGGCAGTTGTAGGAGCTACCAGTACTCGTTCTCAGTGAACCAACAATCATTTCTGACTGCAATGAGCCTTCTAAATCCATTGTAGGGACTTGAAGAAGAATTGGAATATTTCTATACATCGAGATGCTATAGGGAAATTTCAGGCAGCCCAATGCCAACCATGGAGGAAGGCCTAGTTTGGGGATGCAGTGCTCATTTTGAGAAAATGTTCAGTTTATTTTCAGTGTTTGATATGTGTTGGAGATAGGAGATGAGGTTTCAGTGACAGTTAAATAATTCTAAAGGAGTTAGTGCCATAAAGAATCTTAGGGTAGCTTAGAGCACTGATTAAAGGAATCAAGTCTAAGGGATATTAGTTCTATTTGCAAAGTGATGACAACCATGACAAGGATATAGATGATATTCTAAGCCCATTGGTTTAGTTTAGTAACCCCTGGAGTTAAGTGTGTAACTTGTAACAGAAACTTTGCCATAATCCCAAAGAGCCAATCCAAGATGACAAAAGCTCAAGGAGACATAGCCCACGATATTCAAGTGAACTCCTAGATTAAGTTTGTTGTTATGTGTGGATGTTTATTTTCTACATTATATGGTTGTTATATGTGTTTAATATTAGTAGAAACAAGTGGACTTAAAGCACTTAAACAGTGAAAAGAAAACACACACGTGTTTCAAGTATTTAATTATGCAAATGTCATATATAAGCTAGATCATTTATTTGTTTAACTGAGTGGGAGGTTCTTATAAGCATAACAAGTTATCAAACCCCCATTTCATATCACTACCATACAGCCACGTTTGAGTCATTCTTTTGTTCAAGGGAAGTAAACCTGAGTTAGCCTTTTTGCGGTGTCTCTTGACTCATTTTCATTCGGCCATACTTGGTGTGTCATAGCTATGTTCAGTATTACATCAATTATTTGGTCTTTTTCTCATGCTAGTTAAGAAGGTCTACATTGACTTCTCGCTGGCAGATCTACTCTTATCGACTTCAAAAAATTTCTCTGAGAGTAGGCCTGGAGCCACACCCTAGCCCTATTTCCATCATTGATAGGTGACTTTGTACTTAGCATTGATCAGTATTATGGGTCTTTGACTGAGTGGTTTCCCTTGTGTTCGTTGTCATCTTAAATTATCAAAAATTGGTATTCATGCAGTCCCTTGGTTTCCATTTGACCCTATTGGTGGATTCCTCTCCTTTGTGTCAGTTTTCATTATTGTTTGGTTCAAAGGGTTTCTGTCGCATGCTAGCCACATCTTGTGTATGCTGGAAACGTGCTTTGGTATGGTTAATTCATCTTTCTTTGTCTGATTCCTTCTAAATTATTGGCTATTGGTTACACTCACATTAGATTTATGTGGGATGCCTTAATGCCTTCCTTCCAGCATATATTTTCCCATTGACTCCAACTCATTTCTTTGGGAATATGGTTTAGAGTCCTTTTTTAGTACCTTAGGGTTTGAAGTCATCAGTGGCAGACTCCTTCACTATCGATAGTGAGAATACATAAATTCCTCTTGATTGATATATTCTCTCAAGTGTTCGATTTCAACTCATTTATTCGCACTTGTTAGATTGTACTGGGGTACCTTGACTCTCATCATCATTATCAGTGAGTTGTCTCGCATTTGTTAATGATATACATCAATGACCGGTAATGAAATGATTTCTCACATGATCGACTTTAGCTCATTTATTCCCATAGTGTGGAAATGTACCATGGCGGTCAGTGAAGACCTCGGGTTACATCATCATTTTTTGGTTCACTTGTCAGTTCCTCTAGTTTTTTGCCAGTGGCGCCATCCACCTTATATGGTGTAGTTCATCACAACAACATTTTATATGTTAGTATCTGAGTTGCATACAGTACCATTATTCCACTTTTTGACTTGGTACTTTGAGGATTAGTTATGTGACATCAGCGATCAGATATTTCCTTCAGCATCATTGATCAATTCTTTTATATGTGATATTGTGACATGGCCCTGATATGTACTTTTTCGGCTATGATGAGATGATCCACTATGTATTTCTTATCTTCCTTTATACTTGTATACATATCGGATCCACTCTACATTTGATATGTAGATATGCTTTACTATCTCTAAGCATGGGTATGCCCACCTCAGACATGAGCTTTCTTTTTTATCTCTTCCACTCGTATGGCAAGCTAGAATCTGGTGATCTCATCCCAAGTTCTCGCATGATTATTTCGATACACTTAATACATTTCGGCCATCATGTACCCCTTCTGACCTCATATATTAGGGGGCATATGTTATAGCATCGTTTATCACCCTTGTATACTTGATTCTCTGAGTCATCGCCTTGGGCAGACCTTTCCCTTCAGACTTGGTCCATTACTAAAAAACATTATTTTAAATTCCATACATGACTCTACCCTTCAAAAAGTGTGTGCACACACGGGTCCATCTATACCCAACCCGCTTATATAATTTGAAATATTAAAAAAATGTAAAATCAGAATTTTATGGGTGGGGTTTACGGGTTACACCGGAAGCCCACCTGCAGGAGTTTGTTGACTAACTGTATCACAACTGAAACAATTGTTTTTGGGTGATATAAATTCACCTCATGGGAAGGCCTAATGGGGGAGAGAAATATAAGATATCAATATTATATCCAATTGGTACCTAATCAAGTCTGATTTATCCTTATGCCTCCTACACTACTAGCTATAGGAAACCCTTGTTTCCTCATATAGATCTCCATCTCCTTTATATGGCATCTATGTGTATGCATTTGAGAGAGGATTTTTGAGGCTTAGGCTGGACGGATTTGGATGAAGGTTTCGCTTGGAGCCATTGTCGAATCGAGTTGTATTCTTCCACATTCTTTGTAGACATCAATAAAGAAGCACTATCTTGTTTCTAATGTTATGATATAATTATGTATGATTTCATGTTTTATATATATATTCTTATATGATCTAACATTCATATCTTGAACATGATTTGAACTACTTCTAATATATATGATTTTTTGGAATGTGTTACAGGTTTTGAAGCATTGGAGGAAGCAGAGGGTTTGGACCCTACAAGAACATCCTCAAAAGTAGGACCTATGAGTACTATCTCTTCATCCCACTTTAGTAGTTTAAGCATTAGGACTACTTGTTTGCTTGCTTCTTGTTGGTGTATTCGCTTCGATCTGTTGGGGTTCTCAACCCAGACCCTAGGTTGTTTTATCCCGTAGCATGTTGAATAATTGACTAATCCACTTTTCTTGATATCAAATTTTGAGTTTGATTAGTAGGCTATTGATTTTGACTCACTAATTCTTCAATTTCCTCTAGTGTTTTCTCCCTTTGTGTAGTGCCCTAGTTTTCTTTTTCATTATCTTGAAATGAAGAATCAACTTGTTCATGTAACCATTCTTTCTACTCTTTAACGTATTGTTCATATTATTGGTGTTTTACCTATTTTCCCTATTCATTTTATTGCCCTTGCACTGAAAAAGGTTATTTTTGTAGTTGGGCTTGAAATTCCTTAATCCCTTTAAGCTCAGTACTATTGTTTGTAAAAGAAATATGTATTCCTTCTCTCATTCACAACTCAGTTATAGGAATACCATAGAACATACTCCTTTTATGAAAGTAAAAGATGTTTTCTCTTTAAAAATATATAGTTTTTGTGTTTCTCCCTGACTCATCTGACAATTGTTGTTGAAAACAATTTGGTTAAAGGAATCAACTTTTCTGAAAAACGAAATCATATAGTGGATATTAATGAATGTAATATTTTGAGTACATCACTAATTTTATATTCCCACTAATTTTATCATGTCGATCATACCTATACAAAAGAAGTGAATGTAACCAAACATGTTGAAGTCCATTTTCCTCAACTTGTACATTATATATGTCCTTAACAATCTAGTGGCCAGTTTTAATAGGAAAGTTCGGCCACAATTTCTTAGAATTTTTGTGCAATAACTTTGTGATGCCAAGAAAATTTGTTTCATAAGTTATTTATCTTACTACAAGTCTATTAAGCATAAATCTAGATAACACATGAGGACCAACCTCACATCCATAAATTATAAAATAATAAAAGGTTTCTTTCACAAACATATCTCTAATACCTTGTAGGACCAATTGAACCTCTTTACTAATTTTGGGATGGGACTTATCCAACAATATTTGATGGAAATACATCATGATATGATCACAGATATCATAAAAATGATTCTTATATTTACTCTCCCAAAGAATGGAACAATATTGGTGAATAATTTATTGCTAAAATACCAAATCCATTTCTATAAAGGAAAGGGGACAGAGGCTACTACAACATCAAATAAGCTAACAAATGAAAACCTTGGTTAAACACTAGTGGAGATGACTCTAACATATTAATGGAATTAGATATATTTTGTGACAATATATATTCCCAATTGAAACTCTTAGAATGATTTATGATTTCATAGACCAAGGGAACCCATTCTAACTTAAAATTTTATGGACGTGACTCTCCATAAAGTTTAGCTAACATTTTAGCCTTAAATGTGTAAAAGTTCTTAAATTTCCCAATTGGGTAAAACTTATTTGATTTTGTCTTAAGTGTTACAACATCATATATCCATTGTTTTATGCATCTATTTGTATTAATATTCTATCCTTTCAATTTCTTTTTGTTTAAAGTTAATCATGTACTCCTTATCAAGCAAAATTTTAGGAGGACTCAATTTATATATTTTCTATATGAATTCACACCTCTGTGGAGCTAAACATTTGTTGGAGCTATTTAATTTTGAGCACATTTTAACATGGAAATAAGAGATAATCTAGCTTACCATATGCAAATACTAAAGCATATCTAGCTTAGTTAACCATATGCGGGTTTTTTTCTTGATGTATATGAAATTATTTGAGCTAAAGATAGAGTCTTCTTTTCAATCACTTCCTTCTCGATTTATCCAACCATCACTTTAGAATAATTCATACATTTCCTGCCATGACATAGTTCCTACATATTGGGTTTTCTATGTGGTATCTATGAAGAAAGATGAATTAGGGTTATTTTCTTCAAAAAGCTCGAGTTTTGGTTCTGTCACTTTTATCTTGGCTTGATACTCTAAAAAATAGCCTTAGTTACTTTTGATTTTCCTTTATGACCCAGTGCAACTATGAGGATAACAAGAAATACTTTGAGCATATGTATTCACTTATTTCAAAATGAAAGATAATTTAACTTAAAATTACTTACCAGAGAATCGATAAGCTTCAACAAATACATTTCCTTTAAAAATTCTAACTATTTTTAGACACAAACAAGAAACACATCAAATTATTTAAGCAATGAAGTTTTCTTTGCAAAAGGAATTTTCTATCAACTTTCACAATGACATGCAATAATTCCAAAAAAAAATCTATCTACAAAATTCTTTGGCACCCAAAAAATCAGTAACACTTGTCATGTCTTAATTTATTTCATTCCTAACTATCCTTTCAAAATTCATATATAGGAATCTAAGAATCCAAGATGTAAAATGTTTAACATTTTTCATCCTTTAAGTTTGGTCGGATACCCTATACTTTTTTTTTAAATTATTTTGGATTTATGTTTAAACAATATTTTAAAAAAGTATAAAAATAAATAAATTTAAACATAATCGAATACTACATCTGGTTATTCAAGTATTTGGGTATCCATATGTACATAGATGAATCCCATATGTGGTATTTGAAAAGAAAATATGAAAATGAAAACTAATTACATAAGGGAAGTTATGAATATTAGCAAGGGAAATTTCTCTGCTAGGGTTTAAAGAAACTTTGGTGGTGAAGGGTTTGAAAATGTAGGGTTTCCAATTATCTAGAGCCCAGATTAGGAGAGTTACTCAATACTAGTGAAACCAATCTCAATGGAACCCTTTTGTTTGCAAGTTTTGAACCCCGGTCTTGTTTACTCACTTGTGAAAAGGGTACATGAGAAGATGCACATTCCTCGTGAATTCTTTTGTCTCATTCATGAAGGATGACAACTCTAGGATCAAAAGCTCCTTAACGAATATGTAATTTCCAAGGATGTCGTGATTTACATAGTAGAAGAATTCGAGGTGGAGCTAAAGGGGGAGGTGCATCCACCTCAACCCCACCAAGTTTTTTTTAACATGATCTCAACCTAGGGCCTCCTTCGCCAAACCCTAAAGATCTCTCTGGATCTACATTTTTGGTGGAGAAATTAGCTGAAACCCCCTCTCTTGAGTGAAAAATATTGCAACTAGTTTCATAGCTATAAATTATGAATAGAAATAGCTTATATCAATTTCAATGGTTTATGTCCTTCTTCATCAGCTCTCGAGGAGTGGGTTCACCATAATTGGTATCCATATGTTGTGGTTCATATCATTTCAAAAGGAGTTTTTATTGTTATTTTTCAGAAGAAAGAGGATAGGAAGAAGGTTTTTTATTAGGGACCTTGGTTTTGGGGTTGATCTAGTCTCTCCCTTTAACCTTGGTTTCCATATTTTAATCCTTTAACTATGTCAAATATGGAAACTCAAGTATGGCTGAGGTTTCCCAATTTTCCCATCCATTTGACACATCCAGCTATCTTAGAAGATTTAGAAAATTTGTTAAGTTTCTTCATCAAGATTGATTCTTAAAGGAATTTGAAAAGAAGTCACACATCCATTCACATTTGCATTGAAGTGTACCTAAATAAATTTTTGTTGTATAAAATCCTTATTAAATGGGGAAATAGGGGTATTCCCGAATAATGGATTATGAAAATATATCTTTCCATTGTAGATTTTGCTAGCAACCTGAACACTTACAAAATGTTTTCCCATATTCATAGGGCACCTCTTCTTATCCCAAAGAAAAAAAGAAAAATCACTGATGGTAGGATCCAAAAGGACCCAATGGTTCTAAGTCTATTGTGGCTCACAGGTTGGATAATTCTCAGAATCTGAAGACTCTTAATGGCAGTGCTTCTCTTGCAGACCCATCCTAGCCTCATCTTATGTCATCTCAACAATCAAGGGAGGAATCTTAATCATCAATTACTACGAAACCAAATTCATCCATAATTTTGGCATATGCAAAGAGTGGGAAAATATTTATCCATGAATCATACCATTTAGATAGTTAAAATGAGCCAATTAATAAGTTGGAGCACTCGACAATCGAAAAATCTCAAGAAAAGGAGGTGGTTGTCTTAGAAAATTCCTCAAGTTGGATAGACATTTGGAAGAGGAAAGGTAAGAAAGATAAGCTAATTTATAATCATTGAGCCTAATTCCAAGAAATAAAAATGCAATGTTGTGTAGTGTGTAGCATGATTAGGTGAAGATTGGTGTACAGGTGATGTGATGTAATTCATTTTTGATAGATCAATAGAATAGATAGACTTACAAAAAACATAAGGGAATTTATGAAATTTTGATTTTTTTATACAATAATATAGAAATTTGAAAATATGGATATCAAGGTATGTAAAAAATAAGGACATACTGCATATCTTAGATACTAGACAATTTCAAAGCAGGGAATTTAACTAAAAATAATAAAGCAGAAAAATCATGAATAAATAAAAGAAAGTTTTATTCAATCTGGATCATCCATGCATCCAAGAATCGAGGGTGTGAGTATTAAATAACACTTGATTTTACCAAAATTTTGGATCTTTGATAAAGTAAAAAACTTCAAAAAAAGTAAAAAAAAAAAAAAAAAATAATGCAACTTTGAAAGCAAGAGACTTAATGAATATATATCTGACAATCTGGGTATCTAGATATTTTGAAAGATTGTAACATCATGAAGAGTGTGGATGCCTAGATATATAGATATAAGGACTAAAACATATCTCAGACTTTATATAATATAGGATCTAATGTGTAAAGTAACTCAAAATAGTTCTGGATTCTAATTTTTCATAAAAATCCAAAAAGATTAAAATTCTAAAATCCTTTCAATTCTATAGCAATAAAAATAAGGATCATTTACAATGGATAATAAAAAACCTCAGTCAAGACTAAAAAATTAAAAGGGTCGCTATTTTATCTACAATAAAAATCGGTGGTTATTGTAGAGCTCATAACAAGGGTTTATCAGTACCCATGTCAACCAATATTGACATAAACAGAGTCTTCTATATTTCTCCACAATTATCAAGTCATAACAACTAATATGAACATAGCATGTGCAACTTTATTAGCTAGTGTAGCAGATGAAAAATACATGCAGGAGTAGGGGAGACTAGTGGGTGATTTATATGGGGGTAGCAACTAATGAAACATTTGGAGGAGGAGGAGGAGAAAAAGAAGGATTGGTGGATGGTGAAGCTAGTAACAAATATAAAGGAGGGGGGAAAGGAGGAGGAGGAGAAAGTTGTCATGGATGGGATTCTAGTTCGTCTAGTAGAGTACTAGGTGGTGGAGTGGATGCTAGTTAGTGTCATGGGGGACCAAGTGGTTGAGGGGAGACTAATCAATCTAATGGAGAACCAAGTGATGGAGAACCATGTGGTGGAGAATCGGGATCATAGTCCTCACAATATTAGTCTAATAAATTGGAATTAGCATTGAAAACATGATGCCTTAGTGACATAATATCATGAGGAAGGGTTTCTCATGTGTCAGAAAAAATTTCGACACACAAAATTTCTCAAATGTTTCCATGTACCACTCCTTGCCTATAAAACATACCACATATGTGATCCATCACCTCAATTTGAATTATCTAATCCATCATATATGGCATGTTTGGGATTATCATGTACTAAAGGCTTATAATATATCTTATCTATCTCCTCATCCTATTAGGGAGTATTACCCCGATATATGTGCCAATATCTATAAAACGTTAAAAAATAATAATCAAATAATTGATATAATATGTTACACTAAGTTACATATGCATGAAATAAGAGAAATGTATGCAGTTAAATTTATAAAAACATAATGATAATATTACTTGTATCATGTTATGGTTCATTAGGAGAAAATAGAATGATTGTATATCCTCTCCAATCCATTATTCCATATGGGTATTGTACAATATTCAAGATATTTTTGTCCTTTCCATAAAAGAATTCACAAATCTTTTTATGGACTAGAGTACACATCCACCCTAATTGACTCCTCTTAGGAAAAAAATAGCCCCACATTTGCATATGCACATCATCCATGGGTATAGAACAGAAACAATGTATTAGTTTTCAAGTAGCATGAAAATTATCAAAAAAATAAAGTAAATAGCTTTGATGAAAAGAAATAGAGTAACCTCCCATCAAAAATAGAATGAAAATGGCCAAATAAAAACAAAATTGTCGCAACAATATCTCCAACCACCTAATCAATTAGATATTTTGAACTAAAATATAATATATCATATTCAAAGGGAAACTAATTTACTTCCCATCAGATGTAAAATGTGTTAATTTTGTGACTAAAATGAACAAGAACCCTCTTATGAACCGAATGAAACTATTCTCAACTAACCACCAGCAACCTGGAATCCTATACTATGAAAAATGTCCTCACTGACATATCTATACACATATGCTAGTTGGTTATCTCTAGAAATTCCAGATGGTAGATCAAGGAATTAGGCCAAATTTCCTCCCTCCTAGACATATTGATGATTAAATAAATATCTTCTTCCATGGATTGATGCCATAGATCAAGGATTGATCTTAAATGTTTTCCTAGCATGATCCTAATGATAAACCAACTACCATAAAAAGGAATAGTTCCCCTTGAGTGTTGTAACATCCTCATAAACCTTGAGGAAACTAATATTCCCCAAAAGGACATGAGACGATGGTAAAATAGGGAGAGTTATCCTCTCCCTCTCCCTCATACTAGCCTCCCACCCACATAAAAAAATTACACATGTCAACTTGTTGTTGCTCCTATGCTCGTCATTGTCATATCCAATTCACATACAATTATTTTTACACATATATATAGATAAAACAAATCAAACTTATTTTTAATGTGTGGTGTAATAAATTGCATGAGTGTGGTTGTTTCTCCATAATGAAACAATGGTTTTATTAAAAGTATGGTGTCTCTTCTAAGACAAGACACATTGTTAATGCACACTAGTACTTTTAGCAGTGCATCTTAAGAGACACACCGCTATTCTAATTTTTTAATGGGTGGTGCATGCCATGTCATGCACTTCATTGGTGTTGTTGATTCTCTATAATGCATTAGTTTGTAGTGTCTCATTCAATATGATACATGTTTTTATTATGCACTATAACACGCTCCTCCAACATTTACCCACTTTAACTGACCTGCCAAGATAAACATGATCTAATGGATGCTATGACATGACCCAACCTCCTAAGTACAAATAAGGAAGTGGAGTCAACAAACTAGAACTTTACTATCCTTCCTCATTAGCTACAAGATAACTAGGAGCTAACAAACCACTCTAAGTGCCCAAACCCTGAGCTAGATTTCCTTTTTAGTGACCTAGGCCCACAATTATGTTGGGTGTGCAGCCTGATTATCTTCTTTATTAAGAGGTATCACTGCATTGGACCCCAGTTCATAATGTGGTGGCAACGCCGCCCATAAAATTTCCTTTTAAAATTTTGTAATTTCGTAGTCAATCTAGGTCGTTCATGAGGCAGAGATTTAATGGTAGAAGTTATGTTTAATTTAGGGGTTTTTTGCCGTAGAAGGAAACCCCTCGCTATATATGAGGGAATTGTATTTCATCTATGTATATCTATATTATGAGTGAGAAAGAGAGAGGAGATTGAGCGAGAGAGAAGAGGGAATTACAACGGATCTGCTGTAGGTTGTATCTCTTCAGTTTGTTGGATAATATAAAAGGAAGGACTAGCTGTTTCTCTGTGGATGTAGCCCAAATTGGGTGAACCACATATATATGTGTCTCTCTTGTTTTATGCGCTTTATGTGTTTATATTTCTGCAATATATTTTATGTCTTCCATTTCTCTGTAATATATATTTTTCTAACAACTAGTATCAAAGCCAAAGGTCTATTTGGATGATAAACTCATAGGAGAGAAGGGTTCCTAGTTCGAGTGGGAGAAATCGAGGAAGATGGTAGGTTTAGGGTCAAAAAATTTAACAGCCAAAACTACCAGATGTGGAAAATGCAGATGGAAGATTATTTGTACAAGAAAGATCTGTACCAAACATTGAGTAGAAAGGAAAAGAAGTCGATGAGTATGACAAACACAGAATGGGATATGCTCAGCAAAAATTCACTTGGAACAATACAGCTATGCCTAGCGGCATCGGTAGCGTTTAATATTTCAAAGGAAACGACAATAGAGGGTTTAATGTCGGCACTGGACAAACTATATGAAAAACCCTAAGCCTCAAATAAGGTATTTCTTATGAAGCATTTATTTAATATGAAAATGTCAGAAGGTGGATCTAGTGTTGATCATTTAAATGAATTTAATACAGTTACCAGTCAATTAAGTTCTGTGGGGGTAACTTTTGATGATGAAGTTAGGGCTCTATTATTTTAGTGCTCATTGCTAGAAAGTTGGAATGGTTTAGTTATGGCCATTAGTTACTCTGTCTCTAGATCTAGTACTTTAAAGTTTGATGATGTTGTTGGTGCAATCCTTAGCAATGAAATGTGATGGAAAAGCTCCGATGAGACATTAGGTAATGATTTGACTGTAGAGACTAGGGGAAGAAAAATGGAAAGAGGAAAGAGCCCAGGATATCACAGTAAGTCAAGGAAAGGTAGATCCAAGTCTAGATTGGGGATAGTGTGCTGGAAATGCGGGAGGAATGGACACCTGAAGAAATACTGCAAGTCTCAGAAGGGAAAAGAAGGAGACATACAATAAGAAAACAATCATGAAGTGAATGTGATAGGTGATGTGCTGCAAGATGATTTGATTCTTTCATTAGAAAATATTATTGATGCCTGGGTGGTAGATTCAGGGGCCTCATTCCATGCCACACCTGACAGGAAACATTTTCATGATTATGTTCAGGGAGATTTTGAACAGGTTCAATTGGGTGATGATAAACCCTGTAAAATCATTGGAATGGGTAAAGTTTTCATAAAACATCGGAATGGAAATCAATGGCTATTTAAGGAGGTAAGGCATGTTCTAGATCTGAAGAAAAATCTAATTTCAACAGGGTAGTTGGAAGGTGAAGGTTGTGTGACTACTTTTATAGATAAAACCTGGAAGCTCACTAAAGGATCCCTAGTAATAGCAAAAGGAGAAAATGTTGGTACATTGTATTTATGCAATGGTATTTTTAATTTTGTTAATCCATTAACCTCTACAGGAGAAGATACGACATTGTGGCATCATAGGCTTGGGCACATGAGTGAGAAGGGGATGTAGATTCTTCACTCAAGAAATTTGTTGACAGGTTTGAAGCATGTTGATTTAAAATTCTGTGAGAATTCTGTTTATGGAAAATAGAAGAGAGTCAGATTCCTCAGAGTTGGGAAAGAAAAGAGAGAAAAATTAGAGCTTGTGCATATAGATGTATGGGAACGTGCTCAGGTATCATATCTTAGTGGCTCTCGCTATTATGTTACTTTTATTGATGATGCAACCAGAAAGACTTGGATTTATTGTATTCTAAATAAATCTAATGTATTTGATACTTTCAAGAAATGGAAAGCTTTGGTTGAAAATGAAACAAGAAAAAGGTTGAATTGTCTTAGATCAGACAATGGAGGTGAATACTGCAGCAAAGAGTTTGATAGGTATTTTTCAGAGAGAGAAGACAATTCCAGGAACACCACAAGAAAATGGTGTGTCAGAAAGTATGACCAGGACAATCATGGAGCGTGCAAGGTGTATGAGATTGCATGCAGGATTTCCTTTACAATTTTGGGGAGATGCTATAGATACTATTGTTTATCTAATAAACAGAGGGCCTTCAAGTCCCTTGGATGGTGGTATTCCAGAGGAGGCATGGACATGTAAAAAGGTAAACTACTCATTTTTAAATACTTTTGGTTATGAAGCCTTTGTCCACATTAATAAAGAAAATAGAACAAAGCTTGAGGCAAAATCAAAGAACTGTACCTTTATTAGATATGGTGTTAATGATTTTGGTTATCGCTTTTATGTTTATGAAAAACACAAAATCATTAGAAGCAGAGATGTGATATTCAATGAAAAGGCTTTGTATAAGGATCAGTTGTAGGAAAAGAAACAAGAAAAAGAAAAAAAAGAATACATAGTGCTTGATGAGATCACAGAAAAAGTGATTGTGCCTTAAAATCATAATGATCAACAACCAGAACAACAAAAACAAGCACCTCAAACACCTGAAAGTCATTTTATAAGATCTACTAGGATAAGTAGACCCCACAAACAATACTCTCCTTCATTATACTATGCATTATTGAATGATTCTAGTGAACCATAATGTTATGAAGAAGCAGTGTAGGTAGAAACAAGGAAGAAGTGGGAGAAAGCCATAAAAGAAGAGATGGATTGCTTAGCACATAACCAGACATGGGACTTAGTCAGGTTGCCTGCAAGTAAAACATCACTGTAGAATAAATCAGTTTACAGGTTGAAGGAAGAAGATGGAGGTAGAAAAAGGTATAAATCTAGACTTGTGGTGAAGGGGTTTGCACAGAAAAAGGGTATAGACTTTGATGAGATATTTTCTCCTGTTGTTAAAATGACTTCAATCAGAACTATTTTAAGTCTAGTAGTAGCTGAAGATTTGCATCTTGAGAAGTTAGATGTAAATACAACCTTTCTCCATGGGGATTTGGAGGAAGAGATATATATATTTAGCAACCATAAGGATATGAGGTAAAAGGGAAAGAGAAACTAGTGTGCAGGTTGAAGAAGAGCTTGTATGGCTTAAAACAGGATCCAAGATAGTGGTATCTAAAATTTGATAGGTTTATGTCTGAACAAGGTTATACTATATGTCACTCTGATCATTGTGTTTATCTCAAAAGGCAAAATGATGGCAGCTATATTATATTGTTATTGTATGTAGATGACATGCTTATTGCAGGTTCTAACATGCAGGAAATAAATGTGCTCAAAAGAAAATTGGCAAACTCATTTGCAATGAAGGATTTGGGTGCTGCAAAACAAATCCTTGGTAAGAGAATAACTAGAGATGGGAAGAATCGAAAATTATTTTGTCTCAGAGTGAGTACATAGAAATGGTGTTGAAAAGATTTAATATTCAGAATGCAAAACCAGTTAGTACACCTTTCGCTAGCCATTTCAAACTAAGTAAGGAGGTGTGTCTCAAGACTCAGGAAGAAATGGCTTATATGTCTAAAGTTCCATATGCATCAGCAGTTGGAAGCTTAATGTATGCAATGGTCTGCACAAGGCCTGATATTGCACATGCAGTGGGAGTTGTAAGCAGGTACATGAACAATCCAGGAGAATAACATTGGATGGCGGTGAAGTGGATTCTCGGGTATTTGAGAGGTACCACAAATCAAGAATTATGCTTTGGTGGTTCAAACATTTCTCTACAAGGATATGTTGATGCAGACATGGAAGTTTGTTGGGTTGTGTTATATTCTTTCCATGACTAGCCCACGTAGTTAACCGAGGGGTTAGAGGGGGGGCGAAGCCCCCCCTTCGTTGCGCTGATTGCATACCAAGGGGGTCACAGGGGGTTTGAGGGGTGAAGGTAACCCCACTTTATGGGGTCTGGGGCAGCGCCCTGGAAAATTTTGGTTTTGGAACCTATGTTAGGTTGGGCAGACCCACCTATGGTTTTGTGCATGACTTTCGCACATGTTTTCTGGATGCAATGCTTTTCGGTCCATGGTATTGGATGCTTCGGCATGTATAAATATGCATTATAACATTGAAAGGAGTATAATGAAAAATCAAGCTGGTAGTCCCGGTTTTGGGATCCAGGGGAAAATCTCTGTGTATATGTGTTTTATGTGTTATGCTCTCGCATTTTTTATGTGTTTTAGAATTTGTATGCAGGTAATTTCTGTACGGGGTTAAAACCTACATTTGGTATCAGAGCTGTTTTGGCTTCAAGGGGATGCCTTTGTTGCTGAGGGGTTTCTCTCGGGCCTGTGGTAGACCCTGTTCAATGGGAGATCTGCGAGACCGATTCTGGTGGTGAAAGAAGATGGCGAGCAGTGGAAAGATAGAGATCGAGAAATTTAATGGTCATACTTTTGAGTTGTGGAAACTCAAGATGGAGGATCTATTGGTGGATAAAGATCAGTGAATTGTGGTAGATCCGAGTACTAAACCAATGGGAGAGTCCAATGAAGAATGGAAGAAGTTGGATCGGAAGGCAAAGAGCACAATACGATTGTGTGTCTTAGATTCAGTATTGTTGAATGTATCAGGGGAAGCTATGGCAAAGGCTTTGTGGGACAAGTTAGGGACTTTGTACCAATCTAAGTCTTTGGTGAATAAAATCTTCCTACAGAAAAAGCTATATAACCTGAGGATCAAAGATGGAGACTCGGTGACAGAGCATCTGAACGCATTTAATACTGTGGTAAGTCAGTTAGCATATTTTGATATTAAAATTTCAAATGAAGATAAATGCATCAATTTTTTGTGTTCTCTACCAGATTCGTGGGATAGTCCGGTTATTGCAATAGGTAGCATTGAAACTGCCTTGTAGTTTGATGAAATAGTCTCATCCTTGCTGACGGAGGAGATGAGACAGAAAAATATGGAGAGCCAAAATGGTGATGCCTTGTCTGTACGAGGACGGTCCCGGAACAGAAACAAAAATAAGTCATCGAGTGGGAGATCTAAATCTAGAGGGAGATCTAAATCTCTAGGAAAACCTGTAAAGGTGGTGTGCTGGAAATGCGGAAAGGAAGGGCACTACAAAATGGACTGTAAATCTAAAGCTCCTGATAAAGGAAAGGGATCTGATGATACTCCTTCTGCAGAGTCAAAAACCACCTCAGATGAAGGTGGGGATGTGTACTTGGCTTCATCAAGTACACATGTAGATCATGAGGCATATCTGATTGCATCGGGTGCATCCTTTCACTTCACTCGCCATAGAGAGTGGTTCTGTGAGTATGAAAAATACGATGGTGGTGATGTCTTCTTAGGGGATGATAGGAAGGCTAGAATTGTTGGTCACGGAAAAGTAAAGTTGAAATTGCAAGGTGGAAGGGTTAGAACATTTCCGGGTGTTCTGCATATTCTTGCATTGGCCAGAAATCTGATTTCTGTAAGCAAGTTGGATGATGTAGGTGTAAAAACAGTGTTCGAGAAGGATACCTGCAAGATGGTTCAGGGAGAACTGGTATTGATGCGGGGAGTTTGGATTGGAACTTTGTACAAGCTGCAAGGTAGCACGATTGTTGATGGGTGCAACAATTCTGTGGTTCCTGAAAGTGGAGCAGAAAATCTAGTGGTCTTTGGAGAGAAGACCATGTTGTGGCATCAAAGGCTTGGAAATATTGGAGAGAAGGGCCTTCGAATACTTCATGGTAAAGGTATGGTAGAAGGTATGAGTGATAGCTCTCTGGATTTTGATTTTTGTGAAAATTGTGTATATGGGAAGTAGAATTGGGTGAGTTTCCCCTCTGGTGGTAAGAGGGCGAAACATATATTAGAGCTTATGCATAGTGATGTGTTTGGACCTGTGAAGGTTCCATCACTGGGTAAGTCTGTGTACTATGTATCATTTATAGCTGACTTCGCAAGGAATACATGGATATATTTCCTTAAGAAGAAATTTGAAGTCTTTGACAGGTTTAAATAATTCAAGGCATTGGTGGAAAACTAGACAGAGAAGAAGATAAAGGTGTTGAGGATAGATAACGGTGGAGAGTTTTGCAGTAAGAAATTTGAAGAATTTTGTAAGAAGTGTGGTATAGCACGGTAGAAGACTATGCCATATACACCTCAGCGAAATGGAGTTGTAGAAAGAATGAACAAGACGTTGATGGAAAGGGCAAGAAGCATGCTCAGTGGTGCCGGGTTAGGACATGAATTCTGGGCAGAGGCGGTGGAGACAACATGTTACTTGGTCAACAGATCACCTTCATCAACGTTGGATGATAAAACTCCACAAGAGGTATGGACTGGTAAGAAACCCTCTCTTTCACATCTGAGGGTATTTGGATGTGATGCATATGTACATGTTCGAAAGGAAAAATGATCCAAGTTGGATAGTAAATCTAAAAAGTGCATCTTTATTGGGTATAAGGATGGTTTAAAGGGTTATAAGCTTTGGAAACCAGTAACAAGGAAGGTTGTGTACAGCCAAGATGTGGTGTTCAGAGAGGTGAAAGATGTTATTAAACATGAAGTCCAACCAAAGGAACTTGAGAAGATAGAGTTTGAGCTAAAGGAGGAAGAATCAGACTCTACAGCAGAGGAGGAATCAGAAGATGAAGAGCCACAAACTTCGAGTGTGAGAAGATTAGTTCGAGAAAGAAGGTAGCTAGAAAGGTATAGTCCAACTACTTTCTGTTCAAATTTTGCTTTATCTATTACTGATGATGATCCCAGAACTGTGAAGGAAGCAATATATTCATAGGATGGAAAACTCTGGAAAGAGGCCATGGTTGATGAAATGGCATCTTTACACAAAAATGAGGCTTGGGATCTAGTGGAGTTGCCAGATGGAAGGAAACCCATTATCAGAAAATGGGTGTTCAAGAAGAAGACAAATGCAGAAGGAAAGGTGGAGAAATACAAAGCTCGGTTGGTAGCAAAAGGTTATTCCCAGGTGCCGGGAATTGATTTTGGTGATATTTTTTCTCCTGTTGCCAAGGTAACTTCTATTATATTACTTTTATATGTTGTTGTTTCTTTTTGATTTTTAGGTAGAACAGATGGATGTGAAGAAAATATTTCTTCACAGGGATCTGGAAGAGGAAATCTACATGAAGCAACCTGAAGGCTTTGCAGTGAAGGATAAGAAATAATTGGTATGCAAGTTAAAGAAGTCTCCATATGGGTTAAAACAGTCACCAAGGATGTGGTATCAGAAATTTGATACATTTATATGGGGACTTGGATTCACCAGAAGCAAAGCAGATGACTGTGTGTATTTTAAATTAATTGATGACAGTGCTATTTATTTGGTCTTGTATTGGATGATATGTTGCTAGTTGGGAATGACAAAGAAATTATCCAGGATTTGAAGACTCAATTGTCCTCCAAATTCGACATGAAAGATCTTGGTGCTGCAAACTATATTTTGGGCATGGAAATTAAAAGAGTTCGAGCAAAGAGGAAGCTCTGGTTAATCTAGAGGAAGTATGTCGAGACAATATTTCAGATATTTAATATGCAGGATAGTAAACCAGTGAAGGTTCATATTCCTATTGGTGTAAATTTATCTGTTGAACAATGTCCCAAGTCACAAGAAGGGGAAGAGGACATGTCCCATGTTCCATATGTAAGTGTAGTCGCTAGCCTGATGTATGCAATTGTCTATACTAGACAAGACATTGCACATGAAGTGGGAGTATTGAGCAGTTTTATGTCAAAAATAGGAAAGGAGCATTGGACAACAGTGAAATGGGTTTTTAGGTATTTGTGTGGCACTAGTGATTATGGTTTGTGCTACCAAGGAAGACCAAGATTGGACAGAGTGTTGGATATTCATGGCTTTGTTGATGTAGAATGGGCTGGAGATCTGGATCAGAGAAGATCTACAAGTGGGTATGTGTTTAACCTATTTGTAGGTGCAGTCAGTTGGATGAGTAAGAAACAATCCGTAGTGGCACTATCAACTACAAAGGCAGAATACATGGCAGCCACTCATGCAAACAAGGAAGTAGTTTGGTTGCAGAGATTGTGTTCAAGTATGGGGTTAGTACAGGGAGCTATAAGGATAGACTGTGATAGCCAAAGTGCAATTTTCTTGGCAAAGAACCCTACATATCATTCAAAGAAAAAGCACATTGATGTTCAGTATCACTTTGTGAGGGATATCGTAGAAGACAAAAAGGCATTGCTGGTAAAGGTGGACACTTTGAAGAATACTACAGATGCATTGACAAAATCTGTGAGCTCTGAGAATTTCTCTTGGTGTAGAGAAACAATGGGTGTTGTAGGGATGGATAAATGACTAAGCTCTCTTGTGGCCCCCTATGGAAAGAAAACAACAAGTGGGAGAATGTTGGGTTGTGTTATATTCTTTCCATGACTAGCCCATGTAGTTAACCGGGGGGTTAGAGGGGGGTGGAGTCCCCCCTTCGTTGCGTTGATTGCATAGGGGGGGGTCACAAGGGGTTTGAAGGGTGCAGGTAACCCCACTTTATGGGGTCTGGGGCAGCGCCCTAGAAAATTTCGGTTTTGGAACCTATGTTAGGTTGGGCGGACCGACCTATGGTTTTGTGCATGATTTTCGCACAAGTTTTTCGGATGCGATGGTTTTCGGTCCATGGTATTGGATGCTTCAGCATGTATAAATATGTATTATAACATTTAAAGGAATATAATGAAAAATGAATATGGTAGTCCCGATTTTGGGATCCAGGGGAAAATCTCTATGTATATGTGTTTTATGTCTTATGTTCTCGCATTTTTGATGTGTTTTAGAATTTGTATGTAGGTAATTTCTGTACGGGGTTAAAACCTACATGGGTGATAGAGATAATAGGAGGAGCACAATAGGGTATGTGTTTACTATAGGTGGAACAACTATCAGTTGGGTTTCAAAACTACAAAGTCTTGCTGCACTCTCAAAAGAAAAAGCAGAGTATGTTGTTGCTACAGAGGCTAGTAAAGAAATTATTTGGTTACAAACGTTTCTGGATGAATTGGGTAAGAAGCAAGAGTTGGGCAGGTTATATAGTGACAGCCAGAGTGCCATACATCTTGCAAAGAACTCTGCATTTCATTCCAAGACTAAACATATACAACTCAAATACCATTTCATACGGTCAGTGTTAGAAGATGGACAGTTGAAGTTGGAAAAGGTACACACTACCCAGAATCCTGCAGATATGTTAACAAAAGTTGTAACCAGGGAGAAACTAAGATCCTTCTCAATTTGAATTGGTCTTCAAGTTTGATGAAGAAGATGAGAAACAACCAGGTCCAAAGTGGAGTCATTGTCTAGCAAATGAAGCAGCGGTGGAGTTTCTATAATCAATCTCCAAGTGGGAGATTGTTGGGTGTGGAGCCTGATTATCTTCTTTATTTAGAAGTATCACCGCATTGGACCCCAGTTCGTAATGTGGTGGCAACACCACCCGTAATATTTACGCTACAAGGGGGGTCTACGGGGGTGCGAGGGGAGGTGGATGCGATCTTTGGAAGCCCCTCCCCTGGCGGGGGATTGGGGGCAGTGCCCCTGAAGTTAAAAATAGATGTAAAATTGCCTTGTAAAATGTTGTAATTTCATAGTCAATCTAAGTCGTTCATTAGGTGAATATATGATGGTAGAAGCTATTTTTAATTTAGGGTTTTTTCCCCTAGAAGGCAACCCCTCGCTATATATGAGGGAATTGTATTGCATCTATGTATATATGTATTCTGAGTGAGAAAGAGAGAGGAGATTGAGAGAGAGAGAAGAAGGAATTACAATGTATCTGCTGTAGGTTGTATCTCTTCAGTTTGCTGGATAATATAAAAGGAAGGACTGGCTATTTCTCCATGGACGTAGCCCAAATTGGGTGAACCACGTATATCTGTTTCTCTCTTGTTTTATGTGCTTTCTGTGTTTATATTTCTGCAATATATTTTATGTGTTCCATTGCTCTGTAATATATAATTTTTTAACAAATTACATGCATGACAAGGCCTCCATGTAGTTATAGGCCTCCATCCGCATGCATAAGCCTATAAGGGTGTGGTTATGGCCCAAAACTTCTAGTTCAGAGGGTGCGGTCCTAGATTCTATGCCACCATTTCATGCCAACCTCCAGACACTTACCCAAAACTCAACAAGACTTTCCAGAATGATAGATAATATTGGGACAAAGCCATTCATAAAAAACATGATCAAGGACTCAACCTAACCATGCCTAACCATGAAATTCATTTTGTCAAACATATAGTGAACATGAAATCTACAGTTCATGGATGAATATCTAAACATAGGGGCTAAAACATATCTGAGAATCATCAAGAAGGTCTAATTCCCTCACATAATAACTACAATAACATTTATTAACTCGTGCATTCATTAATCATTCATTAACTAATCAAAACATATCAATATCCATAGCTAGAACCTCTTATGGAATCATGCTTATAACTAGCTTATAACCAGAATAATAACCGTGGTAGAAAAACCATCAAAGCCACATAACAACAATTACAAGTACGCATAGAATACAAAAGGAAAAGAGCTCTTATTAACATATGAAAAAGCCAACCAAGTCAGGGACTTCCATGTACCACCTGACCATAGATTGGGCTGAACCAAATCTTTCTTTAAAACAATCACCCTCGTGCCATATTCCAAGCATGAATGTGGAACTCAAGACATAAACAACCAGGGCTTGCTAGAGATTAAACCACCTCCACCCTCATGCTTTCGTGATATCACTAAAACTAATCAAGGTATCACATAAAAAAACCAATACATGAACAACCAGGTCTTCCAGGAGATTAAAACACCTCCAACCTGAGGCTACTGTGATCGGGCCAAAACCGATCAAGAGATCACTAAGCCCAAAAAAATTTTAGATGCCTCAGAATTTCTTCATCATTACATTGAGGAATTTTCTTGTCTCCACCCACTCACTGAAGGATTCCTAGAGATTAAACCACCTCCACCCCAACCCTTGGTAATTTTCCTGGTACCACCTCACTTGATTCCAAAATATTCTATCAATCAAAATATCAACCATATAATAGAACCCCATCACACCATGGTTATTTAGAAATGGAAAGGTAAGGTTGAAACCATTGTCACACCCAGAAAAATTCATGCTAATGAGAACAAAAGGAACAAATACAAAAGTTCATGTACCATGCATTCACAAACTAGCTAGGAAATCACACATGCAACTTTTTACTTGCAAGTCTTCCTGTTGAAGCTGCTTGATCCAACCTTCCTTACTTGTACTTTGGTTTCCTTTACTTTATTCTCCTTCCTTATCCTTCCTTTTCCAATGCTAGGGTGCTCCAAGAATTCTCTCAGTGTTCAATAGTATGAGAGAATAGAGAGAGCTCCAAAAATGAACTCACAAAATTTGTGAATTGATCCTCGGAAGGCGTTTTATTATTGAGGCCTCTATTTTCTTCAATTTCGTCTATTTTCCTTCAATATTCCTCCTCATGAAAAATTTTAACCCTTCACCTTCCTTTTCTCCTATTTTCCTTTATTTTCATAAATAAAATTCCAATTAATTCCTCTTGGCCTTTTCCAATTCCTTTTCCATAATAAACCAAAATGACACGCACTAGGATGCTTTTCCCAACATTCAACTTGTAATACGTGTCCCGTGACCTTGGTCTTATTTTGCCTTTATAAACTTTATTACAATTCAGGGTTGTTACAAACCCCCCCCCCCCCTAGGGGAACACCATCCTCAGTGTTCTATGACACCAATGACTAGCAAGATCATTGAAAACCAAAACATACTACTTATGGAGCTTTATAACTTATTTTGATTCAGTATTTACAACGAACAACTTGCTGAAAAGCAAAACCAACATGACAACTATACCACTTATTGGAGATTTATGACATAGCTCATTGTGGTGTTTACAATAACAACCACACATAAATATGTACATATGCCAAAACTCCTTTACCTCAACCGGAAAATAATGAAGGAAACACATCCCGCATATGATCATCCATATCCCATGTGGCTTCATTGAGCCCAAAGTGGTTCCACTGCACTTTAACTTGCTCGATTACTGAATTACATAGCATGAGTTGTTTCCACTGCAATATTCATTGAGGTTGTGGCTAGAATTCTCCTTATGGATCCACTTGCAATAAAAACCATCGAGTTACATGACCAATATCATTCACATATATTTTAATTAATCAAACATGGAATACATCATGGACTTTCATTGTCAGAAGCAGTGCAATTTTGTATTCCACTGGTCCAATCCTCTCAAGGAATTCGAAAGGCTCGCAATATCGAGGTGCCAACTTGGCACATGATCCAATCCTCAAGGACCTCTTCTTCAGCTTGATACACAAGTACACATGCTCCCCAACCTAAAACTCCTTAAATGACATGTGTTGATCTGCATAACTCTTCTTCCTTTCTTGAGCTACATTTAGATTCTTCTTGATAACCTGAATTTCTTGTTCCACCTCCGCCAACATGTTCGGTCTAATAAACACATTATTCACTAAATCACTCAAATTGATGGGAGTGTTATAACTCTTCCTATAAAGTTCCTCAAATGGTTCAAAGATTAATGGTACCCATTATTGTAAGCAAACTCAACCAGTGGAAGATACTCCTCCCACCTCCTTTGCCGGTGCATAACATACATCCTCAACATGTCATCCTGAATCTCGTTGACCCTCTATGTCTGTCCCTTTGTCTACGGATGATAGTTTGTATTGAATGCCAATGTTGTACCCAAACCTGCAAATAACTCCTTTCAAAACCAGGAAGTGAACTTTCCATCTCTGTGGGATATAATCTTCTTTAGAATACCATCCATTATCACTATCTTTGTCATGAAGACTTGAGCTACCCCACTAGCTGAATTAGCAGACTTCACTAGAATGAAGTGAGCTACCTCGGTAAAATTTTCAACCACAACCATGATGAAATTATGTTGTCTAGATTTCCTTGACAAAACTGTGATGAAATCCATAGAAATGACCTCCTATTTCAATTTAGTAATTGGAATTAGTTGTAGTAAACCACCTAGATGCTTGCACTCTATTTTACCTATTTACAATCCAAACACCTTGCAGCAAACTCAACTACCTCTTTCTTCATATTTGACCAGTAATAGAACTTCTTCAAAGTTGTTAGAGTCTTTTGATATCCTGAATGACCTGAATACAAATTCACATGAAATTCCCTCAAGATAAGATTCTTGAGTTCACTGTTATATGACACATAGAACATGTCCCTAAATCTCACCAAACCATCCGTTGTGAGATGATATTCCACATCGTGATCACCTATACCTTGTTGTTGTAACATGTGTTGAATTTTTTGGTACTTGTCATCCTGTTTTCCTACTTGTAAGATTTGATCTTGTAAATCTGTCCCATCTAAACTCATAGTTGCTATGTGATTCACCTTCTCTCTCCTGCTAAGAGCATCTATAACCCTGTTCTCCTTTCCCTTGATGTACTTGATCTCGAAGTCAAACTCCATGATCGTGGCCAACCATCCATTGTTCCTGGAATTCAGATTAGGCTGGTAAAACAAGTATCTCATTCCACTGTGATCACTCATCAACACAAACCTCCTTCCAAGAAGATAATGCCTCCACATATTCAATGCATGAAGGATCACTTCCAAGTCAATAGCATGAGTCACATAGTTCTTCTCATGCCCATTTAGTTTCCTTAACTCGTAGCATACCACTTGTACCTCTCATGTTAGGACTCCACCAAGTCCTCTCTCACAAGTGTCAGTACAGACCACAAACTCTTTATTTGGATATGCAATCTTTAGAACTAGATAATTTATAAGTAACCACTTCAGCTGCTCAAAATTGGTTGCACATTCCTCTATTCATTCAAAATTATTTCCTTTTATCTATAATTATCTAATAGGATAGCAAATATGTGAGAAGTTCCTGATGAACCTCTTGTAATAACTTTCTAACCCCATGATTGATTTGACCTCAACCACATTCCTAGGAGATACCCATTTCATGATAGCTCTGATATTTTTTGGATCCACTACAATGCCTTCCTTGGAAACAACATGTCCCAAGTAATGTACCTTTTTCTAAAAGAAACTACACTTACTAAGATTGGAATACAACTAATTCTCTCTCAACAGTCTTAACATTGTTGCAAAGTGTTATGTGTACTCTTCCTCATTCTTAGAATATAAATATATCATCAATGAATACTATCACAAACTTTCCCAGATAAGAATGCAACACAATATTCATAAAACACATGAAAGTAGTTCTAGCATTAGACAAACCAAAAGGAATCACAAAACACTCATAATTCCCATACCTGGTCTGAAAATTACTCTTATAGATGTCCTCTTATTTGATGTGTACCTGATAATATCATGATCTCAAATCAATCATTTAGGGCATTTTTCCTCCTTTCAACTCATCAAACAAGTCATCAATCATCGAGGACATTTTTCCTCCTTTCAACTCATCAAACAAGTAATCAATCCTCGATAACAGATACTTGTTCTTGATGTTCCTTGTTCAGTTGTATATAATCAATACACAACCTAAGGGTACCATGCTTCTTCTTCACAAAGACCACTGGTGCACCCCAAGGTGACACACTTGGCTTAATGTATCCCTTGTCAAGCATTTCCTTCAACTTCAACTTTAATTCCACTAGCTCTGGAGTGCTCAACCTATAAGGTTCCATTGATGTTGGTGTTACTCTTAGTACCAACTCAATAGAAAATTCCACTTCCTTGTGAAGTGGAAACTCTAAAATAGTTGTTTGGATTACATCATAAAACTGCTACAAAACCGAGTACCTCTTCAAAACTTCTACATCCTCAATATCCTTACCTTTATCACTGGAAACATGTATTGCAAAAAATAGGCACCCTTTCATGCAAATGTGCTTTACCTTCATAGATGTAACCATTCCCATATACATATGCTTATTCTTACCCTGCAAGATCCTCTTTTCTCCATCATCATCCAAGCACTTGATAACCTTCTCATAACAATCCACCTTAGTCCTGTGAAGATACAACCAATCCATACCTAGAACAATTTTGTATAATCCGAATGGAAGTACATTTATATGTGTTGATGTAGGCATAAAATTCAGCTCAAATACACAAGTTGTTACCCAATGATGAACTCTCTTCTTAGTACCTGTAGCAAACTACATCAACCAAGACTCTACATGCACTTCTTTTCTCAACCACAATTATCCACCATGTCAAGATTAACATAACTATAATTAGATCGATGGTCAATCAAAATAGAAACAACTCAATCATAGAGCTTACCTTCCATCTCAATAATAAATGCCTGGTGACCCTCCTACTCATTATCAAATGCTAAATGGATCTAAGGAATGCTCTGCCCAACATCCCGAACTGTCTATGCCTGCTAAATGGATAATCCTTCTTGCGATGACCTTACCACATATCCAACACTGCAAATGCCCACTGGCTTTGTTCTATTTATCTCTAGGTTGCGACCCATGTCCCTTCTCAATTGCATTAAACTTCTTGTAAGTAGCATCATTCTCTTTCTCACCTACATCCTTAATCCATGCCCGCTTTGGTGGCAACTTACCTTTAGTCTTCTCATTCCCTTCCCAGACTTTCTTAGACTTGTACTTATGATTTGATTTCTCATAATAGTAATTCATATTTCGAATCACTTCATCCAGTGACTGAGGCTCATCATACTCAATATAATCCCTTAATTCTAATGGAATTCCACTAATAAATATTTGAACTTTTGTCTTCTCATCCTTAAGATACGGCACATAACTCAACAAGTCCAGGAACTTAGTTTTGTACTCCTCATCTATCATAGATCCCATCTTCAACTCATGGAAATTCTTGGCCTTACCATCATAGTACCTTTATAACAAATACTTCATGAAGAGTCTCTTGAATTCATGCCAACTCAACTCCTCTGTCTTGATGTCTTTGATACACTTCACATCTTCCCACTAAATGTTTGTTTTCCCTTTGAGAATAAAAATAGATATCATGGCCTTCATTTTCTCGATATAGCCATGCAACTCAGAAAACTTATTCATTCCAAGAAGCCATGCACATGTATCCTTTGGTTTCTTCAAATCTCCATCAGATGTAGGTGGCTAGGCTTTCTTGAAGTCATCCGTCAAGTATCCCCTCTCACTCCTCCTGTAAGGGTGATAACAATGATGACCATGATACGCGTCTGAACTAGAACTATATTAGAACCCATATACATCACCTCTCCTATCAGGTGTATCCAAGAACCTATCATCTCTATCTATGTCATCCTTGTCCGATCTATGCCCACCATGAGGCCTAAACCATATGCCCCATTACTGTTCTCCTCTTGTCCATAATTGATCCATGGTTTTCTTGTCTCTGCAAGTCTGAAAAACTCTAAAGGATAACTGCATTGAACTCTGCTTCATTTTCTTGTGCCCTGGAAAGTCTTTCCTGTGACTGAATAATTTTTTCATTTTCCACCATAAAACTTCCTATTTCTGCCTTTAAACTCCTCAAAGTGTCTTCTATGTCAAGAGAGTACTCATCTTTTTGTTTCTCATCTGATCTGTAACAAGACTCTTGTGAACTGTAGTCCACCATTTTGTTAGTCATATATGATCCTCTTCTTCCTACAAACATACCATGTTGAATAACCAAATATAAACCTAACCATCATACCTCAATGAAGTTTAGGGGAGGATATCTCATCTCCAAAATCAACCAGATTAGCATGATACATGTATATACGTAATCATATCAATATATCGACATCATGCATGATAACGCCATCTGCATATAATGACCTCATGCACGAGAAACATAAACACAACCAGGCATGCATAACAACCACATAAACATTGGCATGAATCCATAACAAATGCATTTTGCCCTTCCAGTCCAAGTATAAGAACCATGCTCTAATACCGATTTGTAACACGCTCACGCTCCTCCCACATTTACCCACTTTAACTAGCCTACCAAGGTAAACATGAGCTAAAGGATTCTATGACATGATCCAACCTCATAAGTATAGTTAAGGAAGTGGATTCAACAAATTGGAACTTCAGTGACCTTCCTCACAAGCTACCTCATACCCAGCAGCTAAAAAACCACTCCAAGTGCCCAAAACCTGAGCTAGATTTCTTTTTTAGTGACTCAGGCCTACGACCGCATGTATGACAACCTCCATGCGGTTATAGGCCTACAATGCATCCATAATCCTGTAAGGGTGTGGTTATGGCCCAAACCTTCCAACTCATAGGGTGTGTTCCCAGATTCTAAGCCACCATTTCAGGCCAGCCTCTCAACCACTTCCAAAAACTCAATGAGACTTTCCTGAATGATAAATATCATCAGGACAAAGCCATGCATACAAAACTTGATCATGGAATGGACCTAACCAAGCTGATGAGCCATATAAATGGGTAATTATATGGGCTCATTTTACCTCCTAACCTAGTCAAATCAACCATTTTCTTAGCTTATTGTATGATTTTTTTATTATATTTATGCTTATAGAGTGAGTTGAGTTAGCTATTATGCCATGTGGTCTAACATATATTTAATGCAGATTATTGATGAGTTTCGAGGTAAAAGTCAAGGATCCAATGGACAAATGGTAGCAATAACTTGAAGTGGACAAAGGAGAGGACTTATAGGAGGGAATCCCCCTCATTTATTACTCCTCACTTTGAATTCCCCTTCATTCAGCTCGGAGTACAAGCAGTCAAATCATGCACTAGAAGGCAACCGAGCAAGTGGAGGACGACTGATGATTATCTTGAGTTTTGGGAGCCAAGGCTCCTTGATTTTAAGAAAGTTGTTGGTAGCTTCATTTGTGTAACTAGAGGGTCCTAGGGCCTCACTAGGGTCATATTTTTTTTGGATTTTTGCTTATGTAAACTCTGCTCAAAATTCGAGCTCATTTTTTGTGATAGTTTCATGTAATCTCGCTATTGTTTTGAAAATAAAGATGGAATCCTTTTTGAGCTAGCACAGAGTTACTTCAGAGGGCTGAAGCTCTTGGGTTAGGGCCCAATCCAAGCAGCCAAGCTCCTCTTTACTGGTATTTGTATGCTTTGTTTCAGTTTGTAGATTAGTTTGTTGTTAGATGTATTTCTTTTATGGTTAACAATAGGTTGCTTTTGATGATCTAGAAGTTTGCTTCCATTTGTGCTTTCTCTAGCAAGTTAAACAATGATCAAAAAAGATTCAAAAGGCTAGCAACAGTGCCTTGGCCTCTCTTCCTCCCTTTGGGACCATGATTTCAGGCAAAGACCCTCTTGCTGCCCCAAAAACGCATATTTTCCTTCTTCATAGGACTTCTAGTGTTTGCAGCTTTCTAGTAGGCTAATAGTCCAGCATTGCTTTGCTTTAGATCTTCTTCATCATTCTCACTTCCTGATTTACAATATTCTACTTCCAAGCTTTCCTTTCCTATAGCATTTCTCATCATTTCCTTCCGTAGATCATAGTTTAGATCATTTTTATGCGAAACTATGTTTTTCCTAAATGCATTCATTTCACTTGTTGCTTGATTTCCTTGATTGAATGTCAATTTTTATGTAGCATATCTCTTCCAGTAGTAGGCTAGCTTATCAGTAATCACACCCTCCATCTGATCCATGCCCTATAGGTCTCCCAAATCTCACCTCAATTCTGCCCTAGTTTCTTGCATTTTTCCATAGAATTTCTTCCTCTCTCCTTGAGCAAATCCAATCATCTTTCTCCCTCCTAGTGGTTCATGGTAGAACATAGGTGCCCTAACACCTCATTCCAACCTTCATACGCCTTTTTCACGTGCTCTCACACCCTCAAAACAGTGAAAAATGCTCTCGGCCTCCTCTTGTAGACCTCCTGTAGTTCTGTGTTTTCCTCCTGTAAATTTTCCTGTAGGCTTTATTTTGAAGGTCAAGTGTGGGAAAAGCTTCCAGAAGGCCACTTGAGACCTCCTAAGACCCATCCACACCATCGTACATCTTCTCAAGTCCAAAAACCACCCTTCAATGCCACCTATTTGCTACCACACTCACACACAATAAATTATGTGCATGTCAAATTCACATAAAAATACATAAAAATCCAAAAATGAGTTTTTTTCTTATTTACTTCCAGAAATAGCATAGTTAGATGTTGTTTTCTTCCTTGATTAGGTAATGGCATTCCTTTCATGGTTTTCATAGTGCTTTCTGCAAAAGTAGAATTAGTTGGTTAATTAGGATTTACTAGGTTTGTTTTTACATTTCAGCCTTTCTCCTTTTTGCAATTAGAATGGCATCTGTAGAGTAATCTTTCTTTCTTTTAATCACATATAGAGCTTCTTCTAGAATCCATAGAAGTTGGCTTGAGCTTCTAGTGATCTTGCATCGGCTGGCCAAGTGACAGCCTGCAGTGAGAACTAGTATTTGTGCATACAGCACCGACGCTTCCAAGTTTGTTTCAAACTACCGGGTTAATAAGAGTAAAGTAGGTAGCCCAGGAGTGTAGCATTATTGCTGCAATACTAGTGCTCACCACTTTTTGGTGCCATTTTCAGGGAAGCATCAAAGTATTCTATTATTACTGCTTTCTTTTATTTCCTATTGCAACATTCTGCTATTAGTTTATTTCAGCAAAAGTAGACCAGTCATTTCTTTTCTTTCAAGTTCTGCATTTCTTTGCTTTCCTTTCCAATTCTGCAAATTTCATTTCGGAAAAATTATACTAGACCATTTTTTTCTTTCAAGTTCTGCATTTCCTTGCTTTCCTCCTCAATTCTGCAAATTTCATTTCAACAAGTTCATTTCAGTTAGTTGCTATTTGTTTTGTTCAATCAATTTCAGTTTCTGCAAGTACTATCAGCGTGGGGAAAAAGAAACAAAAACCAACCAAAAATATTTCCATTCATGCCTCATAGGAATAGAGATAACTCAGGAAAAAAATTTCCCAACACCCCCACTGCTTCACACAACCAACCTTCTCTCTTCTTCGGTGGCTGCGATCAAGAAAAACCCTTAGGGGAACAACCATACATATTTGAAGAACCTATAGGGGGAGAAGAAGAAGAAAACATTCCTTTGGAGCTAATGGCTGAACACAGAAATGCTACGGGGAATGGAGAGAGAATAGAGGGTACCTTTCCCATTCGGGAGACCAACGGGGACACGAAAATGAAGAATATAAGCCCTTTCGCCCTACTTCATTTCCATGGTCTGACTACAGAAGATCCTAACACCTTCTTCTTTGAGTTTTTTGTCATCTGTCGAACTTATGACTATGCAAAAGATGAGAAAAAGTTGAAACTGTTCCCTTCTACTCTCAAGGATGTAACACTGCGCTGGTTCATGGGATTACCTAGCGATAGCATCACAACTTGGGCTCAGATCCAGAAGGCCTTTAACAACAAGTATCGAGACTATTGTAGGTCAAAAGATACGAAAGAAGAAATCTTCTGAATGACCATAAGAAGTGATGAGTCCCTGGAAGACTATGAAGAGAGGTTCCAGCTCAATTACAAAAGGGCCGGGTGTACACTTGACCCTGAGTCTCTGAAGTTGGTCCTGCTAAGGGGAATTTGGGAAGATCTTCTAGACACCCTCCATCTGCTGGCTGGGGGAGACATCTACCAACTACCCTATGAGGATATAAAAATTGTTTTTACAAACCATTCTAGGGTAGCCAGAAAGAAAGGTAGGGGGAGTCAACCCATAACTAGTACCTCTTCCTCCAACTCATCCATTAAAGGAGAAATTGGAAACATGCTGGAAGACTTGAAGAGTGAGACGCTGTAGACTCTTGCCATGCAAATGGATGCCTTACATATCAAAAGAAAATAAGAGGAAGTAGAGAGGGCTTTGGCTATTTTTTTCCCTAGATGCACCTGGAGGCATCCTAGGAATGAATGCCCATTGAACTCTATAGAGGTTTGTTCAGTCTATGAAGAAAATCATTCTACAGATAAGTGCCCTTCCTTTCCCAGACCTAAATTTTTATATCAAGGGGTTGAGGGAGTCACTGAACAGCTCTATTACATAAACCAAAGAAGGCCACATGGACCTAGACCATACTAGCAGGGGATGCAAGGGACATCTCAGGCATACTACAACCCCAACCAAGTGCCCTCCATACCTTCTTGGGGTCCCATGCTCATCCTTCCTAGTCCACACCACCTCCTTGGTCCTTCACATCTAAATATCATGCCCAACCGCCACCCATTCATTTCAGTCCTATGCTCAGTTGCAGCCTCAGTGGAATGCATCTCATCAGGGGTGGAGGCCCCAATACAACTCTCTTCCCGCTGTTATGCCTCCACCACCTGCCTAACCATAACCGTTACCTTCTGCTCCACCAAGGCAACCCCAAATGCCTGCCCAGCCAAATCTGAACCCAAACAACAGACATGCTCAGCAATTGTATAGTGGGGAACCATCATGCCCAACTTATGTTGTGGAGATTCAAGAAATCAACTTGCGATCTGGGAAAGCTCTCCTAGATAGCCAGCCTCCACCCAGGGAGGTTGAAGAAGATAAAGAGGAAAGTGAACCTAAAGCAAATACACCCTTTCTTGAGAGACTATCCACGACAATCCAGCCTACCCCAGAAGAGACTGAACTCCTAGGAGAATTGAAACATTTATGTGTGAAGATACCGCTTCTCCAAGCCATAAAAGATGTGCCTATATATAATAGGTTGATCAAAGAGAAGTGCTTTAGGCATCCAGGAAGGCACAAGAGAGATGCCCCAACCATCAATGTCATAGGAGAACTGTCTGACCTAATGTTGGGGCAGGTAATATCTCCAAAATATTTGGACCCTGGAAGCCTAGTAGTTGATGTCCACATCAATGGCACAATGATCCCGCATACCTTGATTGATCTGGGGGCTGCCATTAATGTGATGACAAAGGACACAATGCTCAAACTTAACCTCCAGGGCTCCTTGAGGAAGACCACGATAGTGCTTCAGTTAGTAGACCGCTCCACCATGACCCTTGAGGGGATTGTGGAAGATGTGATGGTCTCCATTAATTCTTGGGAGTACCCTACTAATTCCTTAGTTCTCTAGCCAAAGGCAAAGCTCATTGGGTATCCTCTCATTCTAGGAAGACCCTGGTTGGCTACATCCGATGCCTACATCAGCTGTCGAGCTGGGAACATGACCATAAAGAACGGGCACATGTCCAAGCAGTCAATCCTATATCCTCCTGCCCAACCCTTGCTAGAACATGATCTACCTATTTGGTTGGAGGAGGAAGATGAGGATGAAGTTTATTCTACACCGCTTTGTGCATTAGAAATCACCATGGGGGGAAAACAACAAGATGAGGATGATATGATTGAAAATTTGATTCAGAATCCACCTCCTAGTGTATCGCCATTAGAGGACATAGTAAGAGAAACCCAAAACAACCCCTCAACTGATCTTTATGCGGCCAACTCCACTTCTCTCCATGTTAAGAATATAGAGTTCGGCCTAGAAGGAACCTTGAAAATCAATCCATCCCTATCCACTTCCCAGGAGAAGGAACTGTGCAACCTACTGAGAAAACATCTAGATGCCTTCACTTGGAGTTATAAGGAGATGAAGGGAGTGCACCCTTCAGTATGTACTCATCATATATACATCAAGGAAGATTGCAAACCAGTCAGGCAGCCTCAAAGGAGGATGAATCCAACACTTAAAGATATTGTTAAGGAAAAATTGCAGAAATTGCTTGATGTAGGATTCATCTATCCCATCTCTGACAGTGAATGGGTCTCTCCTTTGGTGCTAGTGCCAAAGAAAAATGGTAAGTGGAGAATCTGTGTAGACTATCGAGAATTGAACAAAACCACTAAAAAGGACCATTTTCCTTTACCTTTCATAGATCAAGTGTTAGATGGTCTAGCAGGGAAAAAGTTTTTCTCCTTCCTAGATGGGTTTAGCGGGTACAATCAGATTCAAATCAGCTCGAAAGACCAAGATAAGACCACTTTCACTTGTCCTTGGGGTACTTTTGCATATCGGGTCCTTCCTTTGGTTTCTACAATGCTCCAACCACTTTTTAAAGAGTGGTATTGAGTATATTTTCTGAATTAGTTCATGATGCAATAGAGATATACATCGATGACTTTACTCCTTATGGTTCTGACTTTCAGGAAGCTTTATCTAACCTAGGAAAATTTCTAGACAAGTGTGATGAGCCCCATAAATGGGTAATTATATGGGCTCATTTTTCCACTTAATTCGACTTAATCCACCATTCTCATTAGTTTATTGCATGTTTTTTATTATATTTATGCTAATAGAGTGAATTGGCTTAGTCATTATGCCAAAAAGTCTAATGTGTGCTTTATGCAGATTTTTGGTTAATTTTGAGACAAAATCAAAGGTTTAATGAGCATTTGGCAGCCAAATTCGAGGAAGAACAAGGGAGAGGATTTGTAGGAGGGTGTTCCCTTCATTTATGAACCCTTACCTCGAATTCTCCATCAGAAACTCGAAGCACAAGCAGCCACATTGATGATTCCAAGGGGCAGCCAAGCAAGTCAAGTAGGATTGTTGTTATCTTCAGTTCTAGGAAGTCGAGTTCCTTAATTTTAGGAGGACTGTTGGGAGTCCCCATTTGTATAAATAAGAAGGCTTAGGGCCTCAGTTTTTTTAGTTAGATGTTAGCTATTTAACATTCTATTTTTGTACTTTAGTGCAGCTCTGCATTCAGCTCATTTTCGAGCTCTTTCTGTAAATAGTTTTGTGCTATGACTAGTATTTTTTTATCAATGAAGATGAATTCAGCCTTGAACCAAAACTGATCTCTCTAAGGGGGTTGTAGCTCTTGGGGTTGGGCCCAACCCAAGTGCCCAGTACCTCCTTCTTGTATTTATATGTTTTTTTCTTACATTCATGAAATAATTTCTATTATTTAGATTAAATCTTGCTTTATTACATAGGTTGTTTTTTATGATTACAATAGTTGTTTTAGTTTCAGGTTGATTAATTAGTTTGCTGCAATAATAGAAAAGATCCACAAAAAGGCTAGCAAGTAGGCTTTGAGCTCCTTTCTCCCTCCTTGGGACCATGAATTGAGACCAAAGCACTCTTGCTGCCACCAAAACAATGTTTTTGCTTTCCAATGCAATTGCTAGTGTGTGAATTCTAGTTGGAGAAGTTGATATTAGTTGTACTTACATGCTTGGATTTTTCCCTGTTTAGTTTTTATATCTTTCTTGCATCATTTCCTGTCCATAAAATTCTGCTCAGCACTTTTCTGTTTTTTTAGGGCAGAATTAGGTTAAAAGAGGTAAAACTCTGCTTTTTAATTCTCCTTGAATCAGTTTGCAGCTCACTCAAATACCATCCCAGATTATCATCCTCTCATCCACCAACCTGCTCCAATCCATTTCTCAAGGTTTTCTCCACTCATTTTCCACACTTTCCCAAACAGTGATAATTTCTACGTTTTTGTGCAAAATCGCTTTCTTATCCTCTGAACCAATCCAACCATCACCTTCATGTTTGATATTCATTGACAGAGTCCTATACCCTCTAACACCCTCATCCAACCTTCATTTTCCTTTTCCCACCATTTTTCCTCCTCCAAACCTCCAAAAATCACTTTCGGCCTGCTCCTATAGAACTTCTTGTAGATCCCCTCCAGACTTCCTGTAGAAGTTCATACGAGCGATTTTTTGAAATCTAATCGCAATGGAATTCTCTAGAAGGGTGATAGGGACTCCTTAGGTCCTCTCCACACCTTCATCATCATCTGCAACAGCCAAATCTATCTCCTTTCGCCACCAAACCTCTGCACAGTCAAATAGTTAAAACACAACCATAATAATTCTGCATAAAATTGCTCAAAAGTACAAAAAGATGGTTCTTCCACATTTTCCTTTAGAAGTAGCTTAAGTACATGAATTTTACCTTGACATTAGTCCATGGCATCCATTTCCGTAGTTTCATCTCTTTTTCTTGCAAAAGTAGAGTTAGTTGGTAAAACTAGGGTTTGCTAGGGTTTGCATTTCCTTTCAGCTTTCATCCTCTTTCTGCAAGTAGAATAGCCTCTTTTGAGTTAGCTTTCTTCCATCAAAATTAAAAGCTTCTTCTGAGAACTCATAGAAGTTGGCTTGAGCTCCTAGCGAACTTGTGCCAGTTGATCAAGTGACAGCCTGCAGTAAGAGCTAGTACTTGTGCATACAGCATCGTCGCTTCCAAGTTTGTTACAAACTACCGGGTTTATAAAAGTAAAGAAGGGAGTCCCAGGAGTTGCAGCATCATTGCTGCAATACTGGAGCCCACCATATTTTTGGTGCCATTTCCGGGGAAGCGTCAAAGTATTTTGTGATTACTGCTTTTCTTCTATTTTCTACTGCAACCTTCTGCTAAGTAGTTTATTTCAGCAAGAGTAGAGTAGTTGCTTCATTTCAATTCTGCAATTTCATTTATGCAAAAGTAGATTAGTTATTTCCTACTTTCATTTCAATTCTGCAATTTCATTTCAGCAAGCATATATTAGACATTTCCTGCTTTCATTCCAATTCTGCAATTTCATTTCAGCAAGCGTAGATTAGACATTTCCTGCTCTCATTTCAATTCTGCAATTTCATTTCAACAAAAGTAGATTAGACATCTCCTGCTTTCATTTCAATTCTACAATTTTTAATTCAGCAAGTTTTTTTACTTAGCTGCAATTTGTTGTTCAATCCATTTCAATTTTTGCAGGTACAAGCAGAAAAAGAAACACAAAAGTTCAAAAAAGAGATTTCCTTTCATGCCTTGTAGGAGTAGAGATAATTCAGAAAAATGTTTGCACAACACCCCCACTACTTCACACAGCCAACCTTCTCTCTTCTTCGGTGGTTGTAATCAAGAAACACTCTTAGGTAACAGCTAGACATATTTGAAGAACCTATAGGGGAAGAAGATGAAGAAAACATTCCTCTGGAGCCCATGGCTGAAAACAGAAATGTTGGGCGCAGTACCTTTTCTCCTAACTCATCCCTAAGAGGTGAATGTGAAAATCTGTTGGAAGATTACAAGAGCAAGATAAGGAAGATGGTTGCCATGCATATCAAAAGAATAAAAGAGGAAGTAGAGAGGGCTTTGGCCATCTTTCTTCCCAGGCGCACTAGAAAGCATCCTAGGAACGAATGTCCATTGCACTCTGTAGAAGAGTGTTTTGTCTGTGAAGATGACCATCCTACAAATCAGTGCCCTTCCTTGCCCGGAATTAAATCTGCATATCAGAGGGCCAAAGGAGCCACTGAACCACTCTATTTCATGAACCAAAGGAGGCCACATGGACCTAGACTTTACCAGCAGGGAATGTAAGGGACATCCTAGACCTATTACAACCCCTATCAAGCCACTTCCATGCCTTCTTGGGGTCCCCTTGCTCATATTTCCTGGTCCACACCTCCTCCTTGGTCATATCCTCCTCAATATCTTGCTCAACCAGCTACTCATCCATTTCACCCCTATGCTTAGCCACAGCCTCAGTGGAATGCACCTCATTAGGGGTGGAGGCCACAATACAACTCTCCTCCTGATCCACCAAGGCAACCCCAAATACCTACTCAACCGAACCCGAACCCGAATAACAGACAGACCCAACAAGTATATAGTGGGGAACCACCATTTCCAAACCCGCACATCAGAGTAGCTCAACCCAATTGCAAAGCTGTGGTACAACACTTCCAAACAACTCCTCTTGAGCTCAATGATATTCACCATAGCTCAAGAAGAGTATTGCAAAAAAGATATTATATTGGTATTAGTGAAGGACCACATCCAGCAGAAGAAGATGCAAAAGAGAAGTTCAAAGAACCATTGGCTACACTTGATAAAGAAAAGACAATAGAATCAGAGATCGAGAGAGCTCCCTCATGGCTACCATCAAATCCTCCATGTATTCAAGAGAAGAATCGACAAAAAAGAAGAAGATATGAAGGTCATGGTAGAAGAAGACATGAAGTATGATCCAGATCAGTAGAAAGGCAAAGGACATTATAGCTATATTGAGATATGGTTCCAGATGGTCACTAAGGTGCAGCATCACTCTCTTCCTCAACTATGCTTGATCCCTTCAAAGTCAAATCATTTGGTCTCTGAAATCCAGATACCTGTCAAAGCATGCATTTCAAGCCTCCACATCATTTTGTCTATCATCTCAATGTGCACATGGCTCCATTGGAAGTATTCTTATACTTTAAAAGGATTTTGTTTTTCAAGTAGGGTAGGGTAGAAAAAAAAAGAGAAAAAAAAAAGGAAAAAAAATGAAAAATAAGAGAAAAATAAAAATCTAAGGTGAAAACCTCCTCGGAGGCGCCTCAGATTGGCTCATTGATTGAAAACCTCCATGAGGTGGTCAATGGGTTAGAAAGAAGAGAAAATAAAAATGGAATAAGATCCCTAGGTGAAAACCTCCCTTGGAGGCACCTAGGGAAGGAAATTAGGGTGAAAACCTCCTTGAGGCGCCCTAGCTATTTTCAAAAAAAAAAGGGGAGAAAAAGAAAAAAGAAAAAATGAATTTACAGTTGTATTGCAGGGGTGCAGGAGGACTTCATGAAATAGCAGCAGGTGCCAAGAAAGCTCTAAAACCAATAACAACACCTATCCTACCTTCCCTCACCCTTCTCCATCATTCTTGACATTCTTTCCACCTCACTGTGCTTCTTTTCTAAAAACTGTGTTTTCTACAGGAGGGTCTTGTAGAAATTACAGAGAGCTAGAAATGGATTTTAAAAGTAGTTTGGGGAATAGGGAAGCTTCATAAAGGGTTTATAAATCCCCTTGCAATCTTCAAACCTCTCTTCCATCAATTCCAAGTCTGCATTACAGCCCAAGCTCATTTTTTCTTACTGTGCAAAAACTGCAGAATGCTCTGATACAAAAATACATAGAGCAGAAATTTGTTTTTCCCTAACATGAAAACCGTATATCCATTTAAAAAACTCTTTCATGGGGATTTGTATAGGGATGATGCTAACATGCCCAAACAATTTCAACCAATTCTAGTGCACGGTTTCCAAGAAATTAGCCTCCATCACCTTCAACCATTTTTGCATTTTCTCCATATCCGTCCATCCATTTACAAAATTGTTTCATGGGGAGATGCATATGGGTGATAGTAACATGCCCAAGCAATTTCAGCCAATTCCAGTGCATGGTTTCCGAGAAATCAGCCTCCATCACCTTCAACCATTTTCCATTTTTCTCGAAATCCGTGCATCCATTGACCACAATTTTTCTATGGGAGGTGCATAATGATGATGGAAACATTATCAGAAAATTTCAGGTCAATCTAGTCTATCGTTTGGGAGCTATGGACAAAACAAGTTGTTATCCTATGAAAATCTAGCATCAACAGCATGAGGGTGCAAATCTGAAGGTTGAAGCAGATTCCTGCAGCTTAGATCCAGCCAGAGGATACTTGCACAGAGCACAACCACATATTAGCAACCAGATAAGCATGCATCCACAGAAACAAAGGCATGCAACAGAAGGAAAGGCCACAACACCTCACAACAAACGCATTCGACTTCCAGGTAAGTGACTAAACCCGTTCCTCTATTGCATGAATGTAATTTAAAAACTACATGGAAAATGAGATGGTTGTTATTAAATGAGATCGGTGGCCAGCTAACTGGCCACCCTTGTCCAATTTAGATGGCACCTCATCCAGTTCTACAGTGCTTAGCTGGAAATCATACAACACACGTGTCTAGTCAACTCACGGGAAATCTAAAAAAATAGGTAGTGGCAGATGTTTTGAACTCCAGCGCAAATAATGGGAAGTGATTACAGGCAGAAAGTGTAAAGTCTCATGATGGAACCACTGTAGGGACCAACAGTCCAAATAATGCAAACGCACATTTTTGCCAGCTCACCATTAACGGAAATATCTCACAGAAAACATAATTACTCTGCCTTGAACTCATTCACCACCTTTGTTTCCATTTTATCATCGTCCTTGCAGCTGAAACAAGCTCTATACCACCTCCATAGCCTTGAAACCATCGTTCTCTGTCGTTCTCTGCTATTGGCGTTCTACAGGAGCAGTAATAGGTTCTACAGGAGCACCTACAACCAGTTCTACAAGAGGGGTAGTGAGCTGTTTTTTTAGAAGAAAACACTCGTTTTTGCAAAATTTCTAGCTTCAGGAGGTAGGTTCCATGCATACCCACCTTGATTATCAATATGTGGAAGGAATGATATCATTTTAAGGAAGGATTAAACTTGAAAAAGAAGAGTAATTGCATTCAAAATTTCTGCATGTTTCTTAAAAAAGAAGAGAAAAAAACAGTTTTATCTGTTGCATGTTTCAGTAAAAGAAGTGTTGCAATTTTAGGGAAGAATTAAGCCTGAAGAAGGGAGAAATTGCGTTAAAAAAGGTCTGCCTAATTCTTATAAAAAATAATAAAAAAATAAAAAAAGTTTTCCCCTATTTTCTTGTTTTCTTCAAAATCCTTGTCCCCATCCCTACATTTGGTGTTCAGAAGGGGTATAAGCACAATGACAGAAGGATTCATAGACTCCAACATTAAGTTTAAGGCAGGGAGTCTAGTTCAGCTGGCTCACCATGGGTTAATTAAAATTTTAGTGGAAGAAGCCCGCCATACATTCACACTCCCTATAGCATGGGAAGTCTTCAGAAACATGACAGCAGAAGGTGACATAAAAGCCCTCACCTACGATATCAGTCCTTCTAACAGTGAGAAAGAAGAGCAGAAAGGGGGAGAAGATGAAGCATCTAATGAGTCAGCAGGACAAGAAAAGGAGAAGGAAGAAACTAAAATAGAAGAGGAGAAGGATGAACAGACAGAACAGGAAGAAACAGAGAAAACAAAGAAAGAAAAAGAGACGGAAGGAGGAGAAAAAGAGGAAGCAGAGGCAAAACAAAGACCCCTGAGACTCTAGAAAGAGAGGTAGTAGCTAGCCTCACTTCCCTAAGCACACCAATTAAGCCAAAATAAAATAGAAAAAGGCAGGCCTCCATGTATTTCAAGGCCAGGAAAAGCACAAGAATTCAAACAAGCAAAATAGGAGGAGCATTGGAAGGACATGGAAAAGAAGGCAAAATTTTATGGCACACATAAGCAGACCACATCAGAAGCTTGGGATGATAGGGAGGCCACCAGGGCCATCAAATATGAGGAGATAGACTAGTTGCTCAGAGGATGAGCAACACATTCAGTAGGGGGGTGATGATGAGCCCTAGAAATGGGTAATTATATGGGCTCATTTTGCCTCTTAATTCGACTTAATCCTCCATTCTCATTATTTTATTGCATGTTTTTTATTATATTTATGCTAATATAGTGAATTGGGTTAGTCATTATGCCAAAAAGTCTAATGTGTGCTTTATGCAGATTTTTAGTCAATTTTGAGACAAAATCAAAGGTTTAATGAGCATTTGGCAGCCAAATTCGAGGAAGAACAAGGGAGAGGATTTGTAGGAGGGTGTCCCCTTCATTTATGAACTCTTACCTCGAATTCTCCATTAGAAACTCGAAGCACAAGCAGCCACATTGATGATTCCAAGGGGCAACAGAGCAAGACAAGTAGGATTTCTTTTATCTTCAATTCTAGGAAGTCGAGTTCCTTAATTTTAGGAGGACTGTTGGGAGTCCCCATTTGTATAAATAAGAAGGCTTAAGGCCTCAATTTTTTTAGTTAGATTTTAGCTATTGAATAGTCTATTTTCGCACTTTAGTGCAGCTCTGCATTCAGCTCATTTTCGAGCTCTTTCTGTAAATAATTTTGTGCTATGACTAGTATTTTTTTTATAAATGAAGATGAATTCAGCCTTGAACCAAAAATGATCTCTCTAAGGGGCTTGTAGCTCTTGGGGTTGGGCCCAACCCAAGTGCCCAATACCTCCTTCTTGTATTTATATGTGTTTTTCTTGCATTCATGAAATAATTTCTGTTATTTAGATTAAATCTTGCTTTATTACTTAGGTTGTTTTTTATGATTAGAATAGTTGTTTTAGTTTCAGGTTGATTAATTAGTTTGCTACAATAATAGAAAAGATCCAAAAAAAGGCTACCAAGTAGGCTTTGAGCTCCTTTCTCCCTCCTTGGGACCATGAATTGAGACCAAAGCACTCTTGCTGCCACCAAAACACTGTTTTTGCTTTCCAATGCAATTGCTAGTGTGTGAATTCGAGTTGGAGAAGTTGATATCAGTTGTATTTACATGCTTGGATTTTTCCTTGTTCAATTTTCATAGCTTTCTTGCATCATTTCCTGTCCATAAAATTCTGTTCAACACTTTTTTGTTTTTTTAAGGGCAGAATTAGGTTAAAATAGGTAAAACTTTGTTTTTTAATTCTCCTTGAATCAGTTTGTAGAAGCAGGTGTGCAGCTCACTCAAATACCATCCCAGCTTATCATCCTCTCATCCCCCAACCTGCTCCAGTCCATTTCTCAAGGTTTTCTCCACTCATTCGCCACACTTTCCCAAACAGCCCTAATTTCTATGTTTTTGTGCAAAATCGCTTTCTTATCCTTTGAACCAATCCAACCATCACCTTCATGTTTGATCTTCATTGACAGAGTCCTAGACCCTCTAACACCCTCATCCAACCTTCATTTTCCTTTTCCCACCATTTTTCCTCCTCCAAACCTTCAAAAATCACTTTCGGCCTACTCCTATAGAACTTCCTATAGAATTTCCTGTAGATCCCCTACAAACTTCTTGTATAAGTTCATGTGAGCGATTTTTCGAAATTTGATCGCAATGGAATTCTCTAGAAGGGTGATAGGGACTCCTTAGGTCCTCTCCACACCTTCCTCATCATCTGCAATAGCCAAATCTATCTCCTTTCACCACCAAACCTCTACACAGTCAAATAGTTAAAACACAACCATAATAATTCTGCATAAAATTGCTTGAAAATACAAAAAGATGGTTCTTCCACATTTTCCTTCAGAAGTAGCTTAAGTACATGCATTTTACCTTGACAGTAGTCCATGGCATCCATTTCCGTATTTTCATCTCTTTTTCTTGCAAAAGTAGGGTTAGTGGGTAAAACTAGGGTTTGCTAGGGTTTACATTTCCTTTCAACTTTCATCCTCTTTCTGCAAGTAGAATAGCCTCTTTTGAGTTAGCTTTCTTCCATCACAATTAAAAGCTTCTTCTGAGAACTCATAGAAGTTGGCTTGAGCTCCTAGTGAACTTGTGCCAGCTGATCAAGTGACAACCTATATTAAGAGCTAGTACTTGTGCATACAGCACCGTCGCTTCCAAGTTTGTTACGAACTACCGGTTTGATAAAAGTAAAGAAGGGAGTCTCAAGAGTTGCAGCATCATTGCTGCAATACTGGAGCCCACCAAAGTGTATTGAGATGAACCTATCCCTCAGTCCGGAAAAATGTGAATTTTTGATGACTGAAGGAACATTGTTAGGTCATGCAATATCTCAGCAAGGACTGCAGGTGGACCCCAACAAAATTGTCATCATCCAAAGGGTCCCACCTCCTCAAAAGGTGAGAGATGTTAGAAGTTTCCTAGGCTTAGCTGGGTATTACAGGAGATTCATTAAAGATTTCAGCAAGTTAGCCTCTCCTTTGTTTAGCTCTTAGGAAAAGATGTTGAGTTCATATGGTCAGAAAACTGTCAAGAAGCCTTAGATACCTTAAAGAGCAAGTTAGTGACTACCCCAATTCTCAGAGGCCCAAACTGTGCCCTATATTTCCACATTCACACAGATGCCTCGAACAAAGTAATAGAAGCAGCCTCAAGACAAATTGATGAAAAGTTACCTTATGCCATATACTTTATAAGCAAAAACTTTTCAAAGGCAGAGTTAAACTATACAGTGGTCGAGAAGGAACTCCTAGTTGTCGTGCATTCCTTAAACAAATTCAGACATTATATCACAGGCTATCAAACCTTTGTGCACACTGATCATGCTGCAATTAGATATTTAATGAACAAACCAGATGTAAATGCTCGCATTATTAGATGGTTGCTTTTATTGCAGCAGTTTGAATTGACCATTATTGATAAGCCTAGTAAAGAAAATGTTGTTGCTTACTTTTTGTCTGGAGTAAATTTTCCTGCAGGTGAAGAAGGAATGGTGGATGACCAAATGCCAGATGAACATCTATTTTCTATCTCAATACTCTCTCCATGGTTTGCTGATATAGCAAACTACTTGGTTTTAGCACAGTTCCCACCACACCTGTCCTCAAAATAGAAGATCAAGATAGTAAGGAAAAGCGCCCCTTTCACCTGGATTGGGGGCAATCTCTTCAAACATGGCCCAGATCAGATCTTGAGAAGATGTTTCAAGGAGGAGGAAGTCTTTGACAACCTCCTGACATGTCATGGTGGGCCTTGTGGAGGTCATTATGTAGCAAAAAGAACTGCCTTCAAGATATTGCAAGTAGGCTACTACTAGCCCACTCTTCATTAGGATGTGAAGAGATATACCAGCCAGTGTGATCAGTGTCAGAGGATGGAGAAACCTACTCTAAAGGATGAGATGCCCATGCAACGTCAAGTGACCTTTGAGCCATTTGAGAAGTGGGATATGGACTTTGTTGGTCCTATCAGCCCTCCTTCAAAGCAGAAACAATACATCATTATGTGCATTGATTACCTGACAAAGTGGGCAAAGACAAAAGCAATCAAAGCAATGACAAAGGAAAAAGTAGCTGAGTTTTTGAGAGAAAACATATTCTACAAGTTCGGGTATCCAAAAGAGTTGGTCACAGATCAAGGCAGTTAGTTCACTTCCAATTTGCTTGAAGACCTGCTCACACATCCAAAAATCAAGCACAGGACTTCCACCCCTTACCATCCACAAGCCAATGGGTAGTTGGAGGTCACTAACAGAGCCTTGGAAGGGATCCTGACCAAGGTAGTGAGTAGTAGCAAAAAAGATTGGGCGGACAAATTAGTTGAGGCCACTTGGGCCTACAACACAACATGGAAGACCACCACAGGGTCCACACCCTATGAACTGGTCTATGGGAAGAAGGCTTTGCTGTCAACATAATTTGAGTTCAATACTAAAGATGGCAGCTCAGCTCGACCTAGACCTCAGCCATGCACAAAAGGAGAGATTACTTCAACTCAATGGATTAGATGAATATAAATTGCAAGCCCTTCTTGATACAGAGGTAGTTCAGCTTCAGAGAAAGATATGGCATGACAAAAATATCAAGGAAAAGCAATTTCAAGAGGGAGATTGGGCACTACTCCATGATTCAGGATACAAGGATTTCAAATGCAAGCCGAGGACAAGATGGTTGGGATGCTACACTGTGGAGAATTGCAATGACAATGGTTCAGTTATGATCAGAACCATTGATGATGAATCCATACCCATGCTTGTAAATGGACATCGGTTGAAAGTCTACAAGAAACCCCTCTCCAAGAGAGATTTTATTGAAGGTCTGAATAAAACAGTGATGGTTTTGGAGCATGTCTTAGCTTCCACTTCACCCACTCACTGAAGAAAGGAAAAAATAAAAAATAATAAGGAATCAAGTGAAAACCTCCATGAGGCACTTGAGTTCCATCATTGGGTTGAAAACCTCTTCTGAGGCAGCCCAGTGATGTCAAAAAAAGAGAGAAAAAGAATAAGATCCCTAGGTGAAAACCTCCCTTGGAGGTGCCCACGGCAGGAAATTAGGGTGAAAACCTCTCTAAGGCACCCTAGTTGTTTTTCCAAAAAAAAAAGAGAAAAAAGAAATGAATTTTTGTTGCATTGCAGGTTTGCAGGAGGACTACAAGGAGCAGAAGAAGGTGCCAAGGGGACCCTGACATTCACACCAGCATCCATCTCACCTTCTCCACACCTTCCTCCATCATATTTGGCATTTCTTTCACCCCACTATACCTCTTTTTCAAAAACTATGTTTTCTACAGGAGGCTCTGTGTTTTCTACAGGAGGCTCCTGTAGGAATTACAGAGAGCCAGAAGTGGCTACAGAAGGCAGTTTGAGGGACAAAGAAGCTTCATGAAGGACCTATAATCCCTCCTACAATCTTCAAACCTCCTTTCCATCATTTCCAAACCTGCATCACACCCCAAGCATCATTTTTCTTCCTGTCCAAGAAAAACACAGAAAAACAGTGTTTCAGTTTTTAGAGAAAAACAAAAAAAAATGAGAGGAAAAAGCACCATCCACCTCACCTGAAGCCTAACTACTACCTCTCCACCTTTATCTACACCTCTAGCATCATCCTCAAAGCTCCAAGCACAGGAAGAAGCTGAAGTTTCAAGGGGAGAAGCAGCTACAGGAGCTCCTGTAGGAATTCCTATAGCAGCTAATCCCATTAAAATCCAACATCAACAGCAAGAGAGTGAAAACATGAAGGTTGAGAAGGAACCTGAAGCTCAAATCCAGCCAGAGAAGAACCTACACAAGCACAAAACCACACATCAGCAAGCAAACAACATGCATCAAAAGAAATAAAGGCATGCAGTAGAGAGAGCCACAACACCTCACAACAAATACATTTGGATCATAGGTAAGTAACTAATTCGCTCCTCTATTTGCATTTGTGTAATTAGAAGTAATGCAAAAGAAACGGATGGTTCAGGTTGAACAAGGGAAAGGTGGCTAGTTAACTTGGCCACCTTCATCTAGTTGACTCCACTCATCTGAGATGTCACCCACACGTGCACGCAGTTAACTCCAGCGCAAGATGCCAAGGACAGGTAGTGGAGGAAGTGTAAACTCCAATGCAATAATATCCAATGTATACCTTGCTAGCTCACCCCTCATCACCGAAAATATCCATAAAGGGTAATAAGTACTCCTCCCCAAGAATTCTCACCACCTTTTCCTTCATTCTCTCCTCGTAACTTAGCTACAATAGTCTCCTTGTGCCCCCACAGCTTCATAACCAATGTCGTCCATCGATCTCTCCCATGTTCTTGCTCTAGGAATTTTCTACAGGAGCACCTATAGGTTCTACAGGAGCACCTACAGGAAATCTACAAGAGGGGCAGTGAGTCATTTTGAATGGAGAAAACTCGATTTTTTGCATGATTTTCGGTCTGAAGAGGTAGGGTTCATGCATGCCCCCTATTGAATATCAATATATGAAAGAAGTGGGGTCAATTTGAGGAGGAAATAAAGTCTTTAGGAGAGGACAAAATACGTAAAAAAAATCTGCTTATTTAAGAAAAACATAGTCTCCTCTGTTTCTCTATTTTTCTCAAAATTCTCTGTCTCCATCTCCATATTTGATTTTTTCAAAAGAGTATATACAATATGATAGGAGGGTTTATGAGAAAGGAGCCCACTAGCTCCACTAGGCTCCATGCACATCCATAAGTGGTGGACATCTTTACAAGGGCAAGCTGGATGAATTTCTTTGAGAAATTCCAAGGGTTTGATGAGGAAATTGCCCAAGAGTTTGCTCTCTCTCCGGTATCCCACATAGGAAATCATGCCACTGTCATCTTTATAGGTCTTTCTATGGAGATCATCCCTGAATTTATTAGTAGAGTCACTACTCTTCCTCTTGGGCTAGCTTGGAGTAAGGATGAGAAACCACTTGGCCAGGCTGCCAAGAAAACGTTTTCCAAAACAATGAAACCCCTGTAGAGGATAAAAATGGCATTAGAAGGGCTAGCATACCATACCCTTGGGATGAGGTTAGCTATCAAATAATCAAATACATTTCTTGTGAGGGGAGGTACAACATTGTCTATGGTTATCACTTTAGAATCCTCCATGAATTAAGGTATGGCATGGACACTCCAGCACCTCAGAAGCTCAGTATCCCCTACTTCCTCCCGCAGTCCCTCATTGACTCCAGCACTAAGTTTCAAGCAGGAAATTCAAAGCAGCTAGCTCACCATGGGTTAATCAAAATCCTAGTGGAGGAAGCCCTCCATACATTTGCACTCCCTATAGCACGGGAAGTTTTTCGAAACATGACAGCTGAGGATGACATAAAGGCCTTAACCTATGATGTCAGTCCTACTTGCAATGAGGAGGAAGAGTAGCAAGGGGGAGAAGGTGAAGCCACTAGTGACTTAGCAGAACAATAAAGGAAGGAGGAAGAAATTGAAATAGAGGAGGAGAGGCTTGAAGGAACAGAGCAGGAAGAGATAGAAGGAGGAGAAAAAGAGGTAGAAAAGGCAAAATAAGGAGAAGAGTCCCCTGAGACTCTAGAAAGGGAGGCAACAACTGCCCTCACTACCCTCAGTACACCAATCAAGCTGAAGCAAAAGAGGAAAAGACAGACCTTCATGTATTTCAGGGCTAGGAAGAGCACAAGGATTAAAATAAGAAAAACCACAGCCCTCTTCAAAAGTGCCAATTACCATTGAAGATTCACCCTCTGCCAATGGGAAAGAATTGCCTTCCAAGACACCTATAACATATGAAAGGGGGACTCCTAGATCTTCCACATGGAAGGAAAAGGTATTACTACAGGACCCAAAAATAGTCCTATAGGAGGCTCAGACAGTTCTATAAGAGACACCGTCAAAACTACAAGAGACCCAAAATCTTGAGAAAAGGATGGAAGGACGGCCACAGGTAAAGGAGGAAGCAACAGAGCTACATGAACCTGATCCCCAACCTAGTCTTGCCTCCTATTACAATCTACTTGAGGGAGGAAGGATAATCCCACAAAAATTTGCAATTCCACTATTCTTTGAATTAGAGAAAGAAAGAATAAGAACACATAGGTGGATGAAAATAGCCAAATCCAAAGGAGTTGAGGATGTTGGCCATATGGAAAACAAACTCAGATAAATGGGCAGAGAGTTGAGTGGCCTGAGAGACAGGGAAGTAATTACAAGAAGCCACGTTAAAGCTGAAAATGAATTGTTAAGGAGGCAGCTACAAGAGAAAGAGACTCAGTTGGCATGCATGGCCAGCTTATCCATGAAGGCATTGCAATGTAGAACACCAACAAAATCCTATGGCCTCTATCTCAAGGACAAATGGTTACAATTCTAGATAAAGACTCTGGCACAAAGAAGCACAATGCCTTTCCAAGATTACAAGCAGTTTATGGATCTGTGTGACCAAAGCACATCAGAGGATAAGGCAAAGATGGAAGAATTCTACCTACATAACATGGCACTCACATACATGAATGTGTGGGACCCCAATTCCAAGCTAGGGGACCTGCAATTAATGGCCATGGCCTCATGGATGAACCATGAAGAATTGAGGGTAGGATAAATAAAAAAGATTTTTGGTAAAGGAGCAGAATGAGCCACTAATGATAAGAGTTGAGCCATCAGATCCTATGGCACTCATCAGCACACACAACCTACTTACTAATGACCCTTGGATTTCCCCTAGATATCTCACCATTCATGCATAAGACATTGCACACTTTGAGGATATGCAAAGGCTACTTGGGGATGACTGTGTGCATGCATGCATGAGGAGATGGAACACCTTACCACACAGTTTGCAGATCAGGGAATATCATTCCCCCATGAGGCTAAAGGAGGCATTGAAAAGAGTGCCAATATACAAGCACTCCATGCAGAGGTTGAAGGTCAAATGGATTGGCCTCAAACTGAGTCCCCCACTGCTATTAGGCATCTTGGAAGGCAGAAGAGAAGAAGAACAGGAGGAGCATTGGAAGGAGATAGACAGGAAGGCAGGATTCTATGGCAAAGAAAAGCAGACCACATCAGAAGCCTGGGATGCTAGGGAGGCCACCAGGGCCATAAAAGATGAGGAGATTGACTAAGTTGCTCAGAGGATGAGCAACACTTTCAGTAAGGGGTGGATGATGAGCCTCATAAATGGGTAATTATATGGGCTTATTTTACCTCCTAAACTAGTCAAATCAACCATTCCCTTAGCTTATTGTATGATTTTCTGATTATATTTATGCTTATAGAGTGAGTTGAGTTAGTTATTGTGCCATGTGGTCTAATATGTATTTAATGCAGATTATTGATGAGTTTCGAGGTCAAAGTCAAGGATCCAATGGACAAATGGCAGCAATAACTCAAAGTGGACAAAGGAGAGGACTTATAGGAGGGAACCCCGCTCATTTATTACTCCTCACTTCGAATTCCCCTTCATTCATCTCGGAGTACAAGCAGCCAAATCATGCACTAGAAGGCATCCGAGCAAGTGGAGGATGACTCATGATTATCTTGAGTTTTGGGAGCCATGCCTCCCTGATTTTAAGAAAGCTATTGGTAGCTTCATTTTTATAAGTAGAGGGGCCTAGGGCCTCACTGCGGTCAGATTTTTGTTGGATTTTTGCTTATGTAAACTCTGCTCAAACTTCAAGCTTATTTTTTGTGACAGTTTCAGGTAATCTTGCTATTGTTTTGAAAATAAAGATGGAATCCTTTTTGAGCTAGCACAGAGTTACCTTAGAGGGCTGAAGCTCTTGGGTTAGGGCCCAATCCAAGCATCCAAGCTCCTCTTTACTTGTATTTGTATGCTTTGTTTCAGTTTGTAGATTAGTTTGTTGTTAGATGTATTTGTTTTATGGTTAAGAATAGGTTGCTTTTGATGATCTAGAAGTTTGCCTCCATTTGTGCTTTCTGTAGTAAGTTAAACAATGATCAACAAAGATTCAAAAGGCTAGCAACAGTGCCTTGGCCTCTCTTGCTCCCTTTGGGACCATGATTTGAGGAAGACCCTCTTGATGCCCTGAAAACATAGATTTTCCTCCTTCATAGGACTTCTAGTGTTTGCAGCTTTTTAGTAGGTTAATAGTCCATCTTTGCTTTGCTTTAGATCTTCTTCATCATGCTGACTTCCTGATTTACAATATTCTACTTCTAAGCTTTCCTTTCCATAGATCATAGTTTAGATCAGTTTTATGTAAAACTCTGTTTTTCCTAAATGCATTCATTTCACTTGTTGCTTGATTTCCTTGGTTGACTGTTAGTTTCTATGCAGCATATCTCTTCCAGTAGTAGGCCAGCTTATCAGTAATCACACCATCCATCTGATCCATGCCCTATAGGTCTCCCAAATCTCACCTCAATTCTGCCCTAGTTTCCGGCATTTTTCCATAGAATTTCTTCCTCTCTCCTTGAGCAAATCCAATCATCTTTCTCTCTCCTGGTGGTTCATGGTAGACCATAGGTGCCCTAAAACCTCATTCCAACCTTTATCCACCTTTTTCACCCACTCTCACACCCTCAAAATAGAGAAAAATGCTCTCGGCCTCCTCCTATAGGCCTCCTGTAGTTCCCTGTTTTCCTCCTGTAGATTTCCTATGTCCTCCTGTAGATTTTCTTGTAGGATTTCTTTTGAAGGCCGAGTGTGGGAAAAGCCTCCAAAAGGCCACCTAAGACCTCCAAAGACCCATCCACACCATCCTACATCTTCTCAATTCCCAAAACCTCCCTTCAACACCACCTATTCGCTGCCACACTCACACACAATAAATTATGTGCATGTCAAATTCACATAAAAATCCAAAAAATATGTTTTTTGCTTATTTACTTCCAGAAATAGCATAGTTAGATTTTGTTTGCTTCCTTGAGTAGGTAATGGCATTCCTTTCAAGGTTTTCATAGTGCTTTCTGCAAAAGTAGTTGGTTAATCAGGATTTACTATGTTTGCTTTTACATTTCAGCCTTTCTCCTTTGTGCAATTAGAATGGCATCTGTAGAGTAATCTTTCTTTCCTTTCATCACATATAGAGCTTATTCTAGAATCCATAGAAGCTGGCTTGAGCTCCTAGTGATCTTGCGCCGGCTGACCAATTGACAACCTGCAGTGAGAACTAGTACTTGTGCATACAGCACCGATGCTTCCAAGTTTGTTACGAACTACCGGGTTGATAAGAGTAAAGTAGGTAGCCCAGGAGTGCAGCATTATTGCTGCAATACTAATGCTCACCACAAGCCTAACCATGGCAGTCATTTTGTCAAACATATGGTTAGCATGTAATCTATAGGTCGTGAATGCATATCTGAACATAGGGGTCTAAAATGTATCACCAAGAAGGTCTAATACCCTCTCATAATAGCTATAATAACATTTTTTAGCTCATCTATTCATTAACCATTCATTAACTAATCAAAACATATCAAGATCCATAGTTATAACCTGTTATGGATCCATGCTTATAACCAACATATAACCATGATAGAAAAACCATCAAAGTCACATAAAAAAAAGTACAAATACTCATATAATGCAATAGAAAAAGAGCTCTTATTAACATATGCAAAATCCAACCAAATCAGGGACTTCCACATACCACCCACCATAGATTGGGCTGAACCAAATATTTATTTTAGCTAATCACCTGTATGTCATATTCCAAGCATGAGCATGGAACTCAAGACATAAAATATTAAGGCTTCCTATAGATTAAACCACCTCCACCCTCATGCTTTCGTGATCTCACTAAAATCGATTAAGATATTACATAAGAAAACCAATACATGAATAAACAGGGCTTCCGAGAGATTAAACCACTCCCACCTTGAAGCTACTGTGATCCTGCAAAAAATAGTCAACAGATCACTAAGCCCAAAAAAAGCTTGGATTCCTCATAATTTCTTCATCGTTACCTTGAGGATTTTTTTTTTCTCCACCCACCTATTGAGGGCTTCCCAGAGATTAAACTACCTCCACCCCAAACCCTTGGGAATTTTCATTAGACCACCTCACCCAGTTCCAAAATATTTTGGCAATCCAAAGCCCAACCACATAACAAAACCCCATCACATCATGGCTATTCCAAAATGGAAAGGTAAGGTTGAAACCATTGTCACACGTGAAAAAATTCATTCCAATGACAACAAAAGAACCAAACACAAAAAAACATGTATCATGCATTCACAAACCAAGTAGGATACACATCCAACATTTTACCTGCAAGTCTTCCTATTGAAGCTGCTTGATCCAACCTTCCTTGCGTGTCATTTTCTTTCCTTTTCATTTCTTTTCCTTCCTTATCCTTCCTTTTCTGATTCTAGAGTGCTCCAAGAATGCTCTAAGTGTGAAATAGTATGAGATAATAGAGAGAGCTCCAAATATGAACTAACAAAAGCTGTGAACTAATCCTGAGAAGCCTTTTTATAATTGAGGCCTCTATTTTCTTCAATTTCCTCTATTTTCCTTCAATTTTCCTCCTCATACAAATATGTGATCCTTCACCTTCCTTTTCTCCTATTTTCCTTTATTTTCATAAATAAAATGTCAATTAATGTCTCTTTTCCTTTGCCAATGCCTTTTCCATAATAAACCAAAATGACACCCACTATGATGTTTTGCTCAGCATTCAGCTTGGAATATGTGTCTCATTGTTATCAACTAAAAAATGTTTACCTAGCCATCTCTAACTAGGTGGATCGAAATACACCATGTATGATTAATTTTACCATAGTAAAATCACTTTTGTTTAAAATGAAAAGTTCCCATGAGAATAGTTAAATAAATCATTATTTATTTAATTTTCTCTAAACATAATTATTAAATAATTATTCAATAATTTTTTCTTAACACATTTGACTAAATCACCTAGGAATAATTAAATAAATCACTATTTATTTATTATTCCTTAATCTTATTTTTGGAATAATTGTTAAACCATTATTTAATAATTATTTCAAATTCACACCTTTCTTAAACCTCGCAAAGTGATTAATAAATCATTTTATTTTTTAATTACTTCAACCATTTTCTAAATAAAGATATTGGACCATTTTGAATATCGTTTCCCTCTTCAAAAAATATAATAAAGTATTCCTAATGGTTAGAGCTTGATTTGGTCAATAATATTTTATTATTTTCCAATTCTAATCTAACCCAATACTTTTTTATAAACAAGACGGTTTTCCATTCATTCTTCACAATGACCACTATCATTGTCACCATTATCATCTCATGCCATTTGAGCTCCCACTTGAGTTCTATCTTCTTTTGGGTTTTCTGCATATTGAGAGAGAGAAACAGATCACTAAAGCACAAGGACATCAAAGGACCCATCCCATGTTGGGGGATTTAAAAACCCGTGTTGTAAATATTATTCACCGGGTGTTATTAATAAAAAAATTATTCATTTAAAGTCTTCTTCTTTTGGGTTATTGCATCAATTATTTCTTGTTGTTCTAAGTTTTATTTTGCACCTAATATTTTTGTTGCAGGGTTTTTTTCTTTTGTTATTGTAGATCTGAAGCATAAATAGCCATATCTTGTTGTTAAGTTCACTTACCACTAGTGACTTAAGTGAAGTATTTTTGGTACACTTGCTAAGAATTTTCATACTAACAAATGGTGACTCCTTTGGGTCTTCAACTACATAGTCGTCAAAAAATGGCGACTCCACTAGTGTAGTAATTTAGATCCTTGGTGACTATCATTTCAATAGTTTTCAGTATTTTCTCGAGTTTTTTTTAGCCTCTCAAATTATATTTTTAGATCTCCTTTCTTTTTCTGGATTTTTTTTTGGATTTTGTTGGTTTTCTGCATCTTTCTGCAAGTCATAGGTACCAGTCGAGTTGGAGATGACACAATCTAGGAGATATTTGTTTACTGAGAGTCTGGGGTAAAAATACACACTTTTTTCCTATTTTCTACGTTCTGCAATGCACGTTTTGGATAGTTTTCAGCATTCCAACACACTTTTTAGGTTAGAATCCAGATTCTGCAATTTTTCAGAATTTTTCAGATTTTTCGATTGTGTTGTGTGTGTACTGGGAAGGGTTGTTGCTTTTACTAGAGTCACCCCTAGGCCTATATTTTATTACTGATTTGTCATTGAGGAAGAAAAAATCCCCCTAGGGTTTACAGTACACCTCCATCATTTAGGAAGAGATTTGTTGAGTTAAGGATTCTAGGGTACAACACTTTCAACCTTTGATTACTAGGGTTTTGTCCACTATATTGAAACCCTATTGGATATGTTTCTCCATCATTTTAATCCCTTTAGGGTTTGGTGTTGCCTTCCCCCCTTAGGATCCCCTTGTTTTTGAAACTTCTTGCATATCCTTTGCAACATTTTTCACCTCTTATTTTTGTTGTTTGTCTACACCATTTACAACATATTTGTGCCTCTAAATAATAGTCGCTTAGACATTATATCATTTATCTATTTATGTGTCTTTGAGTAGTTTGTTTTCCAAGGGGGGGACCCTTGATGTAAAATTAACTTATAATATATTGTAATTTCGTAGTTAATTTGGGCCATTCATTAGGTGGATGATATGACAATAGAAGTTATGTTAATTTAAGGTTTTTTTCCCTAGAAGGAAACCCTCAGTTTATATGAGGGAATTGTGTTGTGGTTGTGTATGTGTATTCTGAGCGAGAAAGAGGGAGGAGACTGTGTGAGAACAAAGAGGAAATTACAACAGATCTATTGTAGGTTTTATCTCTTCGTTTTGCTAGATAATATAAAAGGAAGGACTGGTTGTTTCTCTGTGAATGTAGCCCAAACTAGGTGAACCACGTATATCTGTATCTCTCTTATTTTATGTGTTTTCTGTATTTGTGTTTCTGCAATATTTTATGTGTTTCATTTCTCTGTACTACATAATTTTATAACGAATGGCATTAGAGACAAAGTTCTATTTGGATGATAAATTCAGAGGAGAGAAGGGTTCCTAGTTCGAGTGGGAGCAATACCAGAAGAAGGTAAGTTTAGGGTCGAGAAATTTAACGACCAAAACTACAAGTTATGGAAGATATAGATGGAAGCTTATCTGTATCATAAACATATGTACCTACCATTAAGCAGAAAGATAAAGAAGCCGATGAGTATGATATACGCATAATGGGAGCTTTTCGACAGAAAGACACTTGGAACAATACAGCTGTGTTTTGTAGCGTCTGTGGTATTCAACATTTTAAAGGAAAAGACAACAGAGGGTTTAATGACAGAATTGGCCAAACTATATTAAAAACCCTTGGCCTCAAACAAGGTATTTCTTATGAATCAGTTATTTAATATGAAGATGTTGGGGGTGGATCTATTGTTGATCATTTAAATGAATTTAATACAGTTACCAGTCAGTTAAGTTTTGTAAGGGTAAATTTTGAAGATGAAGTTAGGGGTCTGTTATTTTTGTTCTCATTGATAGAAATTTAGAATGGTTTAGTTATGGACATTAGTAACTTTTTTTATGGATCTAGTACTTTAAAGTTTGATGATGTTACTAGTTCCATCCTTAATGAGGAAATCCGACAAAAAAGCTTTGGTGAGACATCAGGGAATGCTTTGACTGCAGAGACTAGGGGAAGAAAAATGGAAGCAGGAAAGAGCCAAGGATATCATAGTAAGTCAAGGTAGGAATATCCAATTCTAGATTGGGGATAGTGTGTTGAAAATGTGGTAAGAAAGTACACATGAAGAAAGATTTTAAGTCTCGGAAGGGAAACGAAGGAGACGCACAGCAAGAAAATAATCGTGAAGTGAATGTGATAGGTGATGTGTTGCAAGATGTTTTGATTCTCTCATTAGAAAATATTATTGATGCATGGGTGGTAGATTCAGGGGCCTCATTCCATGCCACACCTAATAGGAAATATTTTCATGATTATGTTCAAGGATATTTTGAAAAGGTTCATCTAGGTGATGATAAACCCTGTAAAACTTTTGGAATGGGTAATGTTTTTATAAAACAACAGAATAGAATCTAATGGCTATTAAAGGAGGTAAGGCATGTTCCAGATCTGAAGAAAATTCTAATTTCAATAGGGAAGTTTGGAAGTGAAGGTTGTGTAACTACTTTTACAGATAAAACTTGGAAGGTCACTAAAGGAGCCCTGGTAATAGCAAATGGAGAAGAGGTTGGTACATTGTATTTATGCAATGATATTTCTAATTTTGTTAATGCTTTAACCTCTACAAGAGAAGATACAACATTGTGGCATCATATGCTCAGGCATGTGAGTGGGAAATGGATGCAGATTCTTCACTCAAGAAACTTTTTGCCAGGTTTGAGGCATATTGATATGGATTTATGTGAGAATTGTGTTTATGGAAAAGAGAAGAGAGTCAAATTTCTCACGGTTGGGTCAGAAAAGAAGAGAAAAAAATTAGAGCTTGTGCATACAAATGTATGGGGACATGTTTATGTATCAACTCTTCGTGGCCCTCGCAATTATGTTACTTTTCTTGATGATGCAACTAGGAAAACCTAGATTTATTGTATTCGAAATAAATATGATGTATTTGATACTTTCAAGAATTGGAAATTTTTGGTTGAGAATGCGATAGCAAAGAAGTTGAAGTGTTTCAGACCAGACAATGGAGGTGAATAAAGCAGCAAATATTTTGATAAGTATTTTTCAAAGCATGGAATTCATAGAGGGAAGATAGTTCCAGGAACACCACAAGAAAATGGTGTTTCAGAAAGGATGAATAGGAAAATCATCGACCGTACAAGGTGCATCAGATTTCATGCTGGATTTCCTTTACAATTTTGGGAAGATGTTGTAGATATTGTTGTTTATCTAATAAACAGAGGGCCTTCAAGTTCCTTGGATGGTGGTATTCTATAGGAGGCATGGACAAGTGAAAAGGTAAACTGCTCATTTTTAAAGACTTTCAGTTGTGAAGCCTTTGTCTGATTAATAAAGAAAATAGAACAAATCTTGAGGAAAAATCAACAGTTGGTTCTCTACCCCACCTTTGTCTGGACAACTCTACTTGTGGGGATCACATTCTATCAAGTAAGAAGCCTTTTCAAAGGCCATATGAAACAATATATTTAGGTCTTGTTTGAGAATTTAGATATCCTATAGGCGAGAGGTCATTTTTCTTTGATAAGACTTGTTTTCTTGAATTAGAGTAGCATATTAATATAGCTAGTTTACACTTGGAACCATTGCACTAGGTGTTTTCTTGTTGTTTGCTGGTCTCTTTCTTATATAATCCCCTTTTAGTCTATTAAGTCATATTTTTATAGGCATCACTGCACCCCATAGGTGTTTGGCATAGATACTGTGTGGCCTTCACCCCCAGTTTCCTTGAGGAAATATTACTCCTTCCCGTAGAGTTAGACTTCATTCTCCTAGTCCTCCATTGAGTCCACATTTTGACTCTAGTTCTACTGATTCCTCTAGTTCTTCCTTTGATTCCATATATTCCCAACCCCATACCTCAACTATTTCAACCACCAATGTGGGTATGGGAAACCAAGATGGTAACCAAGGTAACCACAAAAACGTAACTTCCACTGGTATGGTCACTACTCCTCCATTTCTTCTCTTTATGGTGGGTTTGAGACTTCATGATTTCAGCGAACTCATCAATGACTGCGTTCTCCATGACCCCAGTTAGATTGCTATACCTACCAAGCTTCCTTCTTACATCTCCAAGTTCGAAGGAAATCCTAGAGAAGATACCACAAATCATGTTCACTCATTTCATATGTGGTGTTCATCTAATTCCACCATTGAAGACTCCATTCATCTTTATTTGTTCTAATGTACCCTTATTAGAGTTGTTGACAAGTGGTATGTGGACCAATCACATGCCTCCCATTCCACCTTCACAACTCTAGCCAAATATTTTTTGTCATACTTCCAGTAACCCCTCCAAAATGAAACTTGTACCAAAATCTTGACCTCTTTCCATCAAACTTCTACCACCCACCTATCGGCCCATGTTTAAGAATCAGGTAGAAGGAGGAGCATATGTAAAGCTCCTGAATTTGAATATCGTGTCTATTGGATTCATTCCTTAGATTTCTTTTGGCCCCCATTGGTAAATATGTGTCCTCCCACTTCCCTGAGTCTAAGGAAGAACCACTTCAAATAGCTTTGAAATATGACTTTATCTATGGTCAATTAGGATATGTTTATACTATCATTCCCAATCTACCTCGACCTAGTGTTGCTAATGCGTTGGGGGCATTTCATGTCATTGATGGTATCATTGGATCTATATCGCACCCTACACCTCCACCATATCCCCAACCTCACATGAGTTATGATCAACCCTAGGGGGGACCAATTCCACTTACACTTATCCCCCTCCTGCTCCTTCTCATGGCAACACTTACCAAGGTTCAAGAACTTCATACGCATATCCCCATCCACATTAGTCAATGCTAGGGCTATTTGTTGCTTCACTTAGTTATCACAATGTTGCCACCAATTCTTTCTATCCTTATGCATCTCCTAGCACTCCATCCCCTTCTTTACCAGGGCCCCAACATCCCATGCATCCTCCACCTCTGCCACAACAATAATCACCTCCTCAAGATCAAGTGTATGGTCAACAGAGTACAACCAATCCCACCCCAACCCCAAGAAAAAGAATAAGGGGAAAGGTAAATGGAGCCAACCATCTCAATGTCACCAAGGAAACCAAGGTTTGACACCTAATTTCCCTCAGGGTGACCAGCTTACTCCTACAACCCAGCAACAAGGAAGACAATCCAAGCAAAACAAGTCTATTCGTATGAATAAACCTTATTCCTATTGTGGAGTATATGGTCATTATACTCATGAATATCCCTTGTTACATTATATGTTCCAAGCATGGGAAGCTCAAGCAACTGCTTCTAGAGGACCTCATACCATTACATCACTTCTTCCCCCTCCTGCTTCATCACAACCGGCTATGCTTACCAATCCTTTTCCCAATAAGGGATATATAGCTTCCCAACCCACACAAGGTAATGAAACTCCTCAACCTTCACAATCTAGCTAGAAAAATCACCAAATTATCATGACGAATTCCAATGAGGTCAACACCCAACAAGTCAACCTCTAGACTCGGTCGCGCCAATATGATAAATCCCCTGCCAAGTTAGAACCTGATTCTCAACCCAAAGTATCCATTGAGCCTTTGTTGACACCAAATGGTACCTTATAGATCCCTATACCTAAATTCGAGGTTTCCCCCAAGGTACCCAAGGGTTCGTTACATCAAAATGTTGTTTCTACTAAATCTTCCCATACCTATATCATAGTAGATGACTTGGCGTACTCTCCTACAACCATGTCGATGTTGGAAGTTCTCCAAATGTGCCCATCCCAATGGAAATCTCTACTCTTTTATTTAGGAATTATGGATCCTTCTGAAAATCATCTGATTTTCTTTGACGTTGACAAAGTGGAACATCCCCCCCTTCCTTCCTTAGTTTCCTTTAAAATACCAGTCTCCATAAAGAATGCCACAATCCAGTGGTGTATCATAGATGAAGGCGCCTCCACTTGTGTGATGGGTACTAATGTTTGGAAGAAACTTGGTTTCCCTAACTTGTGCCCATCCACTATCACTCTTCATGCTTGGGATGGCTATCCCTTGCATCCCCTCAATTTGTATCTCAATTTTCCTATCATCATTGCTAGTAGGATTGTCTTAATTGATATTGAATTCATTGATACCCCATTAGGTTATAACATCTTCTTGGGTCATAGTTACACCTATTCCATGTTAGTTGTCAAATCCATTATCTTTCGCAAGATGTTCTTTCCTCATAATAAAAATATTGTCACTATTTATTAGTTGACTTACTATGACCTTCGGTCTCAAACATCTCCTCAAACTGCTATCTCATTGATGACTGGAAAGAAGACTAACACCTCCCTTACCGATGTGTCTCCTGGAGTCTATAAATATTCCACACTTCTTGGGGCTTACTATAGCCCACCACCTACTCCTTTTGAGCCTATCTTGTCCAGTGTTTGCATGCTTTAGGCATCAGGGACTGCCCACAAGCAGTCTTGAATGCCTTCACAGTAGCTGTCTCCTCTTCAACCTCCTGCTCCTAACTCAACTCATCCTTCACGTATAATTCCTTCTGGCTCAATTCCTTTTATTGGTATCTCTCCCTGCCCAATTCAGCTTGGAACCATTCCCCCATGCCTTAACCATATGGGATAATTTCCCCTAGGTCATTACCCTTCTCGTCAGATACCTTTCTTATTCCCATCCCCTCGAATTTATTCGTTCCCTGTCATGGCTACCTTTGAGTTTATATAAAATTACCTTGGGGATCCTAGTCTGGTACATTGATCCTCCTACAAACACTCCTCCTAATCAGCTCGACCCTTACACAACTTTGACCCTGGTTCAACCTATTGTTCCTACCCCTTCCTTTACTTCATTTCCACATGATCTAGATTCTCTCAGCTACCAGAATTAACCAAGATATTTTACTTTGACAATGTTATTAGAATTTCATGTGAAATAGTATGAAACAACCACATGTAAATTCTTTAAAGAATACAAAACATAACGACGACCATAAAATCAAAGAACACAAACACATTGATAAAAAATTTAACCCAGTGTGGGTTATGCCTTTGGGCCCTTGTATCAAGAGTGGGGAGGCTGCTTCAGTAAATGTTGCAAGATGATGATGAGTACATGGTACATTATTTTCCATTACAATTAGTGGAGTTTTGAGGTCTAAAATTGGCCTCCTAAGAAAAATGTACAACCGAAATAAAATTTATAAGAACCAAAAGAATTCAAGATTATGATGTCAACCATGGGGGATGATTCACCATTTTTGGAATAAAAAAGTAAAAAGATTAAAAAATAATAAAATAATAAAACTGTTTTTTCAACTTATCTCCCTAAGGTTTTACTCAAAGATCGAGCAAGAGTACTTGTTGGACGAAAAAATTGATTCCTCATTCAAAGAGCACCCATGTTGCATACTTTCGATGGACCCTACTATATGAAAAATGAGAAATACAAGAAATACCGTGATTGCAATCATGTTTTTCATGACTTTCTCATTTTTTCGTGTAGTAAGGTACATCAAATTTATGCAACATGGGAACTCCTTGGGTGAGGAATTAAATTATGCATACAAAGAGTGTTTCCGCTTGAAATTTGAGTAAACCCATGAGGAGATAATTTGAAAATACGAGTTGAAAAAATAGTTTTTTTTTTCCCCCTAAAATTTGATGATGTAATTTAATATTATTTTATTATTTCCACTATTATTTTATAATTTCCTTAGAAGGCCCATTTTATACCTCAAAAATCCCCTAATGAAGGATAAATTGCCTCAACCAGAGTGGCATTTCTCTCCATGAGGCATTCTCCCTATAGGAACTCTCACTCAAATGGGCCCTCCTTCAACATGACAAGCTAATAAATTCTCACATGACGTGGCATACAAGTATCCTTCAACGTAATGGTAACAAGGATCTCAACAACAAAACATAATTTCAACAAATAAGAAGAAATACATGGCATCACTAAATCATTTACATCTACTTTCGAGCATGGCCATAAAATGGAAAGGTCAACAGATGAAATGGACTGTACCATTCAATTGGTGGTAGGAAATCATGTCAAACAACTATAAACTTGACCCCTTTCTGACATCGTCAAATTCTGGACCTTCGGGAATCTCAAAGATTCCCCCAAAGATTCCTTCTTGAAGATGACTAAAAAATCTGCTTCTCATATGAAAATTTTGAGCACACCACTGTGCTTCCTGTGAAATTCTATTAAAAAATACTATAAAGTCAGCATAATTTTGCCTCTGTCAAAAATCAGCGTCTAAGGGAATCTTTTAGAATCCACAAGATTTTTCAAAAATTCCTTACTACTAGCTGCCTAAATTTTTGCTACTCATATGCGTAAATGGACCACACCATCATGTCCCCTGCAAAATTCTAGTTCTTTTGACTATAAAGTTCGCATATTTATGTCACTATGAAAGATCACCCTCTAGGGAATCTTTTAGATTCTTGCAAGATTCTGCATGATGGTATATTTTATGGAATATTCCTCTAGAAGATTTGACCTCGTAATTTGTTCCCATCCCTGAATCCGCCAACTGTCTCCTCCGCTCGACACTCTCTTTCGCTCCTCCTCGAATGAGAAATGTTTGAGGTTTAAATAAAATAACTCAGGCATACTTTACAACACCTGCCACCCTGGCGGAATGGTGTATTGAGTGGCTTGTTGGACTAAATTCCCGAGGTCAAACCTACGAGCCTCCCACTCTGTTACACTATTTTTTCATTTTATTTTAAAAGGGACGGCAGTTTGTAACCTTTGGCGATTGGGGCCCAGTTGGCATATAACTTTTGGTGGCATTTTATGCTATGTTTGGAGTGGCGTGCTTTGTTGGTGGTTGTAACCATGACATATAGTGGTTATGGAGCCACCACTGGTGGGCCGTCCCACATATCTAGTGCAAGTTTGAAACCTGTCCGCTCCACGTTATAATATATATATATATATATATATATATATATATATATATATATATATATATATATATATATATATATATATATATATATATATATATATATATATATATATATATATATATATATATGGCATAGTTTAAACGAAAATCAACAGGTTGCGGTTTCAACGTAATGGTTAACATTTTGGTATGGTGATGTGGTGTGCGGTTATGGTTTATGGTGGTGGGTTGGTGGGGCTTGACCACCCGCGAAAAGTATTTTAATATATATAATATATATATGCGGTGGGTTGGATGGGTTGTTGGCTTGCCAACTCCTTTTTTAATATATATTTTTTTGTTTTATTAATAACCAACCTCCCAAAAATTTCTGACCAGTTTTTAAGGGTCACTGGACAAATTAAGTAGGCAACAAATTCACATGTTTTGGTGACCGGATTCCATGTGCTAAGACTCTTCCAAATTGTTGCCTCGTTAGTGACTGCCACATAGCCTAGTTTGACTATAATTTTTACCGTGAATATCTTGAGCATACAAACTCGGATTTGAGTGTCATTCACATCGTTGGAATTAGAATGATGAGCACTATGTTCTAGTCCTAATTTCACTTCAATTTGATTACTTTGATTTTTGAGCTTTTCCATAGCCACTTTTGAATTTTGAGTGTGTCTGGAGCCACCTAGATGATTCCTCCCCATTGAGGATATTTTGGTCCTCCAAAAACATGAACATAACCTACAATTGTTGTATTACATTATCTGCACCGCAAGTGTCCTGACATACCACACTTCCTTCTCCTTCAGCCTTATTCTTGGGATCCATAAGTGATGAACCAACACTTGCATCCTCTACAAACATGTAGTACATATTTGCAAATTACATGCTCAATTACATGGCCAACCATGACCGAAGTAACCCCATACCTGCCAAGATTTTATAATACATACTATATGTTCAATTTTACATCAAAAGAGAAATCAATACCCCAACTATCAACAAGCCATAACATCATAGTTGCTTTAATATGCGATGGAAAACACCATCACTTTTACAATTTAAATTGCAATACATGATTTACAAAATCCGATCATCAAAATCTAATAGATCTAGTAAAACCATCTCCTACTCAACAAACTAAACCTCCTAGAATCTGGTGTATTTTCTTGTTGAACATCTTCACTAGTTGGTTCTTGCACATGCGCTTTGTACTTGCAATGATGCTCTAGATGGAGCCTCCAACATGTGGCTCTTTGATGTCCACCTATGTTGCAATTATTGCAAAAATTATTCTTCCTCTAGACCTTCTTAACCTTCTTCTTTTCCTAATGTGGAGAAGGCCTTTCGTGCCTCATCCTCTTTCTTTCCGCCATTCTCTTCCATCACTCAGCAACCACATGGTTATGCACTATTTTTTACACCATTATTTATGCCCATTATTAATAATATTCTTGTAATCAAAATGAACTTTAGAATACTTAGACTATTTATACCTCTCTTGATGGTCTTTGGTGCAATCCTAGTGATGAGAGCTTGCCTTATCTCTTCCTCTGCAATGTGCACTATAATGGGAGGATTGTGTTGTGTTCCAATTGTCCTCTTTCTCTGATGGCTTTGACAATTTCTTAGGAGCTTCTTCTACCTTTGAACACTTTCCTTCAGTGTATCCCAAGCCTACAAATCAAGATATTTGTACAACCTCCAATGGCTAAATCATTCCTTGGCCATTAACATCAAGTCCTCCTCCTTTATACCCCATCTTGGTGAGGAGTCTCATGCCAGTTCCTGAAATGGGTATCTCGATGTTTCTAACAGAAGTAGTGTCATGTGAAAATGAAAATAAAGAATGATAAACACTATTTACCTCAGTTTTCAATTCTGAAGCAAGTGGTGATGACTTCGCTAAGCCTTTCCTGTGCTTCAATTTTCCCAAGGCCTCTTCCATAGCTCATAACTGAAGTTGCAATCTCTGCCACTCCTCTTTTTCTTCTCATAGAAGTATACTCAATTTATCATTCTCTATTTGAAGGCTTTGATAGATCTCATCATCTAAATGATGAGAATATGATGAATAAGATGAATGTTCACTCAAGGGGGTAGGTGGAGCATCATCCTATGCTCTTTCTTTCTCTCATTCCTCTCTTACCATATTTCCTCATAATCGACATACCTTATGTCCACCATGCATGCCATCATGAGGAGGTCCTCATAGTGATATTTTTTTCCTCTGTTTCCATTCTAGTTGCACATTCAATCATTCACACTCACAATTCACATCAACGAGAAGACCACTCTGATACCAAACTTGGTCTAGATTCTCTCAGCTAATGGAATTAACCAAGATCTTTTACTTTTGTGATTTTAGCATAATTGCATGTGAAAGAGTATGAAAAAACAACATGTGAATGCCTTAAATAATATGAAACATAATGAAAACCATCAAATCAAAGAGCACATACACATTGATAACGGAGTTCACCCAATGTGGGTTACGTCTCCAAGCCCTAGTGTCAAGAAAGGGGAGGCCACTTCATTAAATGTTGCAAGATGATGATGATTACATAGTACATTCTTTATCATTACAAGGATAAATGCCTTCAACCAGAGTGGCATGTCTCTCCACAATATGTTCTCCCTATAGGAACTGTCATTCAAATGGGCCCTCCTTCAACATGACAAGCTAATAAATTCTCACATGATGTGGCATATAAGTATCCTTCAACATAAGTGTAAAAAACATCTCAACAAATCAGAAGAAAGATATGGAATCACTGCATCATTTACCTCCACTTTTGGGGATGGCTAGAAAATGTAAAGCTCAGTTGACGAAATGGAATACATCGTTGACTTAATGAAGCGAAATTGTGTCAAACGACTATAAACTTGACCCCTTTCGGACACCATCAAATTTTGGACCCTCAGGAATCTTGAAGATTTCCCTGAATATTCCTTTGTGAAGATGGCCAAAAAATATGATGCCTGGATGAAAATTCTGAGCACACCATTGTGCTCCTTCCGAAATTTTGTTAAAAATGACTATAAAGTCGGAATGATCCTACCTCTGTCAAAAATCAGCCTCAAAGGGAATCTTTTAGATTTCATAAGATTTTGAAAAGATTCCTCGTTGTTTGATGCCTAAATTTCAATTGCTCATATGGGGAAATGGACCACACCATCACGTCCCTTGCAAAATTCTAGTTCTTTTGAGTACAAAGTTGGCATATTTTGTAACTATGAAAAATCACCCTCCAGGGAATATTTTAGATTCCTCCAAGATTTTGCACGAGGGAATATTTTGTGGAATATTCTAGGGAATATTTCCATGGAATATTCTAAAGAATATTCCCATGGAATATTCTCTAACTCTTAATTCATGCCCAACCTTCAATCCATTAGGTTTCTCCTCCGCTCGATGCTCTCTTCCACTCCTCCTCGAATGGGCAATGTTTGAGGTTTAAATAAAATAACTCGGGCATACTTTACAACACCCACCATCATGGTGGAATGGTGTATTGAGTGGCTTGTTGGGTGGAGGTCCCGCGGTAAAACCCATTGGCCTCCCCCTCCATTACACTATTTTGGTGTTTTATTTTAAAGAGGACAATGGTTTGTAACATTTGGCGGTTGGGGCCCGATTGGCATAATGTTTGGTGGTGTTGTATGCTATGTTTGGAGTCGCACATTATGTTGGTGGTTGTAACCATGTCATATAGTGGTTATGGAGCTACCACTGGTAGGATGGGCCACCTGGCCAGCATGAGTTCGACATCCGTTGGCTCCATGTTATATATATATATATATATATATATATATATATATATATATGGCATATTTTAATGCATAAATGGGTATATTATCATTATAATGGCTAAGGTTTTGGTATGGCAATGTGGTATGTGGTTATGATTTATGGTGGTGGTTGACAGCGTTTGACCACCCACCAATGTGTTTTTATATGTATATATGTATATTGGCAGTATGTACCCATATATATATATATATATATATATATATATATATATATATATATATATATATATATATATATAAACCGCCATTTATAACCTAAATTCTGACACCAGCATACTCATTTCAAGTCATAATTCCATCATTTATCGTCAAATCACATCCTATGCCTCGTGGTTGATTATCATTAGTTTTATTAGATTTTCTATGATTAAAGATGATTATGCCATGATTTACTAATGACAGTTTCCCTAAGCTCATTTTCACAGGGTTCCATTGCCAAGTTTCTTCACAAGCCAGTAGAGTACGAAAATGACCACTTTTGGGCTTTGACACTTTCGACATGCTTCCGAAGAAACCGAGAGAGGTTATTGTCAAAACTAATGTTGTAATACTTTTCCATAAGTTAGATTTCACCCAGGTCACTCATGTGGGTCTCAAGAAGGAAATTCACAAATTTGCCCAAATCTGCAATAATTTTCAAACTTCGAACTCCCGCCTCGATTTCGACGCAGGTGAAGGAGAATGAAGAAAATCGGGAACATGGGTTGTGGTCCCAGTATATCTAATTTACTAACAATAAAAAATTTTTCTAAAATGCTTTACAGTTTGGAAGATATGTGGTGTTCTATGAGGCCAATTTATATAAAATATCCATATTTGTACTTAACACTCAAATTCAGATCTACCTATTTTTATACCACACTTAAGGAAGCAATCTAGAATTGCACTCTAGGAAATTACACTTGAATATTTGTGCTTAAATATGAGCACTATGGTCAACATGACCTCATCGACTTGAACAAGGAAGATCGATTCTTTTTATGCATAAACGGCTTTCAGATTCCAAAAAAGAATTCGATCTTATCATTTAGATCTTGTATGGCAAATTGTTGGTTGCTAAGCCTGGATTAGAATGGAAATATGATTGGCATCTCCATGATTTGATTGTTACTAAATGTAATATGTCAACTAGATTATAAATCATGTAGAAACAATGTAGAATGGGATAGAGAGGTACACACATCCATACTGAGGAATTGAAGTTATTTTAGTTGTTCTACTGAGATTTTTATCAATGAAAATGATCGTTGCCTTCGTTTTGCATTGAAGAGGAAATCATGATTGCAAGAGCTGCAAATTTTTTATTTAGTTATTTGATTCTCCTCGTTTTACTGTAAGTGTCATACCCGATAGTGGCAAGGGCCCACTACCATTAGGCAATTTAATTCTGTAGTTAGTAGTTGATTTGATTGCTATAAGTTTTAGTTTATTCCTCTGAATTGTTCTAAAAATAATTCACATTTAGTTTCCAGCGTTTGATTGATTTGTTTCCAGAGCTTTAGAATTCATTTTTCTTACATAACAACATTCTGGCATTTGTGACATATTTTGTTTTAATTTCTGAGTGAGTTAGCTTTCAGAGGATTGGATTTGGTTAGATGGAAATTGAGTAGATTAATTAATATTTACATATGATTGGATTGCATATTATTTACAAGTTGATCTCAAACAAAAACACATTTGTTTAACTTTTCTTAAGCATTCTCTGTTTTCAAAGCAAGCCAACGGTGAATGTAGTAGCCTCTGTTCATTGCATCTTCAACCCAACATGTTGATTCTTTACTTCTTATTTAAAATTCCTTTCATAGTCTCTACATGAGCATTCCATCTCTTTCTACACAACTGTGTTGCCTAATTGTACGCACAATCCAAATCACAAGCCCGAATTACACATCATCCCAATTCCACCATAAAATTTTGATTGCAAATATTTTTCTGAATGAATGTTGTGTGGGAGGTTTATGCAGCAAAAGAATTAGTTTCACAGTGTGGAGTATAGACTGATGAATTTCATTAAATCCTTAAAACTTAGCATAAAATCCCAGAACTAGCAATTGAACATGGTTCATAATAATTGAGTTGCCAAGATAGCTAATTCCACTTTTGATTTTCCATTCATAACTTTCAAAGCATGTGTTAAACCTTAAGAATCAATTTCCAGAACAAAATGTAAGAACAGTTAATTACCGGAGGATCGTTTCTTTCTTTCATTGGTTGGATCAGGCAGAGGATTAATTTTAGCTTAAATTTATATTATTCTGAAAACAAAGTATAGGTTTGGAGTGTCATAAGTTTATCAATTTGCAAACAAGATTTCATTGGTTTGATAAGGAGAGTTGGTATTTCATTGAGTTAAGTTTTCCTTTCATGATGATTGAATGCTAGGAGATTGTATTTTTTCAAGTAAAGGTTTGATAGCAGATTTGAAGTTATTGTGTCTTCTTAATTTTAGGCATAGGATTTAGATTTGTACTTAGTCAAACAAGCAAGAGGATTGAATAGGTTTTTAGTTAGAGATTCTTTCGAGTTGTGTCCAAGAGTGAAGCTTATCACAGAGTTCTAAAGATTTGAAGTTACCTTTGCAAATTTTAATTTCAAGTTTACTTGCCTTTCGAACATGCTTGAAGTAGATTAGAATTTGCAAATTTTCATTCAAGAGTAGCATAGGTAACAGAATTAGGGTTTCCTAGGGTTTTCATGAGATTTGAGTTATTTGATAAAGTATTTTAATTAGAATTTTTTGCTTAAATATATCTTGTGATTCAGATTGGGATTTCATTTAAGTACGAATTCATTAAGAGTTTCGAGTTAAAATTTGATTATTTATTTTGCTTGCTAGGGTTTGATGAATTGTGTGCTAGATTCAGCTAACTCATTCCATAAAGGAAACCATTAGAACTTTGACCAAGAATTGAATTTAGAAAGTGCAGTACAACTCATGTTTATGAGCGGGGATTGACAATTAAATATTAGGAGGATTAATTATCGATTAAAACTCCCAACATTTTTGCGACGTTTCCGGGGAAGTTCTAATTTCTTTTTCAGGTAACTATTATTATCAGAGTTTCAGGATCTTGCAGGACTATCAGAGGGCGAAGAGTGTACGGTAAGACGTGAGTGAAAAGCCACGCATCCACCTTGGTGGGGTTGCTCCAAAGTTTGACCGATTGCTACTTTTTCTTCAGTTTCTATTTCCTTTTCTTTATGCGTAGAAGTAGAAGTTGTTTGATTTCATTTCCGCATTTCATGTAATTCGCAAAGTTTGTAAATCTCACAGAATTAGTAAGACACATCTACAAGAATCATAACTAAGCCTCACAAGCAGCATAGGCCTTAGAATAGTCTGAAACACTCTGTGAGATATTTAATTTTTGAATTGTTTTGCTTTTAATAGATTAAATAGTATTATGATTCGCTCTCAAGTGTGGTGAGCTTTACTTCAGTCAATCTATCTTTTAAATTCACTCCAGATTCCAATCTTTAACGTTATATCATTTTGGGGTATTGTAAGAACCCCCGTTACTAATCTGTGTATGGAGACAGGGACTATCAATCAACTAGATGGACATGAAGATGATAAATATGAAGGACCTCTCAAAAGCCCTAGCAGCTGGTGGGATCTTGACCTCTACCTCTCAGGAAGGTAACTTCTTAACAATAGTCAAGAAATTGTCCATTTCTCCAGCACCACAAGAGGATTTGGAAGTCTCTTTTGATTTCCCTTACCAATCATCTAAGGAGACGAATGAATCATGCACTATAATAAATGGAGAACATCCACTAGAACCTGAGATCGAGGAGTTCTTGACATTTCTATCAGCAGATCCAAAATGTAATCAAGAGACTACTCACCCTACGGAGAACAATCATCATGACATGGAAGAAGAGGATGAGCAACATGGGCCAAATCAAGAAATGGACCAAGAATACCATGATTACATCGAACATTGGTTCCGAAAAATGACTCAAGCGAGGCAGTATTCTCCTCTTCTAAAACTCTTGTTGTCATATCAAGTACATTTGTTGGTTTTTCATGCTCATGTACACTTTCAAGTTTATGTGTTAAATCTGAGCATGAATATCTATTTGTACCTTCTCCACACATGGCTTCGTTGGAAGTACTCCTTCACTTGAAGGAGTTCATCTCCCTTTCTTGAATAGAATAGGGAAGTTTGTATTGTAAATAAATAAATGAAGATAGAAAAGGGAAAATAATTCCTTTTTGAAAACCAGCTTGTCTAGCGCAACTAGGTAGGGACATTGCTTCAAAACCAGGTAACTGGCAGGAAAAGTTCCCAATAATGTTTGTAAATTTGTATGAGTTCTTCAAATCATGTATATTTCAAATCATTATGTCTTGTACTCGTGTTGGTTGATGTGGGATCCATTAAGGCCCACCTGCCAACAAGCTTTGTCCCAACAACATCAGCAAATTATTTGGGACCAAGGCTAGGGTTAGATCAGGTACTTAAGAGCCTAGATTCCTTAATGGCAGGTATCCTTGTCATCTACCAAGGGGATACATCATTTTTCTTGGTGGATTAATTTTGTAGTCCATTCAACTTCGAAAAATCTATTCATGGTTAGTATAATGTAACTAGTGCCTTGATTCCCAATTACATCAAAGGTGGGATATCTCACATTGGTTAACGACTTCCTCAATGGTCGGTAATCCAATGATTCTTACTTATGCTCAACATCGACACCATTTATTCACATAAGCAGGATTTCACACGGTGTGTAGCAGTTGAAGACTATATGGTTTTGTGATCTCATTATAGATTTGCAGCAGTGTGGACATTTGTAGTAGCATTTTCTTTTCCTATAGCATTCATCTTGTTCCAATAAAGGTTTCCATATAGCAGCATGATCATCATTTGCAGCAGTCATCTTCCTTCTTTGTTTGGGGACATACAACTCCTCGGGCATGGGGGAGAAGGGGACCTTCATCTTTCAGCCTCCTTTACTATCTCCAGTTCAACCTTCTTCAGTAGATCCATATACACATCAGCAACATTCATTCCAACTCCAACTTTTAGCCGTGTTCCGGTTCATCTTCCACTTCATCTTGTAGCATTGGGCACATCAATGATAAAGGTAAAAATTGAGGTAAATTTGGCTTATGATTCTCTAATTCATTAGAAGGTTAAAGAAACTTAGTGATTCACCACTTCTCATTCCATGCATTTCATCTTTATAAACCATCATCCTTTTATTATCCTTCCATTCACTTCACAAATACTTGATTACAAAACCATGTTAAAAGCAAAAACCTTATGGTGCATTGATAAAGCAACCTCTATGATGTATTCTCCTTCCATGATGAAAAACATTAGGATGAAGTCATTACTGCCATGAAATGATAAAGGAAACTGCCTATAGACATTGGTCTTACGAAGACAAAGTATCAATCGCCCATTCACCATCTCCATCACTCATCTCTCCTTCACTCATCCCTTTCTTGTCCTCAATTTGTATTTCTCAGTAAATTAGTGTGACCTATTAAGTATGAAGAGTGTTTCACCACAAGAACCAACACCTCCAAACATTCAAGTAAGTGTTTCTCCACAAGAACCAGCACCTTCAAATATCCAAGTAATGTTGTCCCACAAGAACCTATCAAAGAGCAAGAGATTTGTTTGCATGAGGAAATGCAAACCCTCAGGTATGGGGGAATGTTGGGCCTCGAATATGCCGATTTTTCCATCATACAAAACAGGCATTTATAACCTAAATTCTGACACCAACATTCTCATTTCACGTCATAATTCCATAATTTATCGTCAAATCACATGCTATGACTTGTGGTTGATTATAATTAGTTTTATTATATTTTCTATGATTAAAGATTATTATTCCATGATTTACTAATGACGGTTTTTCTAAGCTCATTTTCACAGGGTTCCATCACTGAGTTTCTTCACAAGCCAGTAGAGCACAGAAATGACCAATTTTGGGCTTTGACACTTTCGGCATGCTTCGGGAGAAACCGAGAGAGGTTATTGTCAAAAATAATGTTGTAATACCTTTCCATAACCTAGATTTCACCCAGGTCACTCATGTGGGTCTCGAGAAGGAAATTCACAAATTTTCCCAAATCTGCAATAATTTTCAAACTACCACATTATGCCCCGATTTCTTTGCAGATGAAGGCGAATGAAGAAACTCTGGCACATGGGTTTTGTTCCTAGGATATTTAGTTTACTAACCGTGAAACAGTTTTCTAAAATTATTTATGATTTGGAAACTATGGGGAGTTCTCTAAAGCCCATTTATATAAAATATCCAGATTTGTACTTAACAGTCAAATTCAAATCTGCCTACTTTTATGCCACACTTAAGGCAGCAATCTAGAATTGCACTCCAGGAAATCACACTTGAAGATTTGCACTTAAGGATTAGAACAATGGTCAAAATGACCTCATCAAGTTGAACGAGGAAGATTGATGCTTTTTATGCATAGCGAGCTTTCAGCTTCCAAAACAGAATTCAGTCTTATCATTTAGATCTTGTATGGAAAACTATTGGTTGCTAAGTCTGGATTAGAATGGAAATCTGATTGGCATCTCCATGATTTGATTTTTACTAATTGTAATGTGTCAACTGGATTGTAAATCATGTAGAAACAATGTAGAATGGGATAGAGAGGTACACACATCCATACTAAGGAATTGAAGTTCTTTTATTTGTTCTACTGAGATTTTTATCAATGAAAATGATCTTTGCCTTGGTTTTGTGTTGAAGAGGAAATTAGGATTTCAAGAGCTGCAAATGTTTGATTTAGTTATTTGATTCTCCTTGTTTTATTGTAATTTTCATACCCAGTAGTGGCAAGGGGCCACCACCACTGGCCAATTTAATTCCATATTTAGTAGTCGATTTGATTGTTGTAAGTTTTAATTTATTCCTCTGAATTGTTCTGAAAAGAATTCAAATTTAGTTTCCAACATTTGATTGATTTGTTTCCCGAGATTTAGAATTCATTTTGCTTACATAACATCGTTCTAGCATTTGTGACATATTTTATTTTGATTTCTGAGTGAGTTAATATTCAGAGGATTGGATTTGGTTATATGGAAATTGAGTAGATTAATTAATATTTACAGATGATTGGATTGCACATTCTTTACAAGTTGATCTCAAACAAAAACACATTTCTTTAACTTTTCTTAAGCATTCTCTGTTTTCAAAGTAGGTCAATGTTGAATGTAGTAGCCTATGTTCATTAGATCTTCAACCTAACACGTTGATTCTTTACTTCTGATTTGAAATGCCTTTCATAGTCTCTGCGTGAGCGTTCCATCTCTTGCTGCACAACATCGTTTCCCAATTGTAGGCACAATCCAAATCACAAACCTAAATTGCACAACGATCATCTCAATTGTGCCATAAAAGTCTGGTTGCAAATATTTATCTGAATGAATGTTATGTGGGAGGTTTATGAAGCAAAAGAATTAGATTCATAGTGTGAAGTATAGACTAATCAATTTCATTAAATCCTTAAAACTTAGCATAAAATCCCAAAGCTGGCAATTAAAATTGGTTCATAATAATTGAGTTGCTAAGATAGCTAATTCCACTTTTGATTTTCCATTCATAACTTGCAGAGCATGTGTTAAGCCTTAAGAATCGATTTCCTAAACAAAATGTAAGAATAGTTAATTACCAGAGGATCATTTCTTTCTTTGATTGATTGGATTAGGCAGCAGATTACTTTTAACTTAAAGTTCTATTATTCTAAAAACAGAGTATAGGTTTGGAGTGTCATAAGTTTATCAGTTTGCAGACAAGCTTTCATTGATTTGATAAGGAGAGTTGGTATTTCATTAAGTTAAGTTTTCCTTTCATGATGATTGAATGCTAGGAGATTGTATTTTTTTAAGTGAAGGTTTGATAGCAGATTTGAAGTTATTGTGTCTTCTTAATTTCAGGCATAGGATTTAGATTTGTACTTAATCAAACAAGAAAGAGGATTGAATAGGTTTTTAGTCAGAGATTCTTCTGAGTTGTGTCCAAGAGTGAAGCTTATCACAAATTTCTAAATATTTGAATTTACCTTTGAAAAGTTTAGTTTCAAGTTTACTTGCCTTTCGAACATGCTTGAAGTAGATTAGAATTTGCAACTTTTCATTCAAGAATAGCATAGGTAACAGAATTAGGGTTTCCTAGGGTTTTCATGAGATTTGAGTTATTTGATAAAGTATTTTAATTAGAATTTTTTGCTTATCATATATATCGTGATTCAGATTGGGATTTCATTTAAGTATAGATTCATTAAGAGTTTCAAGTTAAAGTTTGATTATTGATTATGCTTGCTAGGGTTTGATGAATTGTGTGCTAGATTCGGCTAACTCATTTCATAAAGGAAACCATTAGAACTCTGACCAAGAACTGAATTTAGAAAGCGCAGTAAAACTCGTGTTTACGAGCCCAGATTGATAATTAAATATTAGGAGGATTAATTATCGATTAAAACTCCCAACAGCCCACCACCTCCTTTTTATATATTTTTTTATTTTATTAATAACCAACCCACCAAAAATTTCTAACCGATTTTTAAGGGTCGCTAGAGAAATTAAGTAGGCAACAAATTTTATCATTCTGGTGGTTGAATTCCGTGCACTATGACTCTACCAAACTATTGCCTCGCTAGTGACTGCCACTTTGCCTAGTTTGACGAGAAATTTGACCGCGAATATCTTGAGCATACAAACTCAAATTTAAGTGTCATTTGTGTCATTGGAACCAGGATGATGAGAGCTAAGTTCTGGTTTTTGTTTCACTTCAATATGATTGAATTTTATTTTTGAGATCTTCCATAGCCACTATTGAATTCTGAGCATGTATGGAGCCACCTAGATCACCACAACAACCTCAATAGGAGTCCAATCCTATTGTGAAAGCATCTAGTGAGGGGAGAAAGCCCAGAAAAAGGGAACCAAAGACAAGGCACCCCAAACAACTCCAACTCCTCCTAAGCCTCTAAAGTCTACTCCTCCATGTGCTTTATGTGATGTTGTTGGGAATGCCACCAATAATTGTCTTGAGCTCCCTCATATCAAGAATGTGGTGTATGACACCTTTCTCGACTCTAACATTTCTGAGGTCCATGTCACCTTAACTGATTTAGCTAAAAAGAACATATCCTTGCGCATGAATCACCCTTGTGCTTTGTGTGATAGTTATTGCCATTATTCCCATCACTGTCCCCATCTCAAAGACTTTCGTGATACACTTCGAGTGCTTCATGAGTTACATGCCGCTTGTATCAATTCCACTTCTCCTCTAGTTGCTGGTTCTGGTCCCATTGTTATGCTAGAACAGGAGGTTTCCCAACCCACCATTGTGATTCCCCCTCCTGATGTTGAGATGATGGATAGTTCCACCCCTATTCTCTACCTGTCGTCATCCATGGGATTGATCTATTGGGACTCTCTTGATGTTTCCTATTGTGATTTTGTCGAACCTTCTTCGACAAACACTTTGGTCTCAACATCAGTAGATGTCACATCTACTAGTCATTTGTCTCCCCTTGTTGACAATGCGCATGTGAAACTTGTCTCTCATGAAGATGCCTCAGGTAGATCCTCTTCATCATGTGGTCTCTCTTCTTCATGTCCTCCCATATTGCATTCTGATGAAGACATCATGGAATCCATGACCACCCCTGATTATTCTTGGGATGATAAGAACCATCGTGTGTGCTTCCTTCTGTGGCAAACCCATGATCAATATGTTGTGGAATTCAAAGACTTCATCCATGGTGAGGTCAATTAGTTCAACAACCCCTTATTTCGAACCCAAGAATTCAAACAACATACACCTTTTGGTCATTACATTGCCACTAAATATTTGGGTAAGGGGGCATCCACTTTTATGATTCCATGAGAAGCAATTCTCCCCAACCCTCTTAGTGCTTCTAGTAGTGTTGAATCTAGTACCATTATTCTTCCCCCTTTATAAGAACCTCTAGAGGATAATATCAATTTAGATCACTCTAGGGATGATCCACTTAATCATTCCTCCATATTACATCAACAACCTAGTCTCTTAGACATTCTTATTGTTCAACCACTGTGTCATCTAGGTGAGAATTAATTCATTATATTTGAAGCCACCCTTTGGTATAGCGACACCATGTATGTGAACCCCAAAATCCAGTCGATTCAACTCTTATATGCAGTGCTAAATGAGATTGGTAATCCACCAGTTCCTTTCTATAATTGTTTATATCCACTCTTCCCATAAGCAGACATCAATAACATAAACAAATGGCAAACAACATCATCAAAATGTGTTTGGAGTCCACTACTCTCAATACATCATATATGCCCATACCATACTACATCTATCCATGCAAAATTAGGGGCACAGATGCCCCTACATCTCATCATGATCCTCTGTAATATCTAACGTCAGTAGGACCGAATGCTTGAATCCATTATTTGAGCACTTTGAACATAATGGCACTCCATAAACTCATCCATCTAGGGGGTATCATTCCCACTTAATCACTCACCTTGATCATCACATGCTAGAGAGCAGTATCTCATGCTTGGGGGCATGATGGCCCCTAGCCACCTTCTCACTTGATTAACATAAATCTCATCCCAGAACCCAATGATCTAGGTATGGTCGATTATCCTCTCATTACTTGGATAGTTTGTCCTATCGGCCTCTTCGGCGAACCATATGCACATCACATATCATAGATCCTTGATACCATATCTTCAAACATTCTACTCTATGTGATGCCAACTTACCACCCAGTCCCCATGTTTGAATTCGTGGGAAGGGATAATCCTAGACTTTCTATAGTAGTTCATTCTTGTGTTCTATCTTACCTTAATTCTTCACCAGGAACCATCCTTCGATGAAGCATTAAGGCTATTTTTAGACAAGTAAGGTCACCTAACTGAAATTTGTAGATCTAAATCCCAATGTTCAATTTGTCCGCTACGATCTCCTCAAGGTTTAGGGCCTCCTCCACCTTTCCAAATTCTCCAACAACTCAATGTGAAAATGAATTGGATTTTTTGGCAAGAATCCCTTTTATAGGAACAACCTAGTTTTTCTTTGCCCATTGCGACCAATCCATAGCTCGGTTTGAAAAATCATCAACATCGTTAGAAATATCACACTGAGTTCTATAATGAGTCTCTCTTTGTTTTTGGTAATTTGACACTTCACTAGGAAGCCCTTTTTTCCACGAGGTCTCAATTTACCACCTACTAAAATTAAATTTCTTCATATGAGTCGCTTGTACTCTCGTACCACTTTACCTTTTCAATGGTCGACCCACATGCCGATTTTCATCATAAGTAACCATTTTTACTCATGTTTATATGGTCCCCTATGGACCTCCCCCCATGTGGCAGTGCCATCGAGTCACCCTTGCATCTATGGATTCTATTCTTAGTCCCTTTGAGTCCAGTTATAATATCTTATACATATTTATGTCACATCCCATTGTGCTCACATTTGGCCTCCAGCTATACTGCTTCATCTTTGAAAAGCCCCTGTATGAGTAATTGACCATCCCCTTTAGAATCGAGTCATTTGTTGCTAGGTCAACCATGCATATCATGCTCTGACAAGGGAAGTCGTCAGTCTACCTCTTATTTTGTATCCTTCCATCATCATCCATGGTGTCAGTACATAAGTCACATTTCTATGACCCTCATACCTTTATTGAGGAATCTGCATTGCCTCACCTCTGGCAGGCCTTCTTCTGCCAAATTGAACACATTTATTCCAAGAAAGTGATCTAGAGGGTGGTGTACCTTGGTTCCATCTTTCATCATTGTTCAATCCCTCAGATCAAGAAAAGGGAATATTTCCCTTTGAGTTGGTTGTTTCTCGCGTGCTCGACTCCAACTCATTATCACACAATCGAGAATCATACACTTGATAGTCTGGTCATCCAGCAGATTGTACAAGTATTTCCCGAGTGTCTATGAGATGTTCCAAACCTCGTGAGGGGGTGGCCCTTCAAGTATCCCCCCACATGCATAGATGTCAGCAAAGCATTACCTAGCCTCAGATGCATTTCCACAATTTTGATGGGTTTGGTTCCCGCTGCTTGCAGCGCCCATGACATGTATGTCTCATTTAAATTATCCATTCAGATCTTCATAACCCTTTCATGTGCAGTGAGGCTTCTTTGGTTGTGATCCCCCCTCCCCACATTAGCTTGAGGAGAATTATGTCTCATGTACTCATATCAACATATGTTATTGTATTCAATCTCGGCCTTTCTTTTCTAGGCACAGTATTAATATGGGACTCATTGTATTATTTTCCCACATTCTTGCCCATTGATGCCAGAATATCATGTATCATCTACTTTGTAGCTCAATCCCCCATTGTTTGTTTCATCATTATTATTTGTACTGAGTTATCTTGACAGGTATGGGTATGCCTCCCCCGCCCCATTTGAGATCATTACTCCAAAATAAAAGGAGACTTATATAAGCTTAGTAGGTCTCAACCCCTCCATTCCTCTGTCCTCCCTTGAATTGCTTCAGCTCTCTCTCTCTCTCCCCCCACCCCTTTGGTGTCTCGTGGAAGTGTATCCTACAACTTATTTCGGTCATACGATTTTCTCTTGACGCCAATACGTTGGGGGGAAATTTGTTATCACCTAAAAAATTATCACCTAACCATTTCTAACTAGGTGGATCGAAATACACCATGTAGGGTTAATTTTACCATAGTAAAATCACTTTCACCATAGGAAATAATTTAGTAAACCATTTTTATTAAATTATTTATATTTAAAACTAAAAAAACCCATGAGAATAATTGAATAAATCATTATTTATTTCATTTTCTCAAGAAATAATTATTAAATTATTATTTGATAATTGTTTCTTAACACATTTGACTAAATCACCCATGAATAATGGAATAAATCACTATTTATTTATTATTCCTTAGTCTTCTTTTTGTAATAATTTTTAAACCATTATTTAATAATTATTTCAAATTCACATTTTTCTTAATCCTTGCAAAGTGATTTATAAATCATTTTATTTTAATAATTATTTCAAATTCACATTTTTCTTAATCCTTTCAAAGTGATTAATAAATCATTTTATTTTTTAATTACTTCAGCCATTTTCTAAATAAAGATATTTGGTCATTCTCAATATATTTCCCTCTCAAAAAATATAATAAACTATACCTAATGGTTAGATCTTGATTTGGTCAATAATATTTCATTATTTTCCAATTTCTAATCTAACCCAATACTTTGTTATAAATAAGAGGGTTTTCCATTCATTCTACTGGATGATTACTATCATCGTCACCATTATCATCTCATGCTATTTGAGCTCCCACTTCAGTTCTATCTTTTACTTACTTCAACCATTTTCTAAATAAAGATATTTGAGCATTTTGAATATCTTTTCCCTCTCCAAAAAATATAATATAGTATTCCTAATAGTTAGATCTTGATTTGGTCAATAATATTTTATTATTTTCCAATTTCTAATATAACCCAATACTTTGTTATAAATAAGAGGGTTTTCCATTCATTCTTCATGATGATCACTATCATCATCACCATTATCATCTCATGCCATTTGAGCTCCCATTTGAGATGCATATTGATAGAAACACGGATCGCTGAAGCACAATGACATCAAAGGACCCATTCCATTGAGGGGGTTTTATAGACTCATGTTGTAAATATTCTTCACCAAGTGTTATAAATAAAAAAATTATTCATTTAAAGTCATCTTCTATTAGGTTATTTCATCAATTATTTCTTGTTGTTCTATGTTTTAGATTGCACATGATCATTTTTGCTATTGGTTTTTCTTCTTTTCTTATTGCATATCTAAAGCATAAACAACCATATCTTGTTTTTAGGGTCAATTGTCACCAGTGACTTAAGTGAAGTATTTTTGGTACACTTGCTAAGAATTTTCATACTAACACCCATGATCTTGGTCTCATTTTTCCTTTATTAATTTTATTACTTGATCTTTTGACCCAGGATTGTTACATGCACTAATATGTTCAATGCTCAATGTTACTTGGGGAACCAACTGATATATTTAGTGGTGCATTTTTTTCCCGATAATGCACTATTCACATCGTGTCCGAACATATTGGCCACTAGTCTACCTTTTTAAAGTGTGATATGGTGTTGTGGAATATAGAGAGGAAATTCATGCAGTTTATCCACTATAATGCACCAAATTATAGTGCCATGTCTAATATGGTGTACTCTATTGATGTTCATTAATTATTTTGATGCTCCATGTTCCCTTAGGGCACTAATGCATATTTTTAATGTTTTGTTGTTTTTTGACAATGCATTATACATAGGTCATCTAAATAAACAAACAATTATTGTATTTTTTTAATATGTGGTGAGGTGCACTAGTATGGTTTATTATTTAGAGTGCATTGGAGGATTAATTACAAATATGGCACCTCTTCTAAAACAGGAGGCACTAGTAATGCAACTTTTCATTCCAATCCACCATGTGTATTTTCAAGTTGTGCATTGTATTTTATAATACACTGGTCACAGGGGGGTCCTGAGAGAGGCACCATGCATGATGCTTCCTATATATTCACAAGATTCACCATTGAGACCAAAGTGATTCAAATCCATGAAGTACACTACATAGTTTTTTATTTTAATATATAAAAGGCCAAATTTAAGCCCAAAATTAAATTTTAATAAATGAAATTAAAAATAAGGAGGTAAAAATAAATTTATCTAGTTCTCTATTGGTCAAGGATAAATAGTTGTTATGCAAAGAGGAAAATTAAAAAATGTGTAGACCATATGCTTAGGAAATCTTCCAAACTTAATAATTGATTTATGTGTGCTCACTCAATTCACAACAATAGTATTTACACAAATAATGAGGAACTTTTTGAACCATGAGAGAATGGTTCATATCTTGCATTATGCATGCTCACTCAATTCACAACAATAATATTTATATAAATAATGAGGAACTTTTTGAACCATTGGAGAATGGTTCATATCTTGCATTCTTAGAAAATATTAAACCTAATCCCTTGAATATCTCCATTTTCCATAAAAGTATTCATCTCCCTCAAATATATGCTCACTTTATACATTTTCTATGATACATGATGTATAAATAAAACAAACTCATCCTAATTAAATTATTCTAGAGAACTCTATATCTTATTACACTTCGGTAAATTAAGATATAAATGATGATCCTACATCATGATCACAAGAAACATAATTTTTTCATCGACTCCTTTCCATAAATTCTTCATTGTTGTTAGCTTCAGTCAAAACTCTAAAACAAATTCAAGTGCATATGTATAATAGAATTATTTCTTCAAATATTTTCCTCCTAGATCCCAAGGTCTATTCACCATATATAAACTTTCTTTTCTTCTCAATTGTACTTTAGCATTTTCATCTGAAAACTCAATTTATTCTTGAAATTGACTATTATAAAAACAAAACACTTTCTCTTTCATAACACAAGTCTTCTCATTATTTATTACTTCGGTTCTTTTCTTCAATCTGTTCTTTATTTATTTGATTTAACTTGCATATGAAGCAATAATGTTGAAAAATGAATTTCTCCATTCAGATTTTGAAGTCCATCTTCAACCATAAAAATGGCTTCCATGTAGTTAACTACCATGATAACTTGAAAGAAATTCATTTTCTTATTCTTCTATAGTTCCTTCTTTTCCATTACATATGTATGGTCCACTACTCTCATTTTGTGCCTCACATCCATGACATTGCAACTATATCCCTTGCTTGTGCTCCTCCTTTCTCAAATCCATAATTACATTCTCTTCCACGACCTTCTCACAGTAATGTTTACTCATACTATTTCCAACAACACTTTTAGGTTTCTCATACAAAAAACCCTTATTTTTTCTCAAGGAAACCTCATTCTTTTCATTCTTTGGTTTTTTACTTGTTATAATTTGATGCAGGAGCATCCTACTTCCAAAATACATGTATATATGATAGACTTAGGGGTTCTTGTGTTACCTAGGAAGTTGGTTTCCTAAAGTTTGATTAATTGTATTTTCCTAATTCTTGAGTGGATTTATGTGAGAGAGATATGATAGATTTAATTCATATATTTAATTGTAATTGTTCTCGACTATAGGAGAACATGAGAGATTTAGGCTATTTGATATCTCATAGAGATTGTGAATCCTAGACTTAGGATTTAGTTGATGATTTTGTGGATTTAGAGGATTCTTAGGATTTGGTTGAGAGGATTGAGGATTCAAACTAAAATTGGTTACAAAATCCATTTGTATAAATATTGTGAGCATTAAGAGGTAAAGAGGTTAGATCAACGAGATGGAGTGAGTGTGTGTGAATGTAGTATGATGAATAAAGAGAAAAGGCCATTTGATTGCATATCAGGCATGTATAATTTATAAATTACTTGGTGTATTTATAAACCAAAAACTTGGCAAGGTTTGCCACAAAAAATCTGTGTATTATAATTGTGATATGTGGGTATTGATGAAGTTTCTACTTATGTGTTTGAATTGTGGTGATCAGTGAAATCATGTCTCTATGTAGAATACAATTGAAATGAACTATAATGTTGTGAGGGGATCATTGGTTTCAATCAAAACCAAATCCTCTGTCCATTGGAGAATCTATAGAAACTATGCACTAATTTACTGGAGATTAAAGGTTGCATGATCATGGTTGAGGAGGAGCGTTGAAAGGTGATTGAGTAAGGTTGTTGTAATAGTAATTGATACAATCTGATGAAGGAATAGTCTGTGCACACAAAGGATACGTTGTATGTGAATTAAACAATCCTATGGAATTAGAGATTGTTTCTTTGTTGAAAAAGGATTATGTGTGTGAAAGAAGATCATGATCATCGATCACTGAAAGGATCGATGATCTGATAACAATAAAACATTGTAGAGGACAACTCAACCCTCACTACAACTTGAAGGAACGAGAGCCATTGGGTGAAATTGCTCTCAGATCCGGATCTTTGTCATCGACATTGATTGTGTCCGGGGGACCTAGTATGTTGAGGTCGTGCACAATTGTTTCATCAAAGCTTAACCATGATCTAAAACCCACATGGATCTGGATGCACCTCGTTTTCACTAGATATAACACTCTGGAAACTTTTATTGGGAAGCCCTCTCGATCCGAGATCTTTTAGCCAAGGAATTAGAGATCTATTCTCTTTCCCTCTGTCAATAAGAGGATATCCACTCGATAGTGAGTCTGAGGGAGCTGCGTGGGAACGCAAGCTGTTGCAGAGTAGGGTTAGAGCAGGGGTGCAATGTCTGAGGTTTTAAACTAGCAAGATCTAAGATCTTCGTCACGAGGAAATGACGTGTGAGAATTGGAGGTTAAGTGTTGGGGCCAAGGTTGTGTTATGCTTTGAACACACTGGTTATTGAATCCAGTCGTGTTTGAATAAGACCCCTACATCGGATGCTTGGTTCTGGTTGCTACGTTCTGATGGTGCTCAGACTCGGTGCTATTGGTATTTTTTCCCAATAAATAAAAGCATATGGGTTTTTGAGGGCTTTAAACCATTTCTGCACAAAGGAGCATCAGAGACTTTCACAACGGAAGTGTTAATTAAAATAAAATGGCATCATTTGGCATCATTTGTGAAGAAGAACAGGATGAAGTTCTGAGTGAAGATGAAGAATGGAGATTAGTTAAAGATCTCATGAACTATTGGGATAGTTCAAGGTAGCATGAGGAAATGTGGACAAAGGTAGCAGAAAGGCTATAAAGCCTTATATTTTTTAATCTAATAATTTTGATGTGTTTGCAGGTTTTGCAGAGGATTGGCAGTCTTTTGAAGCTATCATAAAAATTGATGAAAGTCTGGATGAAAAGAAGGATGAAGAGTACCTCTCAGAAGATAAAAATTCTGAAGCAAAGTATGATGGAGGATGCCTCTTGAATGAGGAAAACATTGACTTGTTGTAGTAGAAAGAACTTATTGATGAATTGATATTTGGAGTTGTTACAAAACAGGGACAATTTCTTGTGGAAGAAGGAGATGAAGTTCAGCTTGAAGAGCTAATATGTGAAACATCATTTGAGGCTATTGAGCCTTATATTTTTCAAACTAACAATTGGTGTATGAATACAGGGATTATAAGTGCCAAAGAAGGACAGTTCTCAAATACTGTTACACAACATGGAGTTGATGAAGTATTGATTTTTGAAAGCGTAAGGAGAGAACATAAACTTATTTCTATGGAGATAACTAAAACAAAATTGTCTATGGAAGACAATCAGATTGAAGAACAATCACTGAAAAATAGTGACCATATAAAGGATGAAGCTGGAAATGAAAAGCATTGTGATAAAATGCTTGCTAAATGTGAAGAGGAGATTGAATTGATGGAGAAGTTTCTAGGAGAATGTGGCAATAGAAAAGAAATGGTTACAGCAGTACCTGACAGTAGAAGAGAGTCTCTAATAGTCATGGAGACAGAAGAATGTTTTAATTTACAAACCAATAGTTTGTTTGCAGGTACAGTGAATAGCATTAATGAGTATGATGTTGTGATCAAAGATATTGAACAAAGTTTGTTTGGACATGAGATAAAAGTTTAGAAGCAACAAGAGGGTAAGGATGTAAGGGTGGTAGTAAGAATCCAACAACTCCAATGTGAGGGTAACTAGCAGCAGATTAAAGGTAAACTTGAAGAGGAAACTATGTTAGCTGAAAACATAGTGAAGGATCATCATTCCATCATGATGATAGGCATAGTGGAGATAACCATGGAAGTTGTTGAGGCAATCAACAAAAAGAAGATAGCTCAAGGAAGAAAACCTGAAATAGAAATTCACATAGTAGAGGAGAAAGAGCTTGATGAAGACTGCAAAGAATCTATAGCAGAGGAAAGTGTCTCAAATGGAGAAGACAATAGCAAGAAAACAAAGAAGCAGCAGCAAGAAAAAGACAGTAGTAGATTGTGAGAGCATAGCTAGTGGGGCAATGGAGCGTAAAGTATGGAAACCTGGAGAACAACAACAAATGAAAACAACAAAAAGGAAGAGAGGTAGCCAAAGATAGAATGCAAAAAAAAGTTTGGGATCCAGGAGGAGTTGAAGACAAAACTTCATGATCAGGAGATCATGGAAACTTTTCTACCTTGGGAATCTAATGCAGGAGCATCCTGCTTCCAAAATACATGTATATATGATAGACCTAGGGGTTCTTGTGTTACCTAGGAAGTTGGTTTCCTAAGGTTTGATTAATTGTATTTTCCTAATTCTTGAGTGGATTTATGTGAGAGGCATATGATAGATTTAATTCATATATTTAATTGTAATTGTTCTCAAACGTAGGAGAACATGAGAGATTTAGGCTAGTTGATATCTCATAGGGATTGTTAATCCTAGACTTAGGATTTAGTTGATGATTTTGCAGATTTAGAGGATTCTTAGGATTTGGTTGAGAGGATTGAGGATTCGAACTAAAATTGGTGACAAAATCCATTTGTATAAATATTGTGAGCATTAAGAGGCAAAGAGGTTAGATCAACGAGATGGAGTGAGTGTGTGTGAATGTAGTATGATGAAGAAAGAGAAAAGGCCATTTGATTGCATATCAGCCATGTATAATTTCTAAATTACTTGGTGTATTTATAAACCAGAAACTTGGTAGGGTTTGCCACAAAAAATCTGTGTATTATAATTGTGATATGTGGGTATTGATGAATTTTCTATTTCTGTGTTTGAATTGTGGTGATCAGTGAAATCGTGTCTCTGTGTAGAATACAATTGAAATGAACTAGAATGTTGTGAGGGGATCATTGGTTGCAATCAAACCAAATCCTTTGTCCATTGGATAATATATAGAAACTATGCACTAATTGACTGGAGATTAAAGGCTGCATGATCATAGTTGAGGAGGAGCATTGAAAGGAGATTGAAGAAGGTTATTGTAAGAGTAATTGAAACAATCTTATGAAGGAATGGTCTGTGCACACAAAGGATACGTTGTATGTGAATTAAACAATCCTGTGGAATTAGAGATTGTTTCTTTGTTGAAAAAGGATTATGTGTGTGAAAGAAGATCATGATCATCAATCACTAAAAGGATCGATGATCCGATCACAATAAAACATTGTAGAGGACAACTCAACCCTCACTATAGTTGGAAGGAACGAGATCCATCGGGTGAAATTTCTCTCAGATCTATATCTTTGTCATCGAGCTTGATCGTGTCTAGAGGACCTAGTATGTTGAGGTCGTGCTCAATTGTTTCATCAAATCTTAACCATCATCTGAAACCCACATGGATCTGGATGCACCTTGTTTTCACTATATATAACACTTTGGAAACTTTTATTGGGAAGCCCTCTCAATCTGAGATCTTTTAACGAGGGAATTAGAGATCTATTCTCTTTCCCTCTGTCAATAAGAGGAGATCCACTTGATAGTGAGTCTGAGGGAGCTGCGTGGGAACACAAGCTGTTGCAGAGTAGGGTTAGAGCAGAGGTGCAATGTCTGAAGGTTTAAACTGGCAAGATCTGAGATCTTCGTCACGAGGAAATGACATGTGGGTGTTGGAGGTTAAGTGTCAGGACCAAGGTCGTGGCATGCTTTGAACGCACTAGTTACTGAATCCAGTGGTCTTTGAATTAGACCCCTACATCGGATGCTTGGTTCTGGTTGCTACGTTCTAATGGTGATCGCACTTGGTGCTATTGGGAATTTTTCTCACCAAATAAAAGCATACAGGTTTTTAAGGGCTTTATGCTGAAATAATGGCAGAGATTGTAGGAAGAATAGCAAGAAAATGGGAGAAGACCAAGAAATATAAAACTGAATTTGTATCTGCTTTATTCAGGAATGAATTTTCCTCTACATGAGCATTCGATATATTCATGTGAATAACTACCGTTACATAACTAAATTACTCGTTACAAAACTGTTTAACTACATTTACCCAAATTCATTGTCAAACTAACAAACTCCACCTTGACAACAATTTTCCCATTCATCATCTCTCCTGCAAGCCAAGAGAAGCTAAACACCACCGCAACTTCTCTACTGTAACTGGCTTTGTGAATATGTCTGCACAATTTTCTCGTGTATGGACCTTTTTAAGAGCTACTTTTCCACCATCGATCACATGTCTCAGAAAATGATATCTCACATCAATGTGCTTGGTTCTGCTGTGATAGGCAGGGTTTGTGGCCAAGTGAATAGCACTTTGACTGTCACAAAGTACACTCACTTTCTCCTGCGTTCTTCCAATTTCATTGAGCAAACCCTTTAACCAGATTGCTTCTTTACTGGCATCTGAAGCAGCTATATATTCAACTTCGGTAGTGGACAATGCAATCGTGTCTTGAAGCTTTGACATCCAACTAATTGCTCCACCTGCAAGAGTAAAGACGTAACCTGTAGTAGATCTTATTTTGTCTAAATCACCTGCATAGTCAGCATCTACATATCCGCAGACTGATCCTTCACTACCATTAAAGACGATGCAATGATCTCTTGTGCCTCTTAGATATCGAAGCACCCATTTCACTACTAGCCAATGTTCTTTACCTGGATTTGCCATGAACCTGCTGACAACTCCAACTGCATGTGAAATGTCAGGTCTTGTAGATACCATCGCATACATTAAGTTGCCTACCGCATTTGCATATGGTACATGAGACATATACTGCTTTTCTTCATCAGCTCTAGGACTCAAAACCGAAGAAAGCTTAAAATGGGAAGTTAGGGGAACATTAACAGGTTTCACATTATTCATAGAGAACTTTTCAAGTACCTTCTCCACATACTTCTACTGTGATAACCAAAGCTTACCATTTTTCCTGTCTCTGTGTATCTCCATGCCCAAGATATGTTTTGCTGCTCCAAGATCCTTCATATCAAACGCCCTAGAGAGTTGAGCCTTTAACCTGTTGATCTCTTCCATGCTTTTGCTTGCAATAATCATATCGTCAACATACAAAGCTAAGATAATGAATATGCCATTGAAACTTTTGAAGTACACACAATGATCATACTCACTTCTTATAAAGTTCTGGCTCACCATGAAGGAATCAAACTTCTTGTACCATTGTCTGGGAGACTGCCTCTGACCATACAATGATTTCCTGAGCTTGCAAACTAATCTTCTGCTGCGACCTCGTACAAAACCTTCTGGTTGTTCCATATATATCTTTTCATTCAAATCACCATGTAGAAAAGTTGTTTTAACATCTAACTGTTCTAACTCAAGATTAAGCAACGCAGTTAGTGCCAACACAGTACGTATAGAAACAAGTTTTACAACTGGAGAAAAAATCTCATGAAAGTCTATACCTTCAACCTGAGAATACCCTTTTGCTACCAGTCTCGCCTTATATCTTTCGATACTACCATCAACTTTCCGTTTCAGCTTGAAGACCCATTTACATCCAACAACACTTCTCCCTTCAGGAAGCTCTACAAGATCGCAGGTATTGTTCTTGGCTAAGGAGTCCATTTCTTCTTCCATAGCCTTTTTTCATTTCTCGCTATCTGCATCATCTATCGCTTCTTGATAACAAGACGGTTCCCCATCTTCAGTAACCAAAGCAAAAGATGAAGCAGAATCCTCATACCTTTTGGGAGTTTTCCTTTCCCTTGTAGACCTTCTCAGAGTGACTGGTTGCTGAACTGGTTCAGAAACTTGCACTGGTTCAGAAGCTTCAACGGCTTCCTTTGTGTCTTCAACACCTTTGTCTCCAGAAGTCTTTCCTTCCTTTCGACTGTCACCGAAAGATCTAGCCTCCAACTGAACTCGTTGACTCGGCGATACCTGTTCCTATTCCATTCTTTCAACATTTGATTTTAACAAAGAGGATTCATCAAATGTTACATCTCTACTAATGACTATCTTCCGCAATGTAGGATCCCACAACCTATATCCTTTCACTACATAGTCATACCCAACAAAGACATAACATTTCGACTTTGGATCTAATTTTGAACGCTGATTTTTCGGAATAAGAGAATAAGCATCACAGCCAAATATCCTCAAATGAGAATAGTCACAAGACTGACCTGTCCAAACTTCTTCAGGAATTTTACAATCAATTGCTACTGAAGGTGATCTGTTAACTAAATAACAAGCAGTAGATACTGCTTCTGCCCACAACTCCTTTTGCAAGTTAGCATTGCTGATCATGCTTCTGGCTCTTTCCATAAGAGTCTGATTCATACGCTCAGCAACACCATTTTGCTGAGGAGTATAAACAACAGTTTTGTGTCTAACAATGCCCTCATCCTTACAGTATTGTTCAAACTCAACAGAAGTGAACTCACCACCATTGTCAGTTCTTAGACATTTAATAGATTTGCCTGTTCTTTTCTCTACCATTACTTTAAATTGTTTAAAGACATTGAATACATCAGCTTTCCTTTTTAGCATATAGACCCAAACTCTACGAGAGTAATCATCAATGAACGTTAAAAAATACAATGCACCTCCATATGACATAATAGGGGAAGGCCCCCACAGATCAGAATGAATGTAGTCTAAAACATCTTTACTATTATGATTGCCAACTTTAAATCTCTGTTTACACTGTTTTCCATACACACAATGTTTATAGAAATCTAAATTCAAGGATTTCAGACCAGGAAGAGATTTACGTTTCATCAGTATGTGAAGACCTTTCTCGCTCATATGACCCAAACGCTGATGCCACAGACGAGTACCTGCTTCCTCCTTTTCTGACGCAACCGCTGCTTCACCGACCTGAGTACTTCCTTTTAACCTGTAAAGATTTCCGACCTTTTCTGCCTTCATAACCATAAGAGCACCTTTGAAGACCTTCAAGACGCCATCCTGACCTGTAAACTTATAACCATCTGAATCCAACACTCCCAAAGAGATTAAATTTTTCTTCAAATCAGGTACATGTCTAACACTAGTTAATGTCCTAACTGTGTTATCATACATCTTAATCCTGATATCTCCCATCCCAACAGTCTGACATGACATATTGTTACCCATAAACACAGAACTACCGTTTACATTTTCATACGAAGTAAACCAGTTTCTATGTGGGCACATATGATGTGAAGCACCAGAGTCTAACAGCTAGCTATCAAAACTCTGAGAGACATTACATTCAGGTGAAGTTTCATCTATCATACACAATTCTTCAGCAGATAAAACTTCGTCTACCATACTTGAATCAGCCTGATTCGCTTCGTTCTTCAGGTTTTCAGATTCCTTTCGTTTCCAACAGTCCTTCTTCAAGTGTCCAACTTTACCGCAGTTCCAACATTTTGCCTTACACTTCTTGCCCTTCGATTTTGACCTGGAAGATCCCCTTGGTTTTTCTCCTCTTTCCTTTGAGCATCCTCTAGCGACCATGGCTTCTGATGCAATTGTATCAGTGCTGGATTTCCTTCGTACTTCTTCAGACAGAAGAGCTCCCACGACTGATTCAAACTTCAAAGAATCAGCAGAGCTGAAGCTGATTGAGGTTACGAAGTGATCCCATGATTCAGGCAGAGAACACAGCAAGGTTATGGCTTTATCTTCTTCCTGTATTTTGACTTCCATATCTGTTAATTGATAAATTAGTGTATTAAAAACATTCAAATGTTTTGCAATGCTTGAACCTTCTTTCAATCGAAGACTGTATAACTGTCGTTTCAGATAAATTCTGTTGGTTAATGATTTTGTCATATAAAGGTTTTCAAGTTTTTCCCACAAACCTGACGCCGTAGTCTCTTCAACGATGTTGAAGAGAACTTCATCCGCTAGACATAACCGGATGGTACTGAGAGCTCGGGCATCCAAGTCCTCCCAGTCTGAAGTAGTCATGGTTGTAGGTTTCTTAGTAACCCCATCCAATGCCTTGTGCAACCCTTGTTGCACAAGCAGATCCTTAACCTTCAGTTTCCAAAGAGCAAAATTGCTCTTTCCGGTGAATTTCTCCACCTCGAATCTTGCATTCGACATCTTGGCCATTTTTCCTCCTTCCTAGGATTTTAGGCTTTCTAAAAAATAACTTCCCCAATTCAAACAGAAAGACAAGTTTCAAATCCTTTGTTTCTTGCAAACCCTTTTGTTTTTCTAGTTTCAAAACATTCTTGCAAATCCCTTGCAAACTTGTTCTTCTACAATATTTGTAAAAAACAACACCCTTTTCAATCTCTGCTGTCTTAAAAAAAAAAAAATCTGAACAACCTTTTCAATCTGCTGTTCTACAATATTTGAAAAAGAAACAACAACCTTTTCAATCTCTGTTGTCTTTTAAAAAAAATTCTGCAAACCCTTCTTTTTTTTTTCAATATTTTTATAAAAAACCACAACTTGACTTGATTTCAATCTTCAGCCTTTGTTTTTTTTTTTTTTTTTAAATTCTACTGGAAAAAAAATAAGTCTGGAAACTCCGATCAATACCCGGATTTCACGCAGGCTCTGTCACAAATCCTCTGCAACTTTATGCAGGCCAGCAGGCAGATAATGCAGGCTCTCCTTCTTTTTTTAAAAAATACGCAGCAGTCAGGCTCTTCTGGTTCTTCACAAAATACACAGCAGTCTGGCTTCTGGTTCTTCACAAAATACACAGCAGTCTGGCTCTACTGGCTCTTCACGCAGGGACAGCACGTCTACAGGGTCTTTAAAAAAAACGCCTCACGCTACACAGCAATCTCCCTCACGCACAGCCTTTCACAGCCTCACGTCTCCTTCACGCAGGGTTTTGGTCACTGGAACAGTTCTGGTCACTGGAACAGTTCTCAGCAACGATCCTCCACTCCTTGACGCAGAGCGCAGCACGATTCGAGGCTCTCACGCTGATACAGCCACACGCCCAGGTTTTGGACTCACGGCTCTGATACCACTTGCTGAAATAATGGCAGAGATTGTAGGAAGAATAGCAAGAAAATGGGAGAAGACCAAGAAATATAAAACTGAATTTGTATCTGCTTTATTCAAGAATGAATTTTCCTCTACATGAGCATTCGATATATTCATGTGAATAACTACCGTTACATAACTAAATTACTCGTTACAAAACTGTTTAACTACATTTACCTAAATTCGTTGTCAAACTAACACTTTAGACCATTTCTACACAAAGGAGCATGAGAGACTTTCACAGCGAAAGTGTTTATTGAAATAAAATGGCATCATAATTCCTTCAATAGTGCCTTCCATCACAATCTCTTTTTTAAATTTCTCTTCTATATTATATATTAATAGATGATATATACATCTTCCTTTCAACACTTCTCTAGGAATTTCACTACTCATCATATCCACATGCTCCTTAAAAAAAAAAAAAATTTCCAAAGGAAAATCAATTACCTCAACATTTACAACAACTCTCTTTGGATTATCAAGCATTATATAGTCTATCTCATATTGTTTTCCATACTTCAAAAACCCCTTGTCAACCATCATCAACACATGATCATTGATCTCTATTTTTTCACTTTCATCCTTCAATGGTAGTAATATGTGTTTTCCACCATTCATATATATATATATATAGATATATATCCCCTTATTATGAATTACTTTCTTATCAAATTTCGATGGTCTACCCAATAAAAAATTACAACAATCCATAGGTATTACATTAAAAAACACTCCATCTTGATAGTTTTGTAGTTAAAACTCTACTTTTCATTGTTCATTTAGCAAAATATGAGGTTCATTATTGAACCATGACACTTTATAACCTTTAGGATGGAAAAATATTTCCGAACTGAATTTATGAACCATTTCAAGAGATAATAAATTATTTACATGACAATCATCAATAATCATTTTTTAACACTTACCTTTTGACTTTCAAGTAGTTCTAAACAAAGCCTTTCTTTGTATTTTCCCTTTGATGTCCCTACTTCGATAAAGAAGTGTATTTTTCATCAGTAACGATGATCTTATACTTTCTTCATCGCTGTCATGGAAATTATGATAGTATGATCCTTATGTACAAAATTTGGACATTCATAAGATCTATGACCATATTCATTGCATCTAAAAACATTATCCCCAATAATATTCACCCTTTGAATATGATGTTCTTATTTAATGAATGGCCTTCCCTTAGACTTTGACTTTGATTTGTAGGACTTCCTTCCCTTCCTTCATGAATATCAATTGAATTTTTTTCATCATGTTGTATCTTACCTTTAAAATAATTGCTTCTCTCTCCTTGATACTAATTTTTTTTATTGGAAAATTTTTCTCAGCTTTAAGTTCAAACTAATAAGGTTCCTCAAATTTTCATGGAGACAACAAACAAACCTCATTTTGAAATTGAACTTCAAACCATTTATATACCTTAGTACCCTTTCTATATCTTCTATGATGGCCCCTACCTTTACTAGTCAACTTGTAAAAATCCTTTGTATAAGCTTTCACACTCATTTCCTTTTGTCTCAAATTCTACAGTCTCCTAAAAATTGTGTGTAGCAGTGTCTTGGCATGAATTTAGATTTCAACTTAGCTATTATTCTATCCCATTGTATGATCAATTTCTTACCTTGTTTCTTGTTTCATTATGAATGTTATCCTAACATAAAAATACATGTCTTTTCAATCTGATCAAGAAAAGGGAATCATCATTTCCCTTTGAGTTGAAATTTTATTAATAACGGCTAAAATTAAAAACTAAACAAAAATCTAAATAATGTCGTTTTAAATAATAACTTACATAACCATATAAATAAACAATTAAAAATCAATCTAATTATAATTATGTGTAAACATAATATACATAAAAATAGATAAGTAAATAAATAAATAAACTAGATATATGGTAAATAAATAAAACCTTTTCTCTATACTTAGTGCAGAGGTATGATAAATAAATAAAAATATAACTAAACTAAAGGTTTTATTTAGATGAAGCTAATAGTCCAAATACCATGGGACAATTTACTATTAATACCATGGGATAAATTATTATTAATACCATGGGCCAAATACCATATTTATAAAAGAGGTATGGTCAATAAATAAATATAAAAGAGGTATAAAGAAGTATGGTAAATAAATAAAGATATATCAAATAGGATTAGAAATCAATATCTAATTATATACCAAGCCTATGTGCCAAATACCAAGGACCAAATTATTATTAATACCATGCAAAAAAACATTATCAACCCTAATATTAATATTAAAATATTGATATTATTATATCATGATATATTAATATATATTATAATATATATTAATATATCATTATATATATTAACTCTAGATATATATGGGAGGAAAGAACAAAGACATAGAGTGACAAAGGTGGAGAAATAAGGGGAGTGACAAGGGAGAGATGGAGATAAAATGAAGGAGAGGGGAGAGAAGGAATGAAGAGAGAGGGAAGGAGAGGAGTGAGAGAGGTACAGAAGGGTAAGAGAGGGAGAGGGAGACATAAATATGGAGGTGGGAGAGAGAGAAGGAGAGAGGGAAAGATATGGTGAGAGGATTGGAGGGCAGAGAGAGAGGGAGATGGGGGAAGAGAGAGGGAGGTAGGAGCGAAAGGGAGAGAGAGGAAGGATAAGAGAGATGACTTGAGAGGGAAGAGGAGGAGAGGGAGGGATAGAGAAATGGAGTTGGACGGGGAGAGAGGGAGGGAAGAAGAAATACATAGACAGTGAGAAGTGGAGAGAGAGGGAATGACAAGGGAGAGATGGAAAGAGAGTGTGTATGTTTAGGGGTGAGATAAAGAGACATAGAAGGAGAGAGAAGGAGAAACGAAGGAATATACTAACATTGTTGGAGAGAGAGAGAGAGAGAGAGAGAGAGATGTGGGGAGAGAGAGGATTGGAGGGAAAAGTCTGAGAGAGAGAAAGAGAGAGAGAGAGAGAGAGAGGATTGTATGGAAAAGAGAGAGGGGGGGGGGGGGAGAGGGGAGGAAGAGAGAGGGGGCCAGTGGAGAAAGGGAGAGAGAGGAAGGATGAGACAGAGGAGTGATGAGGAAGAGAGAGAGAGATGAGGGAAGAGAGAGTAAGGTAGGAGAGAAAGGGTGAGAGAGAGGACTTGAGGGAGAGGAGGAGAGAGGGAGGGATAGAGAGATGGAGTTGGAGGGGGAGAGAGGGAGGGAAGAAGAAATACATAGAGTGGGAAGTGGAGAGAGGGAGGGAGTGACAAGAGAGATATGGTTAGATAAAGAGATGAAGAAGGAGAGATGTAGAGAAGGGGGGAGAGGAGAGAGAGAGAGGCATATAGTGACAGAGTTGGAAGGTGAAGAGAGAGAGAGAGGTGGGAGAGAAAGGAAGAGAGAGAGAGAGAGAGAGAGAGAGAGAGAGAGAGAGAGAGAGAGAGAGAGAGGATGTGAGAGAGTGGAGAGAGGTAGGGAAAGAGAGATGGAGATGGAGGGGGAGAGAGAGGGATGTAATAAGAAAGACATAGAGAGAGAAAGGTGGTGAGATATAGATGGAAGGTGAAGAGAAAGAGAGAGGGATGGAGAGAAGGAGGGAAGGACAAAGAGACTAATAGATATGGATTGAGATAGCGTGTGTGTTTAGGGGGTGAGATAAAGAGACAAAGAAGGAGAGATGGAGGGATATATAGATATAGATGGAGGGGGGAGAGAGGGAAGAATATTTCTTGCACTAGATGCATTGATTTTAGTGTGGATTGTGATTTCTAGTCCTATTTGATTGCTTGCACTAGATGCATTGATTTTAGTGTAGATGTTGATTTCTAATGATATTTGATTAATTGCACTAGATGCATTGATTTCAACGTAGACTATTTCTGATCCTATTGATTGCTTGCACTAGATGCATTGATTTCAATGTAGATGGTGATTTCTAATCCTATTTGATTTCTTTCACTAGATGCATTGATTTCAATGTAGATGTTGATTTATAATCGTATTTGATTGCTTGCATTAAATGCATTGATTTCAACATAGATATTGATTTCTAATCCTATTTGATTGCTTGCACTAAATGCAATGATTTCAGTGTAGATGGTGATTTCTAATCCTATTTGATTTCTATTACTAGATGCATTAATTTCAATGTAGATGTTGATTTCTAATTATATTTGATTGCTTGCACTAGATGCATTGATTTCAATGTAGATGATTCCTAATCCTATTTGATTGCGTGCCCTAAATGTATTGATTTCAATGTAGATGGTGATTTCTAATCCTGTTTGATTGCTTCCACTAGATGCATTGATTTTAGTGTAGATGTTGGTTTCTAGTATTAGTTTCTTACTTGCACTAGATGCATTGATTTTAATGTATATGTTGATTTCTAATCCTATTTGATTACTCGGATTATATGCATTGATTTCTGTGTCGATGTTTTCTAATTTTCTCTGATTTCTTGCATTAGATGCATTGATTTGAATGTATATGTTGATTTCTGATTTGATGTAATTGGATGTATGATGCTACATTAATTTTAAAGTAACTGGATTAATAGTGTGCATTGATTTCAGTGTAAGCACGAAAACTTATTGACAATGTACATTATTTTTGTGTTATAGTAATTCAACCTATTAATATCGGAGAGCAAAGAGAGACAAGGTATGATGTTTACTACAACAACTCAAGCTAAATATTTAAATGGTTTATGATTTCAACTATTATTTTCATATAATCGATATGTAAATATGACAAAACTAACATGGGTGAGAATAAGAATAGTAGAAGAAAATATTTTTAGATCGATCACAATGAATACTATTTGTAATTGACTACATTTTTATTATTCACATGTTATATCATTTAACACTATTACATTGTCACTTTGCATTCAAAACTTTTATTTCATGAATTTTTATCATTAAAGTTATTGACAATATTCATTACTAAGCATATTTAAAATTAAAATGACCAGATAAATATGAGGCATATTTATAATGGTTTTATCAATATTAGATGTATTTACATATTATTGATAAAATTAATGATATGTTCGATAGATTTTCCTTGGTCACACATAATTGAAACCAGCCTAGATCCATTTTAACTTTGGATCTATCAAGCGTCAAGAGGGATCAAATCTCTCGAGGTGCAAACCTTTCCTCAAGTTTTGCACTCTAAAAAGAGGTTTGCACCCCGAGAGATTTTATCCCTCTCGGCACTTGATAGATCTGGATTTAAGATGGATCTAAGTTGGTTTATAAGAGAATTCTTATATATATGCAATTTAATATTTATTTAAAAAATATTAATAATAATAGTATTTAAAAAATATTAATAAAATATTTTATTTTCTTTGTTTATAAGAGAATATATATATATATATAGAGAGAGAGAGAGAGAGAGAGAGAGAGAGAGAGAGAGATAATTTAATTTTTTATTTTAAAAATATTAAAAATATTTTATTTATAAATATATGCAAATGTTATTAAATAATTTATAAATATCTAAATATAATTTAATAGGAAAAGATATTAAATAACTTTTATTTGATTAGTTCTTATTTTAAGGTTAGTTATTATTATTATTTTCCTTTCTATTACTATAAACATATGTATAAAATATAGTTTATTATATACTTAATTTTTTTTATTAAAATCAGATATTTCATAATTATATGAACTTTTAATTTTTCATGTGGGAACATTATTTAGGACTAAATTTTACAAAGAGGAGTTTTCCAAATTTATTTCTTTACAAATGTGTCTATTGTCTATGTCATGTCATCATGTTTCTTTATTGTCTTTCTCAAGTTTAAAAAGGAGAAAATCCAATATTTTCTTTTTCAACATTCGAAAAATGAAAATCATACGGTCATCTATTTTTATGTTTAAAATACTATTCATTTTTTTTCTCTAGAATATTTATAACAATAAGATATATTTCTTATAGGAGGTGACCTATTTAATGATAATGATTGTGTTAATTATTAAAGAGTTTTTCATGATCAAGTATTAAATTTATTTAAAATTTTCATGTTTCAACTTCATTTAGTTTGGAAGACTTTTACAAAAGTCAATATTGATACAATTGTTTGCATATATGAAAAATTCATAATGAATCATTTACATCATAATTTGAAAAGCTTTCCAAAGTGTTTCTAATGTCATTAAACATTGAGGGAATCAAAAGAAAGAGTTGTATTAGAGATTTTGAATGAAACTAGCATTTTGGACATAATCCTCAAATATTTTATGGTAATCATCATGAATAAAAAAATGTAAAACAATAAATAATTTATAGCGAAAAAGGATCTCTTTTTTTAGACGAAAAAAACAAAACTCCCATTCAATGAAGATAAAGGTATACATATTCATGATTCCTTACAAGATAGATTGCACAAGAGTAAGTATGTTCCACTAGCATATGTCTCATAACAGAATCTATTATAGTGTCAAATCATCATTCCAAAGAGATCAGAGATACATCACCAACAATAGTAAAATAGGAAATCATAAACAGGGGAAACCAACAAAAAGCCATTCAGTTCAATGCAAAAATGGAAACAATAAAACCAAAGACAGGGGAGGGAACTAAATCTCAAAAAACCCGTATCATTTCTCTGGCCACGAGAAAAGAGTTCAAATAACATGAACTTAGGGCAGAGGGAGAGGTTGAGAGTGGAAATAGAATCTTCCTCCAAATTTTGTTCCCGATTGACATGCCTGAAGTAGATTTCAGGGATGAGAGGCAAGAAATTCCTTATCTGCAGCAACCAGTTGCAGAGATCAAGGTCATCAAGAGACTAGATGCCTTTCACCCAGTTAATCGTAGATAAGGAGGTGTTAATGATTAAGATTTTGTCAATGCCAAGCCAGGAAGCACATTGCAAGGTGCCCCAAAGACTAATAGCTCAAACCTACATTTGTCTCCTCTACCACCATATTAGGAGAAATTGAAGTGAACATTTGGGTCGAAATGAAGAACAACCCCACATCCATAGTCACCACCGAAGGAAATCCCATCAAAGAAACATATTGGATAAATTCCCTCCACATCAGAATAATAGATAGATCGACGAGGTATTTTTGGTTACCAAGGGATAATCTCTTGGAAGAATGCCACTATACCTATAAAACCTCATTTGATGTCCAGAGATTTACCTTCGAAAATAAGGGCATTATGGGACCTGCCCCATAGAACGTAGAGAGGGACAATCTTGTTAGCATTCATTCTATAGTTTCAAAGGAGTATGCAATCATGGATGGAGGGTACATTACTAACAATGGGGATTTCCAAAAGAATTGACACATATTCCCATATTTCATAGGAAAAAGGATAGCACAGGAATAGGTGTGGGCCATTCTCCGAATCCAACCTACAAAGAGGACACCATCCAAGGTCAGAAAAGAATCTCTTGAGAAGATTGTCCTAGTTCAAGATGTTATTATGGATGACGAGCCAAGAGAAGCATCCCATTTCTAAATGAGCAAGGTGCATTATATGAATGGTAAGAGAAAAGAGGTCAAAGTGATGTGATCGTAGGCCTCCTTGAGAGGGATTTTGTCATTGACCATTCCCCCCCCTGCACAATAGCTTATCCAAACTCAGTGATAAGTGGATACCGACCATGCATATACTATTGTGATAGTGTTCCCATTCAACTGCAATTTTATCCTGTAAACCAATCTACCATGCATGTGGTTAGTTCTGAGCAACACATGTAGTTCTATATCTCTCCCATAAGCCGACAAGGGTGTTCATCCCCATATAGGAGAGAGAGTTGATTATTTGTATTGGAAGGGAGTGGCATCCACTGAAACCCTTGATGGCACCCAAACCAATGTGGATCCTCTGACCATTTTCGACCACCCATCGAATGTTATTGCTTATCTAGGGAACGACAACTCTAATACTACCCCAAATCTTGGAATGTTGACTAGCTGAAGGTGCCCCCTCAAAAATCCATTCCTCGAGTCTACATTGAAGAGAGTATTTGTCTTTCATTATTCTCTACCAGAGCTCTTGCTCACAAAATAACCTCCACAAATTTGCTTCCAAAAGGGCTAGGTTAAAGGCCCATGTGCCAATAATGCCCCAACCTCCACATACAATCGACCTGGCAATGGACTTTAACCCAATTAGATAGATCTTCTTTACTATTGATTCTATCTTGTTAATGACAGATTGGGGAAGATGAAAGAGATGCATCCAGTAGACTGGGATGTTAGTCAAGACAACCTTTATCATAATGACTCTGCCACCTAATGTCAGCTATCTTTGGTCCCAACAAGATAGTTTTTTTATTTATTTATTTAGAAAGAAGTCATTCCCAATCATTCAATAAGTACTTACTAGGCTTTATAAAACATCCCAAGTATTTAAAACCATCTATCATAGAGCGTATTTTTATTCCAAACAAGGACACTATTTCAAGTACTTTTAGGTCATGCACCACCACATCTATCAGATAGTTTTATCTTTTTTCATGTAGAGCTGAGAAGCTTTAATGAAATCCATGAAGATCCTATGAAAAGCGACCCACTCAGAGAGTTTTTTTTCACCAGCACATAGTATGTCATAAAAAGAGCATTAGATGAGAGATTTTGCACCCTCAAGAGAGTTTTCATCCAGATACCAATGTTCCCTCAAACCTAGCCTTAACTCCCTTGTTGAAGGAATCCATGATCAAAATGAAAAGAAGCAAAGATAGTGCACATCCTTGGCAGAGCCCCAAATAGATTTTGAAGAATTGAGTTGGCCCCCCGTTGATGAGAACAACCATAAACGTTGATGTTAAGAAAGCCATTATTTACTTCATGTGTCTGTCCAAAAATGAATTTTATACAAGATCATTGAAATAAACTCGCATTCCACACCGTCATACACCCTGTGGGGGTCAACTTTCACATTCCTTTTTAACTTCTCTTTGATGAGAGAGTTCACAAAAGAAAATGAACATAATAGATGTTTGTACATAAGTCAAACTTCTTAGTTTAGTTATTTCACTTGAAGTAATCTTTAACAAGCTTTTTATATCTTGCATTACCAACCATAGAATTATTAAATTCTCTAGCATTGTTTTGTAAGTTTAGATGAAACATGTTTTAAATAAATCATTTGAGGTATATATGTCTCACCTTCACATGTTTGTATTTCTTTCATTGTTTCATGTAGCAGCTCTATCAAGCTCATCAGCAAATGTGTTTTTCCTTCTAGAACCTTGTGTTAGGGAGAAAATTGTGTAGAGCTAGATGATGTATATGAGTTCTTATGAGGGACCATCCTCTCCAATAAATCTCTTTCACACCCCAATGTATGCCCAAATCCATCTTGCATGTGTTGGAAAGATGGACCAATTGGATGGTACAACCTTAAAGTGGTTAATGTCAATGTTGTTTTGAACATAATTGTGATGTCTTCCATGCATTTCTCTAAGATTGGACATGTTTTTTTGTTGGGATATATGTTTTAATTATGAATAATTTGTTTGTTTTGAATAACAACAATGAAACAATAGCTTTGAGAAATAATTTATGTTTCACTTAATGAAATTACTATTGTGATTTTTATTAAAGAAAAAAAGAAAAAAATTTATTAATGTTAAAGAAATATTATCATGACATTATGTATTTATGATATTCTAGATCATAGCAAAATGTAAATTATATTAAAAGTATATTTTCCAAGGATGTAAGATTTTAGTTACTCACTTTTTTTTTACATATATAGAATGAGATATGGTTTTTTTAAGGTCAAAGAAACTTTGATTGAAAAATACTTGTAGAGTGTTAAAAAAAATAGGATCTCAAATTTATTTCAAGTAATTTTTATTTTCATATATATTTTTTTAAAGGAAATTATTATAGTTTGAATTCTTTGGTTAAAATTCACATTTTTTCTATGTGAAATTGTGAACTAATAAATGACATGATTGGTTAAAAATATAACAAAATTGTAATCAAGTTAAATAGGGATAAGTAGAATCATTGAGTATTCTAGCCAATAATATTTTTAAGAGAAAATTGGATATAACTAAAACACCAAGGTTTTGGATTAGTATTTCAAGATATTGAAAGCCCAACTTAAAAAACACTAAGCCTATTGTTGAAAACAAAAAAGTACCATGGAATCTTTAGGATATAGGTATTCTAAAAAAAGAGATACTTATATAAATATAATACTCAATGCAAGAAGAAACACATAAATGTTGGAAACTAGGTTACAAAATGTGGAAGAAAAATATCAACTTTTAATGATATTACAAAATTATGGGAGAGACATTTTGAGAATAAATATTTGGTAAATTATCTATAATTATTAGCAATATGAAAGGAAACTCATTGAAACAAATAAGTATAGAATGAGACTTTGTCGACATTATTTTGTGTAGCATTTCACAATGATATGGGAAATCCCACTCATGATATGAGTTTGTATATATTAAATGTTAAACTGAATTGTTATTAAGAAAATGAGAACCTTAAACTTTACAAGAGCAAAGCTACCTCCAAACATTAGGGAGAGAAAGAATCTATATATGTAACAAATTAAGGTTTAATTTATAATATGTGATCCAAAATGGATTTTGGATATACTTCTAAGTCTAATTGTTCCTCACAGAGGATAATGAAAGTCTAAGGATGTTCCTAGAAATAGTCCCATTGCGTAGATATTTTCATTATAAATCTACTGCAATTTGAATGGGCTAAATGAACCTTGGATGTAGAAGTTATCGCAGAAAGAAGTTACCCTTCATCCTTTGAAAAAGGAGGCAAAATCTTCTAAAAATGGCATAAAAGGCCTTATATGCAAAATCGTGTGTGAAAGGTTTGAAGGGCGGACCCGAAATATTATGTTCCGCAGCCTAAACCCTTATTGAATCTGTGAGATGTATCGGATTGGAGCGATGAAGGGACAAAGGCCTGGTGGGAGGACTTGGTGATTGCGATTATGCGACATTGCAATTGCCGATGATCAGTTCAGTGGATCGACATCAGTGATGTACAAAACCCCTAGGCCGTAGCGATTGTGACATGCGATAGCGATCTGTGGCATGCAATCTCAGCTGTTAGATCGGAAATGAGATCAATGACCAAGATTAAATCGTCGATCTGGAGATTGGCGATCCCCGACACAAAGGACCTATGCGATAGTGATATGCGATGTGATCTGGACCATCTAATTAGGGATCAGATCAACAGTCCAAATTAAATTGGAAATCGGCGATCAACAATCCCCGATAGCAGGGCTATTGCGATTGCGATTGCAATAAGTGATAAGGGTCGGACCTGATGGGGATTATATGCCTGATTAAATAATTTTTGAAGTCCAGGGATTCAGATCTTCTGTGTTATCCTATGTATTTAGGATTTTGGCCATGCAATGATGTGGTAGCGATATTGCGACTAATGGTGGACCCGATAGGGTTATAGGGGCGATTTGATGAAATTTCAAGTTCGGAATTCATGCCCGATAGTGTAATTTCAGAAAAATCTCTGTGTATTGGATTTTTCTCCATTTTCAAGTTTTTGCCTGGAAGAATGCCCCTGATCACTGTGCCATGCTACAAGCGGGTGTTTTTGGTAGACAATGATGCATTTGAAGCCACAAAGCCGCAAAGCTAGATGTTCAGTCGAACAGACAACGCGTAGAGAAGCCATAGAGTCGCAGGGGAGTAATGACATGTAGAGAAATGGTTGGGGAAGCCACAGAGCTAGGAAAATGCCTCAAAGGAGCGAGAAGGCAAAATTGACAAGGTGGTTGGCAGAGTTAGAGGTCACTGAAGGAGAGCTCTTAGCTATGAGAGCGAAACACCAGAGAGCATGATTGACATGCAACAAAGATGCTAAAGGTTGCTGGAAGGTTTCTAGAGGTCACTGGGACGTCTATCAAACCATTGATGCATGCAGAGGCCGAGAGAGGGAGCTCAGAGAAGCTAGAGCCAAGAGCCAGAGCTAGAGCTAAGAGCCGGAGCCAGAGCCGAGAGCCAGAGCAAGAGAGAAGAGCCAGAAAGCTGAGAGCTTCAGAGCCAGGGATGAGATGGTGCTCTAAGCCCATTGTTTCTATGTAAAACAGTGGAGTTGAGTGTGGAGCTTGTAAAAGAACTATTGCCATAATCCCAAAGAGCCTAGTTGAGTTGACTAGAGCTCAAGGAGATGTAGCCCAAGAGGTTTGGGTGAACTCTAAATTAATATTGCTGTTATGTGTGATGCTCATTTGCTGCATTGTTTCACTGTTATATGTTTTATATCAGTTTAAGAAAATCAATTTACAAAACAGAAACAGTTTTAAAACAAACATAAGTATATACCTATATTTTCAAGAACTTATTAATTCCGCAATTGGTTAATCATAGACTTGGGAATATTTAAGCTTTGGAAGTGGGAGAGGTTATTGTAAGCTCACAAGGAGCCTTTAGTGCACCATCTTCAGATCGGAGCCTGAGATTGATTAACCCCACCTTCAAAGAAGGTTATATCAGAATGCTTGACTAACAGAGCAAAGATTGCTTGTCTGAAAGGTGTTTAAACAATCAGAGGTTGATTGTATGCTTGTTTGCAGTCTAACTATTGTTTTAGTTTGTAGAGGTGAAGGGAAATCTAATGATAGCTTAGTCCAAGAAGGAAAAGAAGGAAGAAGGGCTGAAGGAATTCTTCTTATCTCAAAGGACCTCAAAGAAATCCTTGAAGCATAATAGGTTTGTTGCAAAAGGTTGCTGAATAAGCTCTTTATTGATCTTGTTTGAAGTTCTTTTGTTCATTTTCATAATGACAACTTCTACAAGTGTATCCTCAAATTCCTCCATCACAAGATTCTTTGATGAAGGCATGAAGCAAGACTTGTTCATCATGATGGATATGGTGAGGGAAATGTATGAGGATGGAAGGAAGAGCAGCATACTTAGAGAGCAGTTGAATTCCGTGGAGGAAGAGAAGTAGATGCTTTCTGACAAATTGCAGGAAATGGAGAGGCAACTTCATATTGCACATATGAACCTGAAAAGGATGCATGAATTGGAGTCTTCAAGAATCAGCTTGAAGAAGATGTAAACCATTCCAGTTTGTCTTCAAATTCTTCTAAGAATGCTTATATTGGTTCTTTTGAAAAGCATACGAGAGGCATAGGTTCCAAGTTAATGTCCAAGATGGGCTATGAAGGAAAAGGCTTGGGTAAACATGCACAAGGTATTATTGAGCTGATAATGGTTGAGGAAAGGCCTATGTATTTGGGTCTTGGCTATGGACAGTCTTATGGAGAAAGTTCCAAAGCTTCCATGAAGGCCATTAAAACAATTCCAAGAAGGAGTTTCATTTTAGGTCCTCTACCTCAAGAGTGTGATGATTGTAGTCAGGAGGAATGCAATAGCTTGAAACATTATTTGCAGGATGTAGGTGTTCAGAAGCACACACTTGAACCAGAGAGTTGTGGAGACTCTAACAGCCTTGAAGAGATTGATGGTGTTCCAAAGGGAGCCACTTCTTCATTTGCTTCACCTCCTCATGAAGGCAATAAAAATGAAAGAGAAAGGTATAAATCTAGTTCTAATCATATTCCTTTTGATTATGTTCATCATGGCAAATTTCCATATAAGCATTGGAAAAGAATTGCATGTTCCTTTTGTGGTTTGGATAACCATCATGTTTCTAGATGTTAGAAGAGAATGGCCACATACAGGAAAATTTTGAAGGAAAGGAAGCAAGAAGTCAATGGTCCATTAGACAAGGCAAATCATGCTATCAAGAGGATGCACATGCATTGCACTTACTACCATAAGCAAGGGCATCTTGCTAAAAAGTGTTGGACTCTCAATCCAGCAATGCTTCCACGAAAATTGAAGAAGGTGGAAAGAGAAGATGGCAGAAATGGAAAGAAAGTTTCCATGGATGATGTGTCTCAAGATGATTCACATGTTGATACTAATGTGCAGATAAAGGAAAGGCCTTGGAAATGGGTTGGTAAGAAATGGTTAGAATTCTTATCCAATTAAGATTACATGTCTATTCATTCATCTATTTGCATTTCTTTGTTGATGAGATGCAAGTTGCAGGTTTCTACCAAGAAGGTGAATGGAAAAGTTGAGTAGGAGGCTCACTTTGTTGCTGCAACATTATATTTAATTTTAGCTTCGAAAGTACAGTGTGCTTAAGTGAAAGTTGAAGGATGAAATGCATGCATGAGCGTGAGATGCATGAATACAGGGATGTTGATGATTTCCTTGTATTTGAACATGTATGTGTAACTAACTTGTAGGGTTGATTGCTTTGATATGCATGTGATGCAATGTTGACTTGGGAGAATTTAACTTGATCTCAAAGATGGAGATAATGATGAAGTTTTTCATCTTATGAAAAAGAATCCTAAAGGTCTTTTTCTACATGCTTGACTTGAAGGGTCATTTGTTTTAAAGGCATGTTTTGTGGGCTTGTTATCTAGTCCATCATTTGCATGCAGATGTAAGACATGGAGGTGTTCACAAGATGCAAAATCTATTTCTTTTGTTGAAGTAGGAGTTTAATCCATCCAATTGTTGTCTGTATTTCTGTTTTTGTTAACAGTTGTTGTTGATAGCTTGTCAAACAGGTACAAATGAAAATTTTGTGAAGCAGATGTAACTTCACATTGGTTTGAGCCACCTTGGATAAGTGATCAAGGTAGAGAAGTTCAAACTACCTTCCGTGGCGATCTTAGCAGGAGTTCTGCATGAAGTCAAGGAGGAAAAAAGTTCTTCCCGAGGAGGACCAGCACATCCAGGAAGGAGAGTGTTCAAGGGCTTTGGTTCAGAGGCACTATGCAAGGCAAGTGTATGGAGGATGAAAGAAGAGGGTGTTTTTACTCTCATTTACTATTCAGGTCAATATATCGGTCTTTTGGATACCAAAAGTTCTTTAGTGGGAAGGCATGATCCAAAATGGATTTTGGATAGACTTCTAAGTCTAAGTGTTCCTCACAGTGGAAAATGAAAGTCTAAGAATGATCTTGGAAATAGTCCCATTGCGTAGATCTTTTCATTATGAAGCTACTGCAATTTGAATGGGCTAAAATGGACCTCGGATGTAGAAGTTATCACAGAAAGAAGTTGCCCTCTGTCCTTTGAAAAAGGAGGCAAAATCTTCTAAAAATGGCATAAAAGGCCTTATATGCAAAATCGCATGTGAAAGGTTTACAGGGTGGACCTGAAATATTATGTTCTGCAGCCTAAACCCTTATCGGATCCATGAGATGTATCGGATCGGAGCGATGAAGGGACAAAGGCCTGGCAGGAGGACTTAGCGATTGCGATTATGCGACATTGTGATTGTCGATGATTGGATCGGCAGATCGGCATCGGAAATGTACAGAACCCCTGGGCCGTAGTGAATGTGACATGAAATAGTGATCTACGGTGTGTGATCTCAGTCGTCAAATCGGAAATGAGATCAACGGCTAGGATTAAATCGGTGATCCCCGACACAAAGGGTCGATGCGATAGCAATATGCGATGTGATCTGGACCATCCAATCGGGGATCAGATCAACAGTCCAGATTAAATCACCGATCGGTGATCGGCGATCCCCGATATCAGGGCTAATGCTATTGCGATTGCGATAAGCAATGAGGGTTGGACCTGATAGGGATTATAAGCCCGATTACATAATTTTTGAAGTCGAGGAATTTAGATTTTCTATGTTATCCCGTGTATTTGGGATTTTGGCCATGCGATGATGCAATAGCGATATCGCGACTAGTGGCGAACCCGATAGGGTTATAGGGGAGATTAAATGAAATTTCAAGTCTAGAATTCATGCCCGATAGTGTAATTTCGGAAAAATCTCTGTGTATTGGATTTTTCTCCATTTTCGGGTTTTTGCCTGGAAGAAGGCCTCGATCCCTCTGTAACGGCCCCTGATCACTGTGCCATGCTGCAAGTGAGCATTTTTGGTAGAGAATGATGTGTTTTAAGTCACAGAGCCACAGAACCAAATGGACAGTCAAACAGACAATGCACAGAGAAGCCACAGAGTTGCAGGGGAGTAATGACACACAGACAAATGGCTAGGGAAGCTGCAGAGCCAAGAAAATGCCTAAAAGGAGCCAAAATACCCAATTGATAGGGTGGTTGGTAGAGCTGGGGGTCGCTAAAGGAGAGTTGTTAGCTACGAGAGCGAAAAGCCAGAGAACACGATTGAAAGATAGCAAAGCTGCTAAAGGTCACTGGAGGGTTGCTAAAGGTCACTGGGAGGTCTAGCGAACCATTGATGCATGCAAAGGTTGAGAGAGAGAGCTCAGAGAAGCTAGAGCCAAGAGCCAGAGCCAGAGATGAGAGCCAGAGTTGAGAGCCAAAGCTGAGAGCCAGAGCCGAGAGCCAGAGCCAGAGTGTAGAGCCAGAAAGCTAAGAGCTTCAGAGCCATAGATGAGATGGTGTTCTAAGCCCATTTTTTCTATATAAAATAGTGGATTTGAGTGTGGAGCTTGTAAAAGAACTATTGCCATAATCCTAGAGAGCCTAGTTGAGTTGACTAGAGTTCAAGGAGGCGTAGCCCAAGAGTTTTGGGTGAACTCCAAATTAATATTTTTGTTATGTGTCATGCTCATTTTGCTGCATTGTTTCACTATTATATGTTTTATATCAATTTAAGCAAATCAATTTACAGCACATAAACAGTTTTAAAACAAACATAAGCATATACCTATATTTTCAAGCACTTATTAATTCCACAATTGGTTAATCATAAAGACTTGGGAATATTTAAGCTTTGGAAGTGGGAGAGGTTCTTGTAAGCTCACAAGAAGCCTTTAGTGCCCCATTTTCAGATCAATATGACATCAAAACTCATAATGAATTTTTTTCTTGTAATGACTAATTAGTCTATAATGGCTATATATCTTATGTGGATTATACTTATGATATAGATGTGTGCAATTTTTTTGTCAATACTTCGAAAAAATTAATTAATTATAAATATTATCTATTTATAATATATTTCATTAATTAGGTATTATGATTCACTTTATTCGTAAAATTAGATATTTTAATATAAGATTACAATGCTGATGTATTAATTCTTATCCAAAATAAAATATCTTCTAAACATTATAATACTTCCTCCATTTACTAATTTTTGTAAACTATTATAATGGATAAAACCAAACAAAGTTAACATTCTAATCAAAATTTTTCTAGCCAAATATATATTATTCACAAATTTTTTAGATAAAATATTCTAACTTAATTTAACAATGAATAAAAATAAAATCCTAGTATACATAAACTCATCAATTCCAGTACTCATTTTCAATTAAAATTTTCCCATTCAACTTATAATATGATAATACATTAAATATGAGTTCGACAATAAATAATTTATTACTAATATCATATATATGTTTAATTATAATGTATACTCTATACAAACATAACTCAATGTTGTTGCAACCACAATCGTGTCAAAGAAAAAAAATTGTGAATCTTTCAGGACTAGCTAGTTCATAATTTGCTTTAAAACTTGATACATCAAACCAATAAATTATCCTATTTCACTGCCAAAGATGATATTATGGTATTCCCACCTTGTCACTATTATGATATTTCCACTGCGTAAGATAATCAAACTCTTATAGTATCCTAGGAAATGTTAATTAAATTGAATTTACCAACACTTAAAGTAAATATGTTCATAAATATCTTTACTTTTAACAAATCTTTTGATGACATATAAAATTGCTAAATTTGGAATTTAAATAATACTAATATACTTATAATTTAATGTAAATAAATAAAAATAATTGATATTATCAAATATCATGATAAAAATTTAAACCTATGATGAAATTTAAACATATATTCCCTTACTTTTATTGAAATGAAAATCTAAAAATAATGCCCAACAAAAAAAACATTTGAATGAATTAATTCAACTAATAGAACAATCAAATTAACTTTAATATAATATAATTCTTAGAAGTTTTCATTCAAATTCAAGGCCCACCAAATTCACACAAGCTATCTTGGTATAAGATAATTCTCTCTTGCCAGATTTAGAGTTATAAGAGAATCTCCAAACTAGCACGTCTATCTCTAATTTTGGATTACAAGGAATGGATATTGCATGGAATATTAAATTGGATCTCCAAATCAATCTAACCACATAGAAAAATAATTACTTAACCAACAAAATTACAGAGTAGGGTGTTAGAACACTCAATCTTCCATTGCTTTAATCTCTCCTATGTTGGCACTGCAAAGAAATTAAAACACTAAGAAAATTAATGAAATTAAAATACTATGTAAATTAATGATATCCTTGTGCACATACTACACTTAAAACAAAGAGTTACAACAAGAAAAGCAAATACAAATGCAAGGAAAAACATCATGTTGGCCAAAAAAATTAACATGATAGATGTTGGTACATAAGTCAAACTTCTTAGTTTAGTTGTTCCACTTGAAGCTATTTTAAAAAATAAATTAGATCCTACATTACCAATGATAGAATGAATAACTTCCTTACCATTTTTTTACAAGTTTAGATTATGCATGTTTTAAATTAAAACATTTGAAACTAACATTCACATTTGAGATAGGTAATTCTCACCTTCATTTGTTCGTATTTCTTTCACTGTCTCATGTTCTTTTCCTTCTAGAACCTTGTGTTGGTGGAGGAAATTGTGTAGAGCTAGATGATGTATATGAGTGCTTATGAGTGACCATCCTCTCCAAGAAATCCCTTTCAAACCCCAAAGTGGTTGATGTCTATGTTGTTTTGAATTCACTTGCAACATCTTCCATTAATTTTTCTAAGAAGTGGAGATGTGACTCATCACCAGGTAAATGCATAAGTGACTAAAAAATATGATGAATATTTTGTGATATATTTTCTAGTTTGTGACTTGAATCAATATTAGTGGAAGAATTCATGGAATAATTAACATTATCATTTACCTACAAAGAAAAAAACAAATAGTCATAACAACAGTAAAATAGTGATAAAAAAACATAATTAACATTATCATTTACCTACAAAGAAAAAAATCAAATAGTCATAAAAAATAAATAAAAGAATGATAAAAGACATAAAGTTTGCCAAGTTATAAAATTATTACCACGACATTACCATAAGAATCCGTGGAAGCATTAACGTTATCATTTACCTACAAAGAAAAAAATAGTCATAACAATAGTAAAAGAGTGATAACAAATATAAATTATTACCATGACATCAACATAAGAATCCATGTAAGCATTAACATTATCATTTACCTATAAAGAAAAAAAACAAATAGTCATAACAATAGTAAAAAAGTGATAAAAAATATAAAATTTATGGAGTTATGAAATTATTACCATGACATCAACATCCAAGTTATCCACACTTTCAAAGTCATCATTTTCGAGTATCTGTGAACAAAACATTGTATCATATTAGATCAAAATGACTATTATTTATTATTATTGATATACATATTCAATCATAAATACTCAAATCACGTGGTTTTGGGTTGTTGCATTGATTCTTGCTTCTAGATTTCTTGTTCCAACCTTATTTTTTCCCTCATCATGCTAACCTCAATGACATGTTTGTGAAGATATCCATTTTTAGCACAATTATAATCACACATAGAAAAACATGAACTTGAATGGCATACCATATATGATTTATCGATATCATGTTGTCTTTGCACCCATGCTATTAAAGAATCTAAGTGATGCAGTGCCACGTTACAATCTAGAATAGATTGTACCCTTAGCCATGAATGACCTTCTATTTTCTCCACCTTATAGTTTCTATGGAAACTATTTTCCTTTGCACATTAACGCCACAAATAAAAAATGTGGACCATTGAACACAACTGATGCACCAACAAATCCACTGGACGATGTGAAGCTACTCATATTAACTTCAAAAGAACTTGTTTCAACCAATCCACTCGACAATGTGAAGTTAATCGTATTGACTTCAAAAGAACTTGTTTCAAATGTGAATGGTACGAATCAATAGGCCCATTTGTTTCTTGTCCGGCATGCTTTAAGTGACAACAACATTTTTCCCACGTTTCTGATTAACAAAAAAGAAAGTATGTCAATAGTCAATACAAATATACCAAAAATATGAAAAGTAAAGATACAAAAATCAAACCTATTATGTCCAACTATCATGCTCGAAAGTACTCAACAAAGGTGCTTTCCTCTTGGAAGTCATTTAGAAATTTATTGGTCTCCTGAAGTGTAGAATTTTTCTTACTGTGCATAATGTCACCTAGACGCTTAAACATGGCACGTATTGCAGTATCATCTTTCACTTTCATTAGAATATTTTTTAACCATGCCCTCCTAACATGCCAAATGCATAATTATACTTCACATTGAAATATCACCCTATTTCACATAAATGCTATCATCTTTCACTTTCATTACAAGATTTTTTAACCATGCCCTTCTAACATGCCAAATGCATAAGTAGACCCTATTGCACATAAATTCCATACAATGTTATATATATATATATATATATATATATATATATATATATATATATATATATATATATATGATATATATATATATATATATATATATATATATATATATATATATTGAGTCTGTAATTATGTATATAACATTAAATTTTGAGAAATGAAGAAAAAACACACTCATATCTCTATACCTATTGCACCAATCATCTACCATGAATGCATTTAACTTCCACTCCAACATACCCATGCGAATTTTAAAGATGTAGCATCTCCATCCACTTGGTGATATCAAAACTCATAGATCTTGACACGAGAACCTATGCCATCGGAACACCGTTATTTTGGGAATCAAATGCCAATAATGTATAAAGTTTAAACTACATAAAAATAAATAAATAAATTAGTTATATCCTTGGATTATCTTATAAATAACAAATGATAATAAGAAAATAAATAATAGTATAAAATAAAATATTAGTTATATCTTTGGATTATCTTACAAATAACAAATGATAATAAGAAAATACATAATAATATAAAATAAGAAATTAGTTATATCATTGGATTATTTTATAAATAACAAATGATAATAAGAAAATACATAACAATATAAACTTACCTTAAAGAGATTTGTCCCAAATGTATAATCCATTGCTAATATAATATCATGACCATATTTTCTCATCCATTCTCCTTGTAGTGGTTACTGAATGCCTAATTGAATGGAGTGTCCCTCATCATCTATGACATTTTCATACTCTAAGTAGTAAAATACTTTATCAGGATTTGTTGCTTACCATATACCCACAGTTTGAGCATCATTCTTATCAAACATGTATTGGGCATGTTTCAATATCCTCTCTATGTAAAATACTTTATTAGGATTTGTTTCTTGCCATATACCCACACTTTGAGCATCACTCTTATCAAACATGTATCGGGCATGTTTCAATCTCCTCTCTATATTGCCAATGTCATCACGAGTAAGAAAATAATTTTGATCAAATGAGGTTACTTTTTCATGCATTAATTCACAATGTTTGTGATGTACAACATTCCCAACAACAAATATATTTCTACCCATTGAAGTAGTTCATTACTAACATGGGGTGCATGGTATTCCCTTTTGCCTACAAAATCATCAACCTCTTGTCCATGGCAAGGTTTACCTATAATATCTATATGGTTCATCTCAACATAAGTGATCAAGGCACATTCTCGTACTTTCTTAGATATGTGAACACTAAAATTACATGTGAAACCAAGTCTTAGATGCTTATGACCTAGACAACTCCCTATCCCATTTTGAGGTACTTTTGATATATCATAAGACAATGCATCAATCTCTCGATAATCTTTTGGCCCATATGAACCCCAAGACTTGCAGAAAACAACAAGATATTAACCTAACAAAAATTGAATTTAAAACAAATTATTTTAAGAACAAATAAGTAGTAGAAAAATTCTGACATTATATATTCCAATGTGGTGTCAACTCTATATTTTTTATTTCCATTGTTTTCTTCTTTTGATTTTCTCCTAAAAAAAATTCTAAATCTTGTTGGATACAATGGATTTTTGCTCTCCCAATAACAAACTCATTATATTTATTTGATTTAATCCAAGCCACATTGTTACCTCCAGTCGTACTCCAATCCAAATCAAAAGAAGAAAATATTTCTTTTTGTGGATCTTGCACTTCAAGAGCTAGAAGTTGTTTCCATTTTGAACACCTCTACAAGATATATAACTCAAGTTATGATCCGGATTTAAAGAGGAATGCAACAAGTTATAGAGATAACCATAAACACAGAGATGCAGTGGAAATAATACTTCATTTAATTAATATAAAATACTGAAATATGGTTACAAACAGAATTGGAAATAAACCAGCTATGGCAATGGTACCTTATCTCTGAGAAGAGATGTTGCAGCTACTTGCCTCTGAACTACGTTACAATGAGGCTCGAAGGCCTATTTATTGTTTGGAAACAATGGAAAACCCTAAACATCCAAAAACCTAACCCTATAAGATGAAAAGCCAAACTGTGGGCCCCATTTGGGTAAATTGGTACATCAACTTTCCAGGGTCATAACTTTGGCATACAATCTCCATTTGACACATCCAATAGCTCGTTAGAAAGATCTAGCTTTGTTTTCATTTTTTAGTCTTTGTTTTCATTGAAAACAGTGAAATCAAATTTTCATTAGCTAAGCTATAGAGTAAAAATTGAATGAAAATTTGCAAATAAATTTGTAAATTTATGGAAATTGTTGGAATCTTGCTAAAAATTGAATGAAAATTTGCAATTGAATCATAAGAAACAATCGCTGGATAAACAAAATCACTTGAATCACCCATTCCTTCCCTTCTGCGTTTTTTATCCCTATCCGCTGCAGCTAATTCATATCTTAATTAGCTCTCTATTATGTGCCTTTATACTGTCTATATGCATACATAGCTTTGATAATAGCTGGGTGCATAGGTTCTTGCTCATGTTCCAGATTTCACAAAGGCACAATTCAGACAAAAGAACCATCATACGCCGCTTGGACAAAAGAACTCTCATACTCCACTATACAGAGACATTCTAGAACTTGTAGAGGCAGAGGTCGGACAAGTTGTTGCTCATGTTCCACTCGCAGAGGCACAGGTCCTTGCTCTTGTTCCAAATTTTACAGAGGCACAGATTTCACAGAGGCACAATTTTGCATAGGCACAAGTCAGAGAGAGCCCAAGAATATTCAGCAAGAATGTTCAGTTTTTATTTCCTTTAATTTTAAGGCAGGCAATTAAAGTCAATTTCTCTCATGCAAACTAAAATTTTGACATGGTGGGGAAATTTTGACACTGCAGGGCAGGCATTGTTTGACACAACCTGTCTCCAGATTGTACTTTAATGTCAATTTCAACTTATACTAACAACCAATAGTGGTTGTTTATGAGCTAGCATTTAATGTTATCAGCTAATGCTTACATTAGTTCACCAGTTTCCAAATGCCAAGAAAACATATAAATATATGATATGGTTTTGCCTCCCCACCTCGGGAAGAGGCCAAATAAGAATGTGAAATAGAATGCAGTGTAAAATATGTAAAATATGCAGTTTCCACTAAAACACTTTGTGTAAAAATAGTTGAACTAATACTAACTTCGAAATTTCGATTACTATAGTCCCATGGCAATGCTACTATATTCCCAAAGCTAGTTGTTCAACCCGCTTACCCATAAACAGATCCTTTAACTTTCCTATACCTTCATTATGCCACGAGCACCCTATCAATATAAATAGGCTTATGATACAGTTATGATTCATGTTTGAAAGGGGCTGATTGATGGCAAAAATTCATAATGGTAATCTGTCTAGTGGTTTTTAGCCTTCCTATGCCCCGAAATATGAGCGAAGCGAAGAGATCATCATCGCGCTAATGAGCTAGGGGAATGAACTCCTGTATAATTAGAGCCCTGTCTAATTCTAGCATATTCATCCCGTATAATCCTTCTACGCTTATATGGTTAAGCCCTATCATTCTTATTAGGTCAAGTATTACTAGCCTACCCGCTTACAAGAAACCCTATCGCTCCTTATAGTTTCTCCTACACTAATTATCCTATAGCCAGTTTAGCATAATGAGAGATTGTTATGTGTAAGGATAGAATGCGGTATGCATATATACTAGTTTCGTATTAGCTCAACCCCAACAAAACAAAGAGTAGTTTTCCCATCCCATAAATCCAATGAGGGTATAATATAGATACGAGTCCCAATGTCATGAGTCATCTATAATCTTTGGCATAAAAAACTGATCCTACATGCATACAGATAAAGCAATCAACTTGTCTTCGTGCAAATACAATTGTAGGTTCACATCCAAAACCTTGTATGCCAATGCCACCTATTCAGACAGTCGTCCAAAAGAGGAGCCACACATCGCCTCCACCACCCCTGTTTTCAATTGCAGACATCGCTTCCACCATTAATATTGTTGAAGGGACCACTTGAACGTTAGATACAACGTGTTTATTTACTGAACCACGTGTTTATTTACTTAACCATGCGTTCTCTGAACACGCAGTCTTAAAGAAATATGATCATAAGCCTTTGCTAAAAAGAGATAAGATAACAATGATGAAACTTCTCCATAGCTCGTCTACATGAATGTACAGTTTAGTACAGTTCATTATGAGTTATGTGGAGCTCCCTAACTGATTTCAATGAACAGTTTTTCAAAGCGAGAGGTTTGTATAAAGGAGACTCCGGCTGAGATAGTTCATATGCCTATGTAGCAGTGCTTTCAATGACCATTGATTCTTACGAGGATGGTTGGCTTGCCCTGTTCTTTCCATCGTGCTCTATTCTAGTGCCCTCAGAATTTAGACCACGCATTCAGCTAATGGATGGGAGGAACTAGTCTAACCCTAGTTCAGGATGGATCGGTTATTTTACCATCCAATCTCAGATATTGAATACAAAAAGCAAATCGATTATAGTTTTGAAACCTTAGCAGGTTGAAAGGGGGTGGCTTCTGGCCGAGCCAAATAAGTCATTTCAGCAAGATGGGTCATATTCAGCTGGATAAGGTGCCATATAGCACTCATCATCCAATCAATCGAGAGTTGGTTTGCTTCCTTAAATCAAATTTGCTGGTTTTCTTCCTTAAATGATGTGAAAGCTTCATTAACAGAGGTAAATATCCTATCCTAGTACTATACCCATTTGTTCCTGGCTGAAGAATTTTGCTTAAATAAAATACAACAGTTAGCTTCATGTCTATTTTTTTAGTTTTTGTTTTCATATTTTAGTTTTTGTTTTCATTGAAAACAATCAAATCAAAATTTCATTAGCTAAGATATAGAGTAAAAATTGAATGAAAATTTGCAAATAAATTTGTAAATTTATGGAAATTGTTGTAATCTGCTAAAAATTGAATGAAAATTTGCAATTGAATCATAAGAAACAACCACTGGATAAACAAAATCACTTGAATCACCCATTCCTTCCCTTCTACATTGTTTCTCCCTATTTGCTACAGCTAATTCATATCTTAATTAGCTCTCTATTATGCGCCTTTATACTGTCAATATGCATACAATATGCATACATAGCTTTGCTAATAGTTGGGTGCACAGGTTCTTACTCATGTTCCAGATTTCGCAAAGGCAGAGGTTGGACAAAAGAAAGTCAGATGAAAGAACCGTCATACACCACTCTGACAAAAGAACTCTCATACTCTGCTATAGAGAGGCATTACAGAACTCGCAGAGGCAGAGGTCGGATAGGTTGTTGCTCATGTTCCACTCGCAGAGGCATATGTTCTTGCTTGTGTTCCAGATTTCACAGAGGCATAGATTTCATAGAGGCACAAGTCAGAAAGAGCCCAAGAATATTCAGCAAGAATGTTCAATTTTGCTTGCCTTTCATTTTAAGGTTGGCAAGTAAAGTCGGTTGCTCTGATGAAAACTACAATTTTGACACGGCAGGGCAGGCATCATTTGACATGACTTGTCTTGAGACTGTACTTTAATGTGAATTTCAACTTATACTAATACCTAGTAGCGATTGTTTATGAGCTAGCATTTAATGTTATCGACTAATGCTTACATTAGTTCACCAGTTTCAAAATGCCAAGCAACTAGTTTCAAAATATGTCGAGCAAACAAATAAATATATGATATGGTTTTGCCTCCCCACCTCGGGAAGAGGCCAAATAAGACTGCAAAATAGAATGTAGTGTAAAATATGTAAAATATGCAGTGTCCACTAAAAAACTTTGCGTAAAAACAGTTGAACTAATACTAAGTTTGAAATTTCGATTACTATATTCCCATGCCATTGCCAGATGGAAGGGACTAATAAAGATTTAAATGATGCTTATATATCAGAAAATATGTCTTATTTTTGAAAAATTGAGAATTAATAGAATTTCTCGTAGACCTTAATGAACCAAGGAGGCAACATTGTAGAGCACTACCAATAAGGTAGGTAGCAATAGAAGAGGGTGAGCTCCAATGTCTGTATGAGTGGTTGGAAGCACATAAAGAAATGAGATAATGAAAAATGGTTTGATGTTTTGTTTTTATTTTACCCTAGAGTGACTAAGACACGTTGATGCATTATGGGGTACCAAACTACACTGGTACATGAAGTTTTTACCTTATCACCGAGCACTATAAATTATGAGATGGATTATTCTGTATATGTTAAAATCTTTGAGGATATAGATTTATTAAGTGCATAAATATTATTTTCCAATGCACCCCTATTGTATATGAACTAGGGAAATAAGTTTTTCCAACACACTAGAAAATGTTTTATGGTTTTTTTAAATTATTTTTTTATTGGATAACCAATTTTTCTTACTTAATCTAGTGCTTCCTTCATAAATTATGAGATTGATTATTTTGTATATGTTAAAAACTTTGAGGATATAACTTTATTAAGTGCATAACTATTATTTTCCAATGCACTCCTATTGTATATGCACTAGGGAATTAAGTTTTTCCAACACACTAGAAAATGTTTTATGGTTTTTTTAAATTTTTTTTTTTTTTTGGATAACCAATTTTTCTTGCCTAATATAGTGCTTCCTTCATACACGTAGTGCTGATCTTAATTTAACATGGAGCATTGATGTGCATTTTAAATTTTTTAAACATAAAAATTATATTTTAGCATTTTATCACAACAATAGTTATCAATGCACTATATTAATCAACTTCGCGACATTATGTTAATGAGTGAAATAGGTCATTTGTATACTTTAGGAGCACTAATATAAAAACCTGTACAAAAACCTTTGATCATTTTCCTCTACTAATAACCTTCACTATAAATAAAGAAGGGATAATGTTTTCAAGGAGGTCTTATAAAAACATCCACTATACTAATGTTATCATTGCAATGTTCCCTGATCAATTAAAAGGAGATATGACCTAGGACATATAAATCAATAACATCAATATACTCCTCTTAAGAATAGAAAAGGATATCCATAGAATCTAAAGACTCAATATTCAACACAAAAGATAACTTTAAGTGGGCCACAATAATGCCTTGAATCATGAAGTTGTGTATCAAATATATGCATGTCCATCCATTATAGAAACCTCTCTTATCAAACATGTTTATACCTATATATGAAGAAAGGATAATACCATTCCAATAACTTGTCTTATGAATTCCAACACAAAGTGCTTAACCATCAAAATTTCACATGTCTCCTATGAACCTTCTATCATGCCTTTTTGGAAAATCATTTGTCTTCCCACAAACACTACATGCATCAAAATCAAAACAATGAAACCTTTTATGGCCAACTTGATGACAATGTTGGCATTGTTAAGGTATTCATCAAAATTATCACATCATTATTAATCTCAATTTCTCTCTTCTTAGCTTCAAGTCCATCATAAATTATCTACATCTAACAATTTCATCAACAAAACTTTCATACACAAATAAAATAGGTTTAGGATAACTAAGAATATGGAAGAGGTAAAACTCGTTCTATTCTCTTTTTTTAGAGGTGGTTCGGGACTGCTATGAATGCAGTCTCTAGGGAATGGGAGATGTTTTTCCAAAGCATTTTGGGCAGAGAGACTCTCCCCAGTTGGGAAGAGATGTGCGTAGCTCTTCGACAAGAAGAGATCAAGAGGTTGACCAAGGCGGGGAAGAATGGTATGGGAGTTTGAGTCAAGAAAGAGGAGGAGGATGCGGCTCTAGCATCTGTAGGATAGCAAGAGAAGAGGAAAAAGAAGGACATCTCCAAGGTCAAGTGCTTCAATTGTGGGAGCTGGGACATTATGCATCTCAGTGCCTCATGAAGAAAGACAAGGAGAAGCTTTTGATCAAAGGTAGCTCCAGCAAAGGCAGAGAAGGATGTCGAGACTGATGATGATTGTGCCATGAGTTCTCATGCACCTTTAGAGAAGAAGTGGGGTGACATTAAGTTGAAGTTAGGAGGAATACATGCAGGGGTAGGATCCTTGAGGTGCCCAAACTCTTGGATCACATCCGGCTACGGGAGCCCTTAACGACAATTGCATGATGACAAGTGTTGGGTGGAGCAAAGTGTGGTGGAGCGGCAAAACAGTGCCAGAGTGCAGAAGTTTGTAGCAGCACAACAGAGGTTGCAACAGTGCTAGAGGCACAGAGGTGTTTGTAGTAGCGCAGTGGCAGTAGAGGGAGCACAACATAGCAGCAGAGGTAGCTCCAGCATCACGAGGCTTCCACACTAACCGAGCTGTCAGTAGTTGGGTGAAGTCAGTTACTTATCGGTAACTGAGTTGCAGTACAACAGTTTGCAGTAGTAGTGCAATGGGCAGTAGGGCAGATCAACCCTGAAGGGAATCTTTTAAAGCCCTTCGGCTGACTAGCATGGCCTAACCCCAAGGGCGTTGAGGAGAATTGACCCTATGACCTCCTGATCGGTGAGGTACTTAACAATGGGGACTCAACCAATTGAGCTAACCCTTGGGGCTAAACTCGTTCTATTCATATCCTAATCCATTTGTGTTTCTCTTTAACTTCAACTCCTTTTAAGGTCTTACAATTTCATGTTTTTCCATAAATTTATTCTTTAGTTTCTTCAAATGATTCACTTGTATTCTTTATCATTGTATGTTGCTCAACAATGTCAATAATTGTGAATTCAAAATACTTTTGAATGATTCAAGTGTGGAATCATAATGATGAAGCATTTCATATTGTTGAAGAATTATACTCATTTTTTTGTTTGTTAAGTGGTTTGAGTTCATTAGAGATTACATCAGGCTTGACCTATGGTTCTATAAACCCCGATCCAGGGGCATCTAACTATCAAAATCACCCACAGATCGCACCCAGCCTTGGCCACACAATCCCTTAACATGACTAGAGCTTTTCCCATGGAGTTTCAAACTAGTGACTTTCACATCACGGAGTGACTTAACAATACACCACATCACCGTCTATTCTACACCTCATGGGAAAGAATTATTAACTCATTAATTAACCACTTATTTTGAGTTTTAATTAGGTTATTCTTTTCTTCATTACTTCTATACATTAACCACATTATTAAATGAACTTTTTTCTATTTCAATGTTATTCCTAGTAGAGTATTAAGTACATTTTTAGAATATTGTGCAATTCTTCTATACCTGGGATCCTAATTGAAAGTGATCTCAATCCGAGAAAACAAATTTTGAGTAAGTACTCTGAGTGTCACAATTAAAGATAGAATGCAGGTGTAATAACATCAAAAGATAGTCACCAAGTGCAAGTACCAAAAATCATCAAACAATTGTTACAATTATTGTGACAAACCACCAAACAAATGACATCAGAAGCACAAGAGCCAAAGTGTCACAACAAAAGAAAAAATATCATTAGATACATTTGATCACTCTATTTAGTTTTAAGCCATATTAAATTCACCAAGAAAATATCTTCAAATACTAATTGTGAAAATATTAAAGACTTCCTAATTGATATGAAAAGGGATTCCTGCAACTCCATCATTTTTAACTTTTGAAGTTAAAACACCTAAAAATAAATGAAGTTCAATTACTCTATTTAATAAGATATAAGATAAAAAAATATAATATATATATTCATATATATATATATCTATATATATATATATATATATATATTGCATGTACACAAAAAGAAAAAGAAGAGAGATTTGATATTATAATATTTGAAATAATAATATTATATATAGACAAAAGAAAACTGCATATTTGCACATAAATAAAGATATTAACAAGTTTATTTTTACTAACATTTAAGTCTGTTTTTCTAAGGAAAAGCCTCAACAGTAAATAGGATTGTAACACAAGTTATAGGTATCTTTTCCCTTCTCATATAGAAGGAAAATCCATAAGGCATTACAATCATTACTGAAGAACTCATAGACATGTCCAGGCCTTGGGCTTTCTTTGGTGGGGCCTCACATGGTATAAATAAAGCTTGTGGGGAAGGTGTAGTCCTTCACCTCTCAGAGAACCATAGTTTTTCCTTATCGATGGATCTAGGGATGAGTACGAATAATTATGTTGAGTTGATGGCATTGAAGCTTCTCCTTCCTCTTACAAAAGAACAGGGCTACGAATCCGTCCAACTTTTGGATGACTCCACCAATGTTGTTAATTGGGTTAATGGAAATCAAATATGTCAAAATAAACAGGTTTTTCCTTTCTTGGAGGAAATTTGCATATAAAATTCACATATGGAATTTACTTGGGTTGTCATGTTTATAAGGAACACAACAAACAGGAAGATTCCTTGTCTAAAGAAGGTCTTCGACTGGATTATGGGTAATGGCTCATCAAGGAGAAGAGAGTGGGGACCTTCTATGAGTTCTATCACCAACCCTTCATGGAAGGTGGTCTTGCAAATCAACATGTTGTATGTTAGGTCCCTATAATGCTATTGTTGTCCCCATATTCTTATTGTTGTACCACACAAAACTCCACTATTATTATTATGGTGCCCTTACATTATCATTGTTATATAGACCCTAATTATATTTTGACCCCTTCGACTCATATATATACCAAAGAGGTCTTGTCATTTGAATCATCCAAAAATTCATCATTTATGTAATGTAAAGGAGATTTCCCCCTCGAAGTGGATTAATATCTAGTCATTAATCTATATTATTCTTCTGTTCTTCTGTTATTTTTAGTTGGAAACACAATGTTTAGTATCATAGCTTTAGATCCTAGGGTTTTTCTCTTCAAATAGGTCATCTTGGAATTATCACTATAACATTTTTTTTGTGATGCTTCAGAAGTTGAAACATTTACCACATCACATCGAAATCTTGGTGAACTTTGTGTAAATATGTCAGATATTTGTTCACTATATTTTTAGAGATATGGCCCAAGGAATTTAGAGTTTCTCCATACTCCAAAATTCAGTCTCAAATAGGTGACCTAAGGAAAATCATCATAACTTTCTCTTCATTGATCGAATTTGAATTCCATGAAAAGTGACTGAAAGTGCATGGACTAGTTGATTTGGGATGAGTTTCAAGGTTAAATGTTGAAACAATGACACATGAAAGTTTGTATATGTTTTATATACTGAACCAGTAAATAATCAGGTCATTGTGGGATATTTGGTATAATTTTATCTTAAAAAATCCAATTGGTGAGCCCTGGTATTACACTAAGGGTTTTGCAACTCCTAAGGGATCCTCATCTCTATTTATCAACTGAGGGTTCATATAAACTTTGAGGTGATAGTGCTATATGCACAGTAGATGGGACTCTACTCATGCCACCCTCAACTAGGAAATCTGATCAATAATGTTCCAAGACCATTCCTCCTACTGAATTAGAATGAAAATATACCTAATGAAGGTACAATTTAGAAGCTAGCTCTAACTATGAAAAGGAAAATGCTATTAACTTCAACTTGCAAAGGCCATAGAAACAATTCATGAAAAGGAAAGAGCTAAACTACTTGTAGAAAGGAAACTACATTATATTTCAATCATCGATCTAGTTATTAGATCTACTTGAAAAAAATAAGATAACCTAGCAAACCATAATTTAATATTCTATTTACCATCTCTATTTCACACTTGCATGTAAATCAATGTTCTATTTGTGCCAAATAGGTGATAAGGAAACTAACACTATTATGTTTTTGCAGTGAAGGAAAAGAAAGGTTTGGCGTGGCCTAGGAGCTTCCCTTCATCATGAATTCAACCCTAGGGTTCAACATCCTTCTTAGATAAGTCCAAATTGCAACAAGGATCAAAACTGGTGAAGAAACATAATGCTACAGGGGTGCTACAAGAGGCTCCTACAAGAAGGCCTATAATGCTACAAGAGGGTTGTTGAGAAGGTTTAGGAGATGGAAATGATGGTTTCAGGGTATGGAAAGCTGGATGGAGGTTGAGGTAGATGATTGAAGGGTAGCCAAAGCCCCTAGCCAAAAGCTCAAAGCCTTTTGAAGGCATGTTTTTCACTAGGAGAGATGCTCTCAGTGATCCTAGGAAAATGATCTCATGAACAAAAATTTTAGGACAGAATTTGGTGTTCACAAGAGGAGGTGATGAAGTCCAATATGGAAGTGGTGAAGGTGACCTTGCCTGCAGATCCAAACAACCCTGCAATCATCACATGCATATACCCATTTATCACTGACAAAATGAAATAACTAGTAATGGAAAAGATGAGTTGAATTTAAATGCTATCTAATATATGCCAAAACTCTGATCTAATAAATAAACCAACTGCTGCACTATAGAAAGCACATGGAAAATAATATGACTAAAAAATCCTTCTTCCAAGAAATCATAAGCATAATACTTTTGGACTGTGGTTGTAAATCCTTCTATTCATAATCCCGTGAGAGAGATGAGGTAGAGGCTGCAATCACAGATTTTGATGGATTATTCTCTACTAAATTGCAAGAAACTAGAGGTGCTCTAAAGTAAAAGAGATGAAAATACACAAGAGGGACCTAAGCCATTGGGGTTGGGCCCAATCCCAAGAGCCTCATCCATCTGGGACTAACTTAGTGATGAATCAATAAGCAACTTCTCACTATCATCGAATCAATGTCTAACACATCACATAACAGTAAAAAATAATAGTGCCAAGTTCTTGAGCTCAATAGCTACCTAGCTGACAACAAAACTCCAATCATAACGAGCTCTTCTAAGTGCTTATTTATACAAGAGGGTAGCGCCTAGAAAATAGGAATATTTGTCTCCCACAAATTGAGAATGGTGGGTCTTGTTCCTCTTTACTTGCACTTACTTGGTTGTCAATGACCTCGTTACTTTCACTTGCCTGGATGCCAATGACCTCGATTTGATGAGAGAGAGAGTGTTGTGATCTTGGTTTGATTGAGGGATTTAAAGTGGTGGACAATCCCCTATATTCTCTCCTTTTTGTCTACTTCGAGTGCTTGCATAAAAATCATCTCAAAAATTGCTCCATTTCCTATAATTAAACCATATTAGGCAACATGACATAACAAACATATTTTATCCTTCTTACCAAGCATAATATAACAAAAAATTTAAATAAATGTGAGAAAGAGAGTTATAAAGTTGGAGGGTGGCATCATGACCCTTATAATGTACCTATTGATGAGCGTAGTCATCACCCCCCTACTAAATTTTTTTCTCATCCTCTAAGAAACATATTCATCCATGTGTATCTCTCTCATGTCCCTGGTGACCTCCCTTTCATCGCAAGGCTCCTCAGATGGTTTTCCTTCTTAAGGATAGAAACATGCATTCTTCTGTATTTCTGTCCACTCCTTCTACTCTTTTGCTTCGTCTCTTTCTTCCTGTAGTCCTAGCAGCAAGGGTGGACTGAGATTGAGCCCTATCCACTTGACTTTCAACCTTTGCATGATCATCTTGTATAAGGATGTTCTCTCCAAGGAATTCCTTAGCCTTCCAAGAGAGTGATATTCTCTGGTCTGGAGGTTGTGGGGTAAGGCATGCCATCTCCTCAAGCAGGCTTGCACGATTTATGCTCCCAACAACCTGAATGTGTCTTCAAAATGTAGGATGAATTGTTCCTAGTTGGAAAGGTATTTAGGTTCTAAATCAGCATCATTGGAGATGATGGCATGATTTATAATGACACCATTAGGCTCACTAGCTCTTCCCTGATATATAATAGTTCCTTTTCCTCCTTTCCCATTACTCTTTTCACTTCCTTAGCTCTTGCCTCCTCATGAATCATCTAGGATGCTAAGGCCATCAAATGTGTATCCCCCAATATTGCATTGGGATCCCAAAAATTCATATATGTCAGAGTAAGGTTGTGTATGTAAAATTCATCAAACTTTTTTTTGTCCTCCATGTTAGATTGGTTGCAAAATTCAATGAACTGTTTGTAATCCTGAAAGGGAATATAACCATGTTGTGCTAAGGTTTTGATTTGGAATTGCAGTCATTGTTCTTTGAGAAAGAGGGAATAAGACTTTGATGGTTGTCTGCACTGCAATGTCTCCATGGTGGAAACTTATGTTTCTTTCTCTTGGAGCTTCTCTCTCAGCCACATATTTTCTGCCTTTAACTTCTCCTTCATTGTAGACTCTCTCATTCATAGCTCACTTAATTATTTTCTCATTTCAAGGACCTTTTCTTCCATGAGGCACACATCCTCTACCTTCTTATATTTAGCAATTTGCATCCACCTATGGGTTATTCCTCTTTCAATTTCTAGCTCATAAAAAAGTCAGACTGCAAATTTTTGGGGAATGATCCTCCATCCTTCAATGAATTTGTAGTAGGAGCTTAGGTTAGGTTGTGTACTAGGCTCTTGGAGCTCTCAAGGGTCCTTCTAAAATATTCTTGGGTAAGTTGTTTCCTCTTGTAGTTGTTGTGTCACATTCTGCCCTTCTCGTACCACATTGTGCTCCTCTAGTAGCACATTCTGCCCCTCCTGTAGCACCATTTGTCTCTCATGTAGCATATGCTATCCCTCCTGTAGCTTCCATTTTTCTTCTTGTTGGATGGTTGTTGGTGTCCTGGGTTGTTTGAAGGAGGTTGATCTGGTGGTAGGCCTCCTCACATATGCTATAGGAGTCTTTGTTTTGGGTTTTGGAGAGGTTACCTCTTCAATTTTTCCTTTAGTTGGTCCTACATCTTCTTTCTTGCTTGGGGACTCCTCAATTGCGATGGGGACCCTTGTGGTAGTTTATGGCCTCCCTTGCTTGATCTTGGTGTTTTCCTAGTCTTAAAATATAGCGGGGGCTTCACTTTGTCTCTTACTTTTAAGTTTGATCGGGGTGCTTAAGGTAGCTAACGTTGCAACTACCTCATGTTAAGTGGTTATTGGAGACAATATTGTTTTGTTTGGGGGTATCTATGTTTCTCTGGACTTAGTATTCCTTTTAGGACATAATTCTTATTTTTCTTGTTTTTCCCCCTCTTCCTTTTCATCTTTTTCTTCTCCTACCTCTGCCTTTGTTTCTTCTTCTTCCTATGTTTTCATCTCTACTTCTTCTACTATCCTCCTTGCTTCTGTCTCTCTTTATTTTTCTTTTGAACCTACTTCCTCTTCCTCTTCTGTCCTTGAAAATTCTTCTTCTCCCTATTTTTTCCCTCTCTTCCTCCAACACTAGAGGTTGGGGTCTCACCTGGTGTGAGGGCTTGTGTCTCTATGAAAGTTTATCTATCCATGTCTATAAATTTTCACCAAAGGATAGGGATTCTAAAATTGTTCAAGACATCCACCACTATTATTTTAATGAGGTCATGGTGGCCTAAGTGTTGGTTTTTTCCCTCTCCTACTTTTTGAATCATTTCCCTGACATACTACAAGAGGAAGTATGACACACTAAGTCTTTGAGAAACACGAAAATTTCCCTTGAACCTAAGTTCATGAAGTAATCTAAAGTAGTAAGAATATACCACACTCATTCTTCCCTCATAGGATATGTACTTCAGAATATGGTAGGCCACCTCATCCCAAGAATAAGGTAGGCTTTCCCTCCTAAATCCATTCTTGTCCTCAACAGGCTTTTCAATGGAAGTGAAGAAATTATTTTTAGCAGTGACACTGGTGGCTTTATCTTCTCTGCTCCACTTGATCCCTAGAGGTAGGAATTTTACTCTGCTAATTATTTTAGGTCTGAGAGAGATATCCAACCCCCTCATAAAAGTGGTGACATTGTCCTATGTTGAATTCAAATCCATGGAAAATTCAAAGGAGAGGTCATCATGATACCCCTTCAATAACTCAAAGAATCCTAACCACTGGTGTCTATTGGATGCACATAAGGTGTCTTTTAGAACTCATAATTGCCTCACATTAATTATCAACCTGAGTAAGTCTTTTTGTTTCAAGAGTGTACACAATATGTGCAAGTGATGGAAATCATTATATCTATAGAGAGTAATGCTTTAAGATAATTTATCAATTTCAACACAAAAGTAAATGGATCAAACCATAAATATCAAGCTTGTAACTTCAAGGAAATTAACATATTCAAGCATCAAAACTAAATCTTAATCTATAACAAACTCAATCTTAATCAAAATATTCTAATTGCAATTACATCAACCGAGTGCACCATAGCAATAACAGAGCTCTTCCAACTGAATCTAAACTACTGCATAGAAATAAAGCATCTAATCTAATAAATAACACTCTGTCTTTTTAATGAACAAGAAATAATTCTCATCTAATGATTAATTCACTCCACAACATAAATAAATGAAATCAATTGACAGAATTAAGAAGTAATGAAATGAATACACGAAATCCACACCGATGAAAGTAAATCAATTGTAAAACAGAATAATCAAACTTGCAGTAAGAGAAAAGTAAAAGTATAACACAGGGAATAGCAGTGAAATCCACCAGTGACCAGGCCCAAGCTGCTAGTGGTTACTGCTGGATTACTTCATACTATCACGAATGAATAGCAACATGAATTATGTATTATTCATCAAATCCAAATGTCATTACAGCATGATGTGTTTCAGAATAACGCTCTGTATATTAAAATTACAACTGAAGTAAACGGTGAAAAATTTCTCTCCATACTATCCTCTATTATCCTCCTTCCTTTGATCTGTGTTTTCATTTAAATATAGAGAGCAAAGGAAAGTTACAACAAAGCTGATTACAAAATGATTTCCATTACAAATTTGGATTATATAAAACAAATTGATCAGCAAGATCATATCTAAAAGATCTTTCCATCAACATTCAATAGGAACAAGTCGAATTTGGTATTGCAGCGAGAAGAAATTGGAAAACGGCCGCAATAGCAAATCTAAGAAAATCGTCTTCAAAGAACCTTTCATTTCTCTTAATACAAACTGAATTTTGGAAAATTCTTTGTTATAAAACTGATTCGGTCCATTCTGGACAAAACCCATCTTTCGAATTTTCCATATTCTCCTTCATTTGTCTGAAACGTCCAATATAAAACCCTCACTTCTTATTCCAGCGAATTTTTGAGTTGGAATACTTAATTGTGAGTTGGAGATCAAATTTGTAATCTGGAAAATATCTTGGAGGCTAAAATCATGAGTGATGATACAACAAATCTATTAATAAACCATCATTGGTAAAATCATGCATAATAATCATCAATTTATTAAAAATAAAGGAGAAAAATAGTATTTATCCATAAGAGCATAAATAATTATAAAATGGAATTATATGATACATTATGATAAATGACGTGATAAAGAATGGTAGAAATGGGTGAAATAGGTGTCAAAACGTGATAATAATAATGGCAAATTAGTGGCCCAACATACCTCCAAACTGAATATGTTGCATGTCCTCATGCAACCCCAAAGCCTTTGTATGAACCAAGCTATAAGAAATATTCATCCCAAGTCATGAAAGTGGTGAAACAAATGAGTTATTCCTCAGATAATGAATATTCAATTTTAGCAATGTTAATGAAGGCGTAACAATTTTCACATTGAATTTCAACCATATGTATATGAAGTTGCAACAAAATATGATATAAGTAGCGACAAACTTCATTAACCAATTTCTCAAAAACTACAAACCAGATTGTGCTAAAATTTTGTAAGCATATGTCTACTATATTGATGCTTCTCTAATCCAAAAATCAAATTGTTTTGATGCACAGATCATGAGATATAAATAAAATGGTTGTAGGTGACAGTGCATGATTTCTGAAATTTTACAAACTACTTTAACTTGAAATTTTCTGATTTTGTGTATTTTAATGATACCTCTTTCCTGTCCAAAAATCACAAGAATTCAGTTCATATTTTTAAAGATACGCGCAAACCAATTTCTGCACTGTATAAAAATGAAATTGTATGTCTTAAGTGAGAAAAAAGGTAGAAAACATCCATCATGTGTAGCAGTTACTCCCCCAAACTAGAGAATTAGCATGCCCTCATGCAATAATAGAAAACAAATTGAAGTGGTTGCTACAATTGTAGTTGAAATCTATGCTTGGTGTAAAACAACATGGAATAAGAGAGGTTTTGAGAATGAATAAGGAGATCAGTGGATGATGGCATGATCATAATAAATAAATGAATGAAAGTAACACTCCCCCAAACTGAAATCTTCTATGTCTCTAAAATGGGAAGTGGGAAAGATGTGGAATGAATGATGATAAATAATGCTCAATGTATTTTCATGAAATTCTCCTAAACTTTTAATAAATAAGAAACTTATGCTATTTTACCTCAAGTTTTACCTCTGGAAAAATGTGGACTTACATGTATGGATTGGTATTTGTTGAAGCTGACGTAGGCTGAGATGATTCTGAAAGTGATGCCAAAGGTGGATGCCATGCAAGCACATCCTGTCTGCGAGTTGCTCGAGCCTCTTCTGTTAGTTGCAATAGTGTAGACTTGTTGCAAATAGAGTTACCCCCCATACTTGTTGTTCTCCTGTAAACAATTCACTGATATGTATGCAATTTTCTTGAATCCACAGTTTTAGTTTTGAACAGCAACAGATAAGCCGCATGCAAAAATTTCAATCAAGAAAAACCTTTGTAGAGATGCAATAATAATATTTTGTCAAATCAACTAGTTATGACGGAGTTCGGTAATTATTACACACGCTATTCCATAATGCATATCTTCCCCCCTCAAATACGAAAAGGGCGTCCATGACCATAAAGCATAGGAAAAAGTGAAAGGACGTTGAGGATTCATAAATGCAGCAGGAAAATCAATCAAAGCAGCGTAAATATAGCAAAAGAAAGCAGAGAAGTACAGGTCAAAAGATGTGAAATGGCCGTAAAATAAAATAGGAATTTAGATCATTATGGAAATAGATATTTACCTTAGGTGGAAAAATGTGACGAAAGCATGACCGGCGATAAATGTTAATGACTGGTGGTAGAGTGATTGGACAATAATGATATAATGTGTATAAAGATATAGTTTACCATGCATGTTGGCTAATTAAATTAGAAACGTTGTTCAAATGGTAAATTCTCCTTTAGAAATGAATCCATAGGGGGTAATAGGATAGAGAGTATTTGGTAGTGTAACATAGTACTTCAATACCACAAGCAGAGCGACTACTACCACTAGGCGTTCATAGCCTCGACAGGGTTGCTTTTTAACCCAAAAATGAGCCAGAGTCCTCCATTTAGTATGTAGATGGTTTTCTTTTTTTTTATAAAGAGACCACTATGCTGGCATGGTAACCAGATAATCATAGTGCCATTCACTAGGATATAACAAAGTGATCACGATGGATCATAATGAGACCCCCTGTCCTTCGGACGGTTTTAACATCAATAAGGTCATTAACTTGGTGTGGTGGCCATAATGGAATGTCACCTGTTACACCCTTATGATCATGGTAGGTTGGCTCGTGAAGAAACCCCCATCCTCTTTAAGACAATGCTTGTTACATTTCCATATTTTTATATTTTAATGCTTTTATTGTAAAGAGAGGGAGGCTCATTTACTCCTTAAGAGTCAAGGATGGCGTAAGAAGTAAAAAAAATGCCAATGAAAGTTATGCTTCCCCCCCATATCATCATATCAAAGGGATTTATCATTTTGAAAGTGTAAAAGATAAACTAGCATGGTATTAGAATAATAAATCATTTTATGATGTGTCCAAAGAGAAGATATTCAGTCAGTCATTATATAGGTGCACCATGTCAGCTTCGGAATATAGATTACCATCAAAAGGTTTTATAAGTCATAATGGTATTAATATTACTATTTTTCTTTATATTAGACACAAATCGAACCAGATGGTTTTTTATTCAAAACATAAAAAGAGAAAGAAAAATGACAAAATCACTGGCGATGAAACAGTAAAGAGAAATTGCATTTATTCCTACAAAAATGCAAAAAAAATTGTTCAATTGATTGAGCAATCAAAATAAAACACACAAAAGTGTTATTCAATTGATTGAACAACAATTGTTCAATCATTTGAATAGCAAAAATAAAACACTCAAAAGTGTTGTTCAATTGATTGAACAACAAAAAGTGTTGTTCAATTGATTGAATTGTACTTTATGCCATGAAAGAGAATCAGAAAAATGGGGTTGAGATGAGCTAGGAATAATCCTGCAAAAGGAAGGAGGTGATGTTCAATAACAAAATAATGCAAGGAGAAGGGTGTTGTTCAGAAAACAAAAAACTTCACAAGAAGCAAAAATGTTGTTCCAAAGATGGAACAGCAGCTGTTCAAAAGAGGGAATAGCAAAACATGCTAAGAGAAAAAGGTATTGTTCAAAAGTTTGAACATCAAACAACATAAAGTGATGTTCAAAAGTTTGAACAACAACTCGCAAAAAGTGTTGTTCAAAAGTTGGAACACCAAACACGCAAAAGTGTTGTTCCAAAGTTGGAACAACGAACACACAAAAAGTGTTGTTCCAAAGTTGGAACAACAAAAATGCAAAAAGGTATTGTTCCAAAGTTGGAACAACAAAAACGAAAAAATCTGTTGTTCAAAAGTTCGAACAGCAAAAACGCCGAAAAATGTTGTTCCTTGGAACAACAAAATGTAGAAAGGTGTTGTTCCAAAGTTGGAACAGCAAAAACACATAAAAGTGTTGTTCCAAAGTTGGAACAACAAAGACGTAAAAAGGAGTTGTTCCAAAGTTGGAACAACAAAAATGCAGAAAAGAACTATTCCAAAGTTGGAACAGAAAAAATGCAAAAAAGTGTTGTTCCAAAATTGGAACAGCAAAAACACAAAAAGTGTTGTTCCAAAGTTGGAACAACAGACAAACAGAGAAAAATGTTGTTCCAAAGTTGGAACAGCGAAAACGCAGAAAAGTGTTGTTCCAAAGTTGGAACAACAAAAACAAAAAAAAGTGTTGTTCCAAATTTATTCCAAAGTTGGAACATCAAAAAGACAGAAAAGTATTGTTCCAAAGTCGGAACAGCAAAAATGCAAAAAAGTGTTGTTCTAAAGTTGGAACAACAAAGACGCAGAAAAGTGTTGTTCCAAAGTTGGAACAACAAAAACACAAAAGGTGTTATTTTAAGTTTGGAACAGCAGAGAAACAGATAACAGTGATGTTCCAAAGTTGGAATAGCAAAAACGCAGAAAAGTGTTGTTGCAAAGTTGGAATAGCAAAAACGCAAAAAAATGTTGTTCTAAAGTTGGAACAGCAAAAACGCAGAAAAGTGTTGTTCCAAAATAAATATGTAGTTAATTTCCTAATCAATATCAGACTCAAACAAATCGTCACTTACCTATATTACCTGTGATTGACGTTTTCCAAATGGCAACAAGGTTTTGGGCATGACTCTCCACCCAACCGTAGGCTCAATTGCGCAAGGATTTGCTACAACTAGCCACCCCCGAGCCCTCAATCAACGTACTACTACCAGTGACTCCTATGTCTCAGAACACCATTCTCCCAAGAGAATGAAAGATAGAATCTCAGAATGATGGAATGCCTCCCATCCTCCTCACCATCTAATAAATAGAACAAACATTGGATGGGAAACCACATGTACACACTCCATGTGTCTACATGCGACTTTCTTTTGATTTTTAGATTTCTCGTTTTATTTCTTTACTTTTCTTTCGATTTTTAGTTTTCTTGTTTTATTTTCTTCTTTTTGATAGTTTTATTGTTTTATTTCTATTTATTCTTATTTAGAGCTTTAATATGGTTATTACTATTTTTTTTTTTTTTTCTTGTATATATATTTTAATATCATTTATTATTTAACATTTATGATTTATTATTTTTATTATTTATTATTTATTATTAAGGGAAGAGATATTACATGTTGTTTCAAAGTTGGAACAACAAAAAAGCAAAAAGTGTTGTTCCAAAGTTGGAACAGTAGACAATTAGAGAACAGTTTTGTTCCAAAGTTGGAATAGCAAAAACGTAGAAAAGTGTTGTTCCAAAGTTGGAACAGCAAAAATGGAGAAAAGTATGGTTCCAAAGTTACAGTAAAATTGAAAAAAGTGTTGTTCCAAAGTTGGAACAACAGACATACAGAGAAAACGTGTTGTTCCATTGCCAACGGAGCGGAAACTACAACTTTGAAGGAAGCAACACCCAAAACACAAAAACATAAGAGAAATCAGAAAATAAACAACACTTTATTTAAAAACAATAAATTAATTAATTAATTAAGTTACAACAGCTATGATGTTATTTCCTAAGGGAATATCAATTTGTTAATGGAAAAAAATGATCTCTTGGAAAAATGGTTTGGCAGTAGTGACATGAATCTTCAAATGGAAATCAATTCTCCCTTTATTCTCTTATGAAACCATTAAGTAATGAATTGGATGAAATTTCCTTGCTTAAAACTTCTTTCAAGAATCGCTCGTTCATAAATTGACCTTCTTTATTCTCCTAGGACCTTCAAGAAATGAGTATAGAACATTAAACCATGAAAAAATAGAGGTGATCGGGCTCCCCTAATCCAAGAATTATGAAAAAAATAACAAGTATTTACTCTGTAAAACAAATCCACAGAGAAAATAACAAAGTAAAATTAATTTATTACCTGCGGGAGAGCAGTGACCAATCATGCTAACCTGCAATGTTTTAATCATAACTTCTTTGTTTTTTGTCCGATTTGAGTGATTCCAAAGCCAAATGAAAGTGAATTCATAGGGATATCTCTAATAGGAACAATTTTTCAAAATTCCATGACATGATATTTCAATTTTACTTAGAACGACCTGCATAACATAGTCCTTTCGATTTCCCAACTTAGACCAACAGAGGATATTTTAAGCATACCTTTTTCGTTTAATGATGGATTGAGCTGATTCAAATTGGAAATGAAAGTAGATTTATTTATTTATCTCCAATAGAAACAAGTTTTGATGAGAAGAAGAATTGATGGGTCAAATACGTTAATGAACAACTAGAAAAACAAAGTCTTAAGAGTGCTGATTTGGGATAGACAGTCGGTATTTTGGTCATAATTTTCTCATAAAATATTGAAATCAAGTGATTCAAATTGACTTGTAAACTATATTCATAGAGAAATATACCAGAGAAATATGTTTTAAAAATATAGTCATTTAGGCCTCCAAAAACTGATTGTCCCAACTCTGTTCCTAAGCTGCCTACTAGACACCCTATCAATGTTTTGGTTATATGGTTTTCGTTTCAAATCCAAATGGAGTGATTCAAATTGGGGTTGGAAAGTAGACATTAAGGGATACTTAGTATAGAAACATGTTTTTAAAATATTCACTTTTGGCCCCTCAAAACACGACTATCCCGACTATGTTTTCAGAATTTTCATCAAGCCCGCAAGCCAAAAAATACGATATTCAAGCAATTTTTCCAAATTGGTGATAAAAATGAATATAAGTGTTTGTAGCACTTTTATTTTCAATATAATGAATCTACATACAAAAAAAAAAAAAAAAAAAAATTATCACCGATGTTGATTTTCACAGCGTGTTGCAACAAAAACAACTATTTTTACATAATAATATATAAAAAAATGTATTTATTTAGGTTCTTATTTATTTTATTTCCTACAGTAACCTCCTCTGATTTGAAAAATGAATATTCTTACGTATAGGAATACTTCTAGTGGAGCCATTTTTGAAATAAGGCCTCCAGTATGTACATACCCAAACTTGAAAAATGCATGTTAATAAATAGTAGAGTATGAGAAGCCAACTTCCCTTGAAAAGATGGTGTCAAAAATTGTTGAAGTATGGAATGAGGCTGCAAACAAATGATGGAGTGAAACCAATCTTCAATATATCCCTTACTTTCTTGATTTCCCATAACCATCATATTATGAAGTTCTTGAGTTTTTAAAACGGCTTGTTGATGTAGGCTAGAAGAAACCTCATTTTCTTTCATAACTTCTACAATTTTTGGATTTGAAACATTCTCAATCTCAATATATGTTTTATGCAATGGTGCATGTGAGGTATAATGGGTGGGAAGGGTAGGTAAATTTTGCAGTCCAAAATTGTAAGCATGTTGTACTGGTTTATTATGATGAGGGTGTGGAATGAGTTGAGCAGGAAATTGTGTAGGGCATGGAGCATTTTGATGATGTGGTTGATTGGGTTGTGTGGATGATTTTGCTGGGAAAGAAAGATGTTGTGGAAGAGCTAGTGAAGAATATGGATGATTTGTTTGTGCTACAAGATGAGGTAGAGTATTCATGTAATCATAAGACGAACCATGCCAAATTTGTAGACAATATTGGTGGGGGTTATATTGGGATTGACATAGCTGCCCTAACACATGAGTATTCCATAATGGATTATGCAAGTAAGAAAATGGAGAGGAAGTGTTTTGAACCATACATGTAGGCCACGATTTCCATGGGTTTGACCTTTTTGTAGCTCCCCCATCTCTTTGATATGCTACTTCCATCCTAGATAAGGAAGAGTGAGTATCTATGGGATGCTCCTTTTGGCAATGAGGGAAAAACACTTCTTCAATTTCTTGATTTTTCTGAATCTGCGAAACATCCAATTGTGAATTTAGAGAGCTAATAAAATCATATTTAAAATTTTCAAATAAAACATTGATTTCAGCTCTTATGTCTCCTCTTCTTGTAGTAGATTTGGAAAAAAATAAGAAGCTTCTCTAGAATTCTTACCATCCTTAGAGATTCCTCTTGACTACCTTATGCATCATTCACAAACATCATCATATGATAATAGAAAAACATCACATTTTCCTATCAGCTTTAAGAGTTCTAAAAATTCATCTTTGATTCTTTTGAGTAGGAGTGTTTTTAAGATCTCTTTTTCCAAATACGTATGCTTTGATTTTTTAAGGTTGTATCGAAATTGCTCCACATAGTCCTCCAAGCTTTCATCTTCCCCTTGTATCATATTGAAAATATCTTTATAGACCTTGTAATAGTTTCGGTACTTCTTCAAGAATACGTTCTTCATGTCCTCCCATGTTTGGATGCAGTTCCCACCAAGGCTCATGAACCATCAGAGAGTTTCTCCTTTTAGAGTAAGAGGAAAGAATTTCAACCTTTGATCATTAGTACAATAATCGTATCCTCTACAAAGTGCTTCAAACTCAAATAAAAATGTATCTGGGTCTTCGTTTTCTAAACCATGAAAATTTGGTAGAGAAGATGGGGGAATTATGTGCATTTGTGTCACTCCTCCTAGATCTTTGATAAGGAATTCAAAAGTAGAAATGTGAGCCATTTCTTACCATAATAGAAGCTATTCTTCATGTGTTTCTTTGAGGCTCATCCTTCAAATGTTCCTATCAATTGGTTAGTGAAATGGGTGGTGCTTACATCACCACTTAAGTGAAATCATGAGATTTGTTTTTCAAAATTTCTACCATTTTTTTTCTTAGTCATTCACACAGAAATTCAAACATTTATTTCTACTTTAATTCCTAAGAAATTTTGCTGAAAAGCTAGCACAGGAGAAAGCACTTTACTTACTTGTATGCGGGTTCTTTGTTACAGGGAAAAGTGTCTACTCAGAACTGCTTATCCCACTAAGGTGTGATAGCTACCTTAGAAACAAACAAAGTAAAGCTACTTTAATTTTTACTTTATGAAGTATAGATGAGAGAAGAACAAAGAAGACCAACCTCTATCCTGCGCTAATCTCCTGGTTTGATTCCTCTCTCTCTTGATAGTCTTTCGTTACTTGTTCCCTTGCATGTCCAGCTTCATAGAGTACCTGTAATATCACAGTAGCATGGCACTATACAAGAACATGGATCTATAATCATAAACAATCTAGGATCAGATGTAAATTGACCATACAAATGCAGCCAACATAAATGACACAAGAGTATGGAGGAAAACTTGAATAGCTTTTATTGATAAACAAGAAAGAGCCAAGGGAGTTACAACCAGTTGTTCTGACCCAGCATCATCCTCTCAACAAAGAAGCCCCTCTTCACCTCATACAAAGCTTAGATCACCCAACAATCTGATGTTGTCTCAAGAAACCAACAACAATTCCTTACAATATGAAAAATTCCAGCCTCTGGATCTCTAGGATGAGGGATCCATATATAGATATCTGTAAGGGAGATGAGTCAGCTTGTGATTTGATTAGTGTCTTCCCTCTGATAGTTCTTGCTTCCACTTGGAGATTGATGATCTCTTACTCATCCTTGGTCAAATTCAGAGAGGCAAGTGTCACAGGAGAAGTTTCTGGAAGTTTCCATGCCTCTGCACCTCGCGGAATGACACTACCATTTGTCACTTCTCGCCCATCGCACCCCATAGAAGGGATTTTTGAAATGCAACGCATCCACACAGTGTGTTTAGGTGAGATGCAACACACTTTGCCTATGGAGCAGCTGAAATGATCCTGTTTTGACCAGTTCTGAGCAGTTTTTCATGGAGAACTTCTGGGAGGAGCTGTAATCAGTTGACCTTGTTCCTTTAGGGGTTAGAACAACACTTTTAGGGACTTAGGAGCCCTTGGTTTATGGACATTTCATGCTTGTGGTTGTTGTGCCCAAAAATGTCTATAACAGTTGCCCCCTGCATGAGGTCGTTAATCTTTTGATGTCGGGTGAAATGCTTTATTATGAGGATCCAAAGTTCTTTCAAGCTGGGAGGAGACCTGTAATAAGATACAACACAATACATTATCTTCATAATATTTTCATGATCTAGCTGAGGCAGGAATTCCCATGCTCAGCTTTATAAATTCATTTTCATGTACATAGGACAGACAATCGTCTGAGTGTAGACTGATGATTCTGGTAGAGCCATCATCCCTTTGATTGGATGATTATCTGTGTACATTTGATGTCTTTATTTCCCTGAATATATATCGCATCCCGGATGGATGAAACTAGATCCAGGGTCTTCAATCTCGTCCGATCTTCACTCGAAGTACAAGTCTATCCATGTGAGAGATGTTCTGGAGTCGAACATGGAAAGACATCGCCTGATTACCAGCCAATGATGTAAGCTATTAACAGGCGCGAGAGGAATCATCGATAATGATAATGACCCTCAAGGTACTGCAGTACAATTCACGTGGTGTGAATAAAGGACTTGGCATCGAACACCACGCAAAATATTTCGGTCGAAGGTCATTGATGTAAACCTGTCGCCGGAAGTGAGAAACTTGTCATTGAGGCATGCAAGCTTCAAAGTACTGAACGGGGTGTTCCTAGCTCGACTTCTTGGATAATGAGATGATGTCGACAAGAAGTCATCCGTCACAGGAGGGCCTTAATGAATCCCACATCAATAACACGGAACGGAGCAAATGATTTTAATGGAGGTGAAAACGATCTAATGACATACGGTTCAGGGTGGCAGTCATGAAAGAATGGAGTATGAATGTATTGTAGCGGGTGAGACACAGGTGAATTCTCTAAATGACTTCTCTTCAACATATCGGCGACACTGACATGATGGATTGGTAGCATTACCCCAAATGTGGATGGTGTGATGAGACCATGGCGATGTAACTGGTGAATGAAGCAACCCAACCCGACTTGGATGTGGAGTGAAAGTGTCATGTTCAAGAGCGACTTGCTACCAACAAATTTTCTTCAAGTTTTATTCCCAATTTTCCCCAGTCATTGCTGACCAGTACCTCTTTATTTTTTTTAAGCTTGAGGAGGATAACATATGCTTGTTCTATAATTTTCCCTTCGGGCAAACCCATCGCTATGTTTTAAAGAGCCTAGCGATAGTGAAACTCGTTCTTGTCTGCTATGGACAAGTTTGTTGCTATTAAGTTTTAACGAGTTTAACGACAAAGATAACTCGGTCCTTTTCAATTTTAGAGAGTCTGAAAAGGAACGTAAAGGAAACTCCAAAATTCCTTTTTCGTCATCTAATCCCTTAAGTCCGAAAAAGTATAAAACAATACAGAAGGGATGAATTTTTGATACTTTTAACGAGCCGAACAAAACAAGTGCTCGATCGTTTTGTGTAATAATCCCTCAGGTCCAAAAAGATTAAAATTTAGAGGAGGGATAGCACTTCTGGTCCCTTTAACAAGCTGGAGAGGCCAATGGCTCGGCAATATTTTCATATTTTACGAGTCAGTTGAAAAGAGCTTAAAGGAGACTCATCTTTTGACGAACGAGTGATAAAATTGGGTAGCAGCTGATTCCAGGTAAGGTTTGGAATGTTCCAATCACGGCAGTGTTACAAGGATGGCTAGTGAGATCACTCTTCGCAGCTGTTCCTCAAAAAGGGGTAAACAATCAAATGGAGGTGAATGATCGGCCAATACAAAGTGGAGGTGATGATGAGAACACGACAAAGGCTTTTAAAGGCTGAAGTATTACATTCACGATGGTTATTTACCAGGAAATGGTTCATTTTTTAATGAGCTTAAACGCGGGGGGAAACATTTGCTCATGGCTTATGTTTATTTTTTAACGAGCTTGAACTATGCACTAAAACTGATCGATTAATCCAGTCGTATAATAAGAATGTCCCATTTAAAAACGGAAATTTTTAGAGTTTTGCCCCACATCCTTTCTTTATGCAAGTTAGGAAATGACCAATCCTACGAGTTTAAAGGGTTAGAGTACCTACAAATTTAAAAAATAAATAGTCGCTCTTTGCTTGCATGCCAAAAGGCTTGCATGCCCCCAGGTATAAAATAAAGTTTCAAGGCCACCTTTTGTTCTACCGACAAAACATTTGTTTTATCAGGAAAGCTAATCCTCTTTCAGGTTACCAAAGATTGTTCTATTCACAACACAAACAAAACATTTCTTCGGCGATGTCTACCGAAATAGACAAAGGTGAGACAATCCACTCACATAACTTTGACGAGAGAATCTTGTTCCAGTCTAACCCCCTCTTCCAATCACGGACGGGAGTACAGTCTAGTCATATATCTCTCGCGGAAACCTATCCTATAACCGAAGTTTTCCTGCCGAAGCAGACCAGGGTGCATGCCCCCTGGGTTTAAGTCATGTCCCCCAAATCACTCGCACTCATCAGGTGGACGGACTGGGGATTGATGAGACATTCCTTGTGTGAAAAGACCATTCAGGGATGGTATATGACTATTTGCTATGCGTGATCCGGGAAATGAAAGCTGGTCTACGAGCTTGACCACTCTTCCTTCGTGCGGAAAACACATTACTCTAAAGAGTGATGAGAAAATGGCTCCCATGCAATAAATATAGTCTCGTCCAAGGAGCAGATTATAATCCAGGGGTCCTTAAACTACCATTACGTTCATGTGAATGGTTTTCCTTCTCAATGTTATGGGCACATTGGGAAGGATCCCTAATGGTCGACTGGTTCCTTTGTCAAAGCCTGTTAGATTTCTCATCTCAGGCAAAAGCGATGGAGAACCAAGCGCTTTCCAAGCAGTCGAGGAAAGGATACTCACGGAAGCCCCTTCATCTATGATGGTACCAGCCATAACCATTCTATATACTTCAGCAATAATTCAGAATGGTACACTAGCTGGTAAACGGGGTCTGCCTAGTTGATTCCAGTCGAAGGAGACAACTAGGTTGCTTGGAGGTGGGACCGAATAGACGGCCGGGTACGACTCTGACGAACTTCCTTCCTGCGATAAAGGAATGGGTAAATTACCCCCATGTTCATCGGAGCTTGTGCTTATGAAAATAATTTGGACGGTGTCATCCCTATTCTCTTCTATGACTGTATCATCTGAAGATGGAACCTCTGAAGGCAAGACCGGGTCAACTGCCGCCTCGACCTTTTGACTTTCGTCTGGTATGGGTTCAGATGGTTTATCTTCAATGATAGATGCTTCGGCCGACCACTTGGGTGGTTCAGCCGCCTTTTCAACTAGTGACGGACTCGGCAAGAGTTTTTTATATCCAGGAGGAAGTCGTAATGGTGAAACCGGACGATCGTCCAAAACTCTTTTAGCCTCGTCTAAGAAGGGACGACGGTGGACGGCATGGTCGCCTTCGCACAATTTACAAGGAAATATGTATTTTCCTTTTTGTCCTGGGGCTTCAGTTTCACTAGTCGACGGTGTGTTTTCAACATGATCATCAGAGGTTGACGACACTGGGTTGTACAAACGAGGAGACCAGTCCCTTAAGATCTGAGGGATGCAGGGACAATCTCGATGATAGTGGTCTCCTTTGCAAATGACACATGGCAATTTAGGCCTGGTCGGTGCAGTGTGTGGATTTTCACTAGACGACACTTGGTTGCCCCCTTTCGCTTTTGGCTCCTTCTTCTTTTCTTTCTTCTTCTTTTCCTTCTTCTTCTCAGGTACTTGATTTTTGGCTTTACCAACCCCATCAAGCGAAGAAGAAGGAGGAGAGGAAGAATTGGAGGAAGTAAAAGGTTGGTGGGTAACTCTAGATTCGTCTAGTTGTTGACTTGACTGTTTAGGAATTGCGGTGTTCTGAATGACAGAGGTTGAGAAGAGCCATACAGGCAAGCCGATTGTCAATCCTGGAAGCAACAATGTGGCCATATGGGGTGCACCAACATCTCCCCAAGAGGAGAAAGGACTAGGATTTCCTCCAAGGGGAATTCCTTGGTTGGTGGATTCCATTTTCTTGACCTGAGATCAACATAGGGAAAGGTGATGATTATTCCGTTTAAAATAAATTTTAGACGCTTTGACACAACTTGTTTTTTCAATTTTTAAGAGTCGAGAAAAAACAAAAGATGACTTTAGTCGCCTTCGATTTTTAATGAGCCTGAAGTGACAAGTGCTTAGATGGACCTTTTCCATTAAGGAGTCTAAAAAGGAACGAAAGGGACTGCTCTAGAAATCTAGGTAGAGGGATTACCAAACCAATCGCAAAACTACAGAATACTTTTTACGGTACGGCAGTCAATCTTCTTGAATGTTGTGTTCAGTGCATTGCGATTGATAGGGCGGCAGACACGGCTTCCTATGGATAAAGAATTTAAGCCTATTGTGGTCTCCCAAAATATACTCGATGGTACGTGGGAGCACAAGTCTATACTGGCACTTATCGTCTCAAATTGGAGGAATCACCCAACCATCAGTGAGAACAACAGTTGCCAGGCTTTATGACGCCGGAATACATCTCTAGCCTAGAATTCTAAATGTTGTGCGCTAGGTTCCAAAGCGTTGTTAGATTCATTGAATTTATTTTACAGTTGATCTTGTTTATGAAGTTTGCCTTTCAGGTTCACCACGAGATGTAGATGTGTAATTCCTAAAATGAAATCTAAGATGATAAACAGTCTTTTATCTTCTTTGTGCAATGAAAATCCTAGCTACTAAGGAAAGAGAGACAGTATTCTTTCACAAAGAGCAAAGAGCACACTCTAAATGCACTTTCCTAAATCAAACCAATCAAATAGTATAAATGCAAATACACATGCATGTATTTGTTTTCGACTTTCTTAGTATGTAAATGGTAAAAAGAAAGTTGATGCACAAATCTAAATTAATTTTCAACCGACAGTTATCAACAAGTTTATTTTCGAAATCAAAAATGGAGGCAATCACAACACCTTACGATATGGAAATGAATACTCATTTTCGACACTAGAAAAATTACAAATTCAAACCAAATACAGTAGTAACAGGATAATCGACTATCTACAGCAATCAAACTCTTTCCTATTCCTAAAAACGACACTTGCGACACTTTCAAATCAAAGGACGACAGTACGGTTACGTTACTTTTGCAAAGGAGAACTGAAAATGACCCAACAAACACACAAAAACATTTACAGTTCTTTTGTACAAAGGAGGCGGAATAACAGCAAAGAAAAGGGGTCTCAAACAGAGATATACTGATCACAGGCAACAAAATTCTTGAATAGAACTGGAAAGAATGAACTACAGAAACCAAAACTGAACAATGCCTAGTCTGATCAGTGCACCTGTAACACAGGGAATTTGAAATGCAGCGCACCTACTACACTCGGGAAGTGCACTGAATTTCAAATTCACAGAACAGTACCTGCGCTGGGCCAGAGACGAGACTTTGTTTGGGTTCTGGGTCATAGTTTGTAATTCAGTTCATGGGTTTTGGCTGAGCAAATGGTAATCAATAATGCAACAATTAGGGGTAGATCCAAGGAGGATCTAAGAGCTATCACAAAGGGCAATCAGAGTTTGTAAATCAGTTGTTTAATTTATAAACAAATCCTGAAGATTGACTGAAGTGGCATTTATCTACTTCGCATTTGCATAGCAAATGCAGTTCGAAAGCTACCTGGCTCGACTTCAGGCTCCCTCTGTAAGTTTATAAAATAGACAATAAGGAAGATAAACAAACAAACTAATTCGTCCCCAACGGAGTCGCCATTTTGTTACAGGGAAAAGTGTCTACTCAGAACTGCTTATCCCACTAACGTGTGATAGCTACCTTAGAAACAAACAAAGTAAAGCTACTTTCGTTTTTCCTTTATGAAGTATAGATGAGAGAAGAAAAAAGAAGACCAACCTCTGTCTTTCTCTAATCTCCTGGTTCGATTCCTCTCTCTCTTGATAGTCTTTCGCTACTTGTTCCCTTGCACGTCCAGCTTCACAGAGTACCTGTAAGATCACAGTAGCATGGCACTATACAAGAACATGGATTTATAATCATAAACAATCTAGGATCAGATGTAAATTGACCATACAAATGCAGCCAACATAAATGACACAAGAGTATGGAGGAAAACTTGAATAGCTTTTATTGATAAACAAGAAAGAGCCAAGGGAGTTGCAACCATTTGTTCTGACCCAGCATCATCCTCTCAACAAAGAAGCCCCTCTTCACCTCATACAAAGCTTAGATCACCCAACAATCTGATGTTGTCTCAAGAAACCAACAACAATTCCTTACAATATGCAAAACTCCAGCCTCTGGATCTCTAGGATGAGGGATCCATATATAGATATCTGTAAGGGAGATGAGTCAGCTTGTGATTTGATTAGTGTCTTCCCTCTGATATTTCTTGCTTCCACTTGGAGATTGATGATATCTTACTCATCCTTGGTCGAATTCAGAGAGGCAAGTGTCACAGGAGAAGTTTCTGGAAGTTTCCATGCCTCTCCACCTCACGGAATGACACTTCCATTTGTCACTTCTCGCCCATCGCACCCCATAGAAGGGCTTTTTGAAATGAAATGCACCCACACAGTGTGTTTAGGTGAGATGCAACACACTTTGCCTATGGAGTAGCTGAAATGATCCTGTTTTGACCAGTTCTAAGCAGTTTTTCATGGAGAACTTCTGGGAGGAGCTATAATCAGTTGACCTTGTTCCTTTAGGGGTTAGAACAACACTTTTAGGGACTTAGGAGCCCTTGGTTTATGGACATTTCATGCTTGGGGTTGTTGTGCACAAAAGTGTCTATAACATTCTTACCTTTCGTTTTTAATACCCAGTGCTTTCGCAACAAACAAACATCAAAATTTTATTTCTACTTCAATTCCTACGCAATTGCGTTGAAAAGCGGGCGAGGGAGCAAGCGCTTTACTTACTCATACGCAGGTTCTTACTTTCTGTTTTTAATACCCAATTATTTCACAACAACAAATATCAAACATACATCACTTCTGCAAAATAGCAACACTCTCCCCGACAACGGCGCAAAAATTTTGGGTGCATATAAGGTGTCTTTTAGAACTCCTAATTTCCTCACATTAATTATCAACGTGGGTAAGTATTTTTGTTTCAAGAGTGTACACAATATGTGCAAGTGATGGAAACCATTATATCTATAGAGATTAATGCTTTAAGATAATTTATCAATTTCAATACAAAAGTAAACAGATCAAACCATAAATCTCAAGCTTTTAACTTCGAGGCAATTAACCTATTCAAGCATCAAAACTAAATCTTAATCTAAACCAAACTCAATCTTAATCAAGAGATTCTAATTGCAATTACATCAACCAAGTGGACCGTAGCAATAACATAGCTCTTTCAGCTGAATCTAAACTACTGCATAGAAATAAAGCATCTAACCTAATCAATAACACTGTCTTTTTAAGGAACAAGAAATAATTCTCATCTAATGATTAATTCACTCCACAACATAAATAAATGAAAATCAATTGATAGAATTAAGAAGTAATGAAATGAATACACGAAATCCACACCGATGAAAGTAAATCAACTGTAAAATTGTAAAACAGAATAATCAAACATGCAATAAGAGAAAAGTAAAATTATAACATAGGGAACAACAGTGAAATCCACTAGTGACTCAGCCCAAGTTGCTAGCGATTACTGCTGGATTACTTCAGACTATCATGAATGAACAACAACATGAATTATGTATTATTCATTAGATCCAAATGTCATTACAGCACGATGTGTTTCAGAATAACGCTCTGTATATTAAAATCACAACTGAAGTAAACGGTGAAAAAGTTCTCTCCATATTATCCTTTATTATCCTCCTTCCTTTGATCTGTGTTTTCATTTAAATATACAGAGAGCAAAGAAAAGTTATAGCAAAGCTGATTACAAAATGATTTCCATTACAAATTTGGATTGTATAAAACAAATTGATCGGCAATATCATATCTAAAAGATCTTTCCATCAACATTCAGCAGGAACAAGTCGAATTTGGTATTGCAAGGGGAAGAATTTGGAAGATGGCCGCAATAGAAAATCTAAGAAAATTGTCTTCGAATAACCTTTCATTTCTCTTAATACAGACCGAATTTTGGAAAACTGCTTATAAAAAAACTAATTCGGTTCATTCTAGACAAAACTCATGATTCGGATTTTCTAGATTCTCCTTCATTTGTTTGAAACGTCTAATGCAAAACCATCACTTCTTATTCCAAAAAATTTCTGAGTTGGAATATTTAATTGTGAGTTGGAGATCAAATTTGCAATCTAGAAAAGATCTTGGAGGCTAAAATCATGAGTGATGTTACAACAAATCCATTAATAAACCATCATTGGTAAAATTATGCATAATAATCATCAATTTATTAAAAATGAAGGAGAAAAATAGTATTTATCCATAAGAGCATAAATAATTATAAAATGGAATTATATGATAAATTATGATAAACGACGTGATAATGAATGGTAGAAATGGGTGAAATAGGCATCAAAAAGTGATAATAATAATGGAAAATTAGTGGCCCAACATTGTCCTCTACATATTTCTACCACAAGAGGGTTGTTGAGGCCTCGAAAATCATTGCATCAACATCGGGAAAACCACCCGGTCCAGACCTTAAAGGCAGCTCCCTTTCCATTTGGTGTGGTGGCTCCGACTAGATATAATGGAACTAGTTTCGCAATGACTTATGAATGGGATGGATAAATGTTTAACTTACTTATATCTAATGGAAAATGATGAAAGATTTATTCTAATATGCAATAATGTAATTAACTAATCTATCCCGGGAAATCTTTGTTTTAGTGCAATTCTTAATGGTTCTTATTGAAAAGTAGGCATGTAGATGATTCTACTTTTAAAAAAAAATATTCACTCATGTGATGATTACCTTGTTCAAGTAGTTGAACAAAGTAATAATTAAAACATTATTACACTATTATTTATATACCATTGACATAAATATGAATAAAAAGTAACAACCCTTAAACATTCAATAGTGATAAGTTAAAGAACTATTGTGAAAGCACATACATATATCAATGATAGCAAAAATGAATGAATGCTAGTTCACATAAAAGAATGAAGCAAAGCATAGATAATAGTACCATATGTGTTTGAATCCCCTCCGACATGAATTGCGTTTGGATCCCGCTTTCAAACTTGGAAATACTTTTATAGGAAGCAGTAGTGCATATCAGACAAAAGTACTCTTCATTAAAAGCTCAGAATTCAGGTCGAGTTTTATAAAAAATATATATATTGGAAGCAGGATAGTGCAACTTCCAATCCAAGTCTTCCTACAAAATTTTTAGGACCCTTTCTAAAAATATGAAAGGGTCTATAAATACTATCTAAATTAACTATGAAATAAAAATGCTATGAACTGGTAAAACCAAATCACAAATACATGAAAATCTCCCCGAAATAGATATGCTTGCAGTTGGTAAGGATGGTTCATTGTTTCGGCTAACTATCTTTTGGCTTGAGCTGGCATATGGTGAGCATCAGTTGCAATTCTGGAGGATGACTCATACTTGAATGCAGCTGGGCAGTATAGGTGGCATCAGTAATTTTAGAAATCATGTAACTGATTGCATCGGTCAGGCATTTGATTGTTGTTCTTTGACTATATGGTTTCACAAGGAAGAACCAAAAGGTTTCCCATGTTAAAGTTTGGATGCCCGTGATTAATCTCTCTCTCTTTTCCAGCTCTTGTTTCCATATCTGCTCCAATGCTTTAACTAATGGCAATTTCCATGGAGTACATTCTGAAATTAAATTTGACAAATAAAGAGTATTATTAATCATTCTACTAGATTACCAGTCACCGATCTACATCTCAATGTTGCCCTTTTTGCTTTCATCAATTGAGATTGCCACTCAAGGAACAGGATTTCCTTGTGTGATTCTAGAATTTGGGGCAGATTTGTGGCTTGTCCTTCCTTGGTTTCTTGCCAGGAGAGAAACTCTGTTAGTGTTTCATCTACCTGCTCCAATTTTTGTTTGTCATCAACTGACTTATCAATCATAGACGAGGAAATTTCACAGAAGGGAGGAACAAGAGAAATATTATTACATAACAAGCTCAACTGAGTAGATAGTGCTTTAGTAATTTGGAGAGCCTCTGATTTGAATTCCTCCACTTTAGGAAATTCCTTGAACCTTTCTATTTGCAATGACAATTGAGTGATCTATTCATCTTTCGATTTTCTCAACTGTTCATTAATTGTCTTTAGCTTGTTCAATGCTTGAGATAGATCTTTTTGCTTCTGAACTGCATGTTGATATATCCTCTATTTCTCTTTGAGCAACTGCTCATTTAATTGGTCATTTAACTTCTTTTGTGTTGCTAACTGCTGCTCTAGCTACTCTATCCTCTGTTGTATTTCATGTACCTGTGTCTCCAGTGAGATAATTGCTTAATCCTTTTCTTTAAGCAAATTTCTGACTTTCGATGCCTTATCCATGGTAGCTATTGTATATGCCCCGGCATATTGAGAGAGTTTAGTAAGATCTTCAGAAGGGTTGACTTCCTCTCTCCATACCACATTAGTTATCTCCATCTGTGTAGGTAAAAGAGAAGATTGATCAAGTTTTCTCTTTTTCCTTTGTTTCTTTATTACAACCCTATGCTTAGGGTTGTAGAAGACATCTAAGGGCGGTATTTTTTCTACATGCAGAACAATCTCATCGGAAGGGTTCTCTGAAATCATTTCAGCATTTGTCTGAGTCATGGGTGGGCCGCTAGTTCCTTCAGTTGGAACTGTATTAGTTGTTGTCTTTTGACCAGTTGTTACTTCAGGTGTACTAAATCCCTGCAAGCTCTCAGTATTGCTGATAATTGAGTCAAACTGTTGCCATTCTTTAAGTAGTTTGGGATCAATATGAATGTTTGAATCAATAAGTTCATTGCCCATTCCTTGTTCTTGCTCCTACTCTGGTGTTTTTTCTTTCTCAAGAACTTTTTCCACTGCAGGAGCTTTATCAATAGCTTGCTATTCAGTTTTGCTTGACTGAACTATCAGGGTTATGGCTAATAGGTCTAAGGGCAGAGTTTGCAACCTCTGGTCCCTAAGCCTATTAAACGTTTCTAGCCCTTCATCTTGATACCTCATCCTGACCAATGTTTTAACTTGAAATAATGATTCAGCTGAGGAAAATAGATCATCGAATTCATCGGCTTTATAATCAAACTTAGCAATTTTGGCCTGAGATGTGACATTATAAGCAACCTGTCTTGGATCATATGGCCTGTTAGGAATTGTGGCTAGATTCAGCATTCGCATCTTTTCTGTCTCCTTCTCTGCATGCTTTGATAAGCCAACTCCCGAACTAACAATTTATCAGGCACATACAGGGGAAGAACATGGGGTTTAGTAAGGCTACCAAAAATCCTTATATAAGTAAATTTCTCCTCACCAAACCAACTGCCTACTGCTATCAAATCAATTTCTGCTTCTGGGGATATCCTTGGGGCAGGTTTATTAAAAATGGAATAATATACAGGGAGAATAAAACCATTGCAAATTTTATACAGATGATTTTTGTAATGCGCCTTCCATAACTGCTAGTGTTAAATATGCATTAGATTCAGGTCTTGAGGAGTCCATTTCCACCCGAGTATGGTGAATTTGGTAGAATCATGTATTCCTCACATCCTACACATCATAGCCCCAGCATAACAATAAGGGGAAGCCAAAGAGTCAACAAAGTACTTACCCAATGACTCGTGCTTGTGCTTTTCGGGGAAATGCCTCCATTGCTTTATCGGCACTGACTCTGAATCATTTTCCTTCGCAAATGCTTCTAAGAACGCTTGTTGTATCACTTCTCAGGTTGAGGTAAGTGGTACATCTTCCTGAGATCCTCAGGCTGGAACGAGCCAAATATCCTTCCATTAGCTGTGCAAAAGGTTCTGTCCGAGACTAGGAATTTTTCCACCACCCATCTTACTACGTCAGTATATGGGAGGATTTTAGCTCGCGCTACTATTCTGTGAAGGTAGGAACAAACCAATTATTTAAGATTTCCTTCCGATTTGTTATTTGAATTGGCTGTGGCTTCCTCTGATAATTCCTCAGGCTCCTCTGCTTCTATCAGATTGTAAAGGCTCTCCTAGCTAGTGTTTCCCAGACCAAGGCATGTCATGTCTGAGATTAATCCTTTCTTGCTTGGTCCGGAATCTTTGACTGGATGAGCTGCTGTTGTGGGAGCCACTGTTATGGAATTCTTTGATCTCTTTCCCATTTTCTCTAGATTTCTGGTTTTAGAAGAATTCTGCACAAACAGTTGCAAACCATGATACAGAAAAAGTGTTGCTGCAAACCAATATGATAATGAATAGAATTACGTCGATTGGCATATGATAAATAAAATATAGTTAAAGATTACCACAGATAAAATCCTTTGAAAGATCCATCCTTTACTACAGTATTGAATATCCGTTTAAACTGTCAATCGTGGTAAATAACATCATAAATTTCCATCGCGTCGTTTATATCTCGAATGATTGTTTCAAGTGTGCCTTAGATTTTATTGATCGGCGATTGGGAGTGTCAAAGGGAAGTGTTTTAGGGGTTGCTTTAAATATCTCCGATCACTGAAAGGTGATACAATATAATGGATGCAAATCTTCTTAGTATATATTTTCTTTTCGAGATGTGTGCCCAATTAATAGATCGCAATCGGGATTTGGGCATGAGCTTTATCCCTTTGTCATGTGACTCTGCCGAGTGCTGATTGCCAATTGCGATTAGCTTTATCGCATCGGAGGAATTGATTAGGCTTTTCTCATATGTCCCTTTATCATTGACATGGCCAAGTTGCCGATTGTGATTTTCTTTATCACATCAGAGGAATTGAAGGGCTTGCTTTATTGTTCATTTGGCATTTGTTTTCCCCGATTTGCCAATCGCAATTACCTTTTTGGACCAGAGAATTGGGTGAGGTTTTGTTTATTGTGTCTTTCCCTTAATATTGCGATATGTGATCTCTGATCGCTTTATCGCAATATAGAATGATTTTTTAATATTTTAAAGGAACACTTTATTTCTTATTTAGAAGGTTCTATAAAATGATTTATTTATATACAACAACCCCCCATGGTAATGATGAACTGATCTATGAATTCAATAATTGCCTCAAAGTTTGTTGTCTTCAAAGGAATTGCTTCTACCCACTTAGTAAAGTAATCAGTAGCTGTAAGGATATACCTATGCTATTTGGATGAATGTGGAATGATTTCTCCAATGATATCTAATCCCCATTGTTCAAATGGTTGTTAAATATTGACTGGTTGTAAAGGAAAAGCTGGCTTTCTTTGTCTTCCACTAGTATTTCGGCATGTTTGGCATTTCCTTACATATTCATGAGTATCTTTAAATAAGGTGGGCCAGTAATACCTAGCATGAATGATTTTTTGGGCTGTTGTATCAACTCCAAAATGTCCTCCTGCCGGACCATCATGTAGTTCCTACAAGACCTTTTGTGCTTCAGGCTTTTCTAAGCATCTTAACAAAATTGAATCATAATTCCGTCTAAACAACACATCATCAACAATCATGAAATTCTTTGCCTTTAGTCTTATGGAACGTTTATTTTTATAGGAAATATTAGAAGGAGCGTATCCATTTTTTAGATAGAATATCAAATCTGCATATTGGGATTCAGGATTAATGGTACTTATCTCATTGATTTCTTCAATACCGTTTGCATCTTTATGTTCCTGAATATTAGAAGCTCCCACTAACAACCTGCAAAAACCTTGGCCTTTGACAATCTTTGTTGGTTTTATGTCCAAATCATATTCCTTTAATGCTATGACCCAATTTTCCCTTTTTTCTCCCAATTCCCTTTGAACTAGTAATTGTCTTACTGCTGAAAAAGGGACTATAAATTTTGTATGAGCCTTTAAGAGAAAGGGCCTGAAGTGTTTGATGGCTTTATATACAGCAAAGGCTTGTTTTTCAACTTCGGAGTAATTGAGTTCAGCACCTTGAAGGTTTGAACTATAAAATGAAATTGGTGCTTCCAAGTTTTGATTATTGATTTGTGTCAACACTGCTACGTAAGATGAATCAGATGCGAGAGTATATAGAATGAAATGATTTGAAAAATTAGGAGTGTTTAATGCAGGAGAATTTATGATTGATTGCTTGATCGAATCAAAAGCTTCCTTTTCTATATGTCCCCATTTAAACACTGAATTCTTCTTAATCATGGTTTGTAATGGTAAAACAATCTGCGAAAAATCTGGGACAAATCTTTTTACAAAATTAATCTGGCCTAAAAATGATTGCATTGTTTTTTTATTATGTGGAAATGGAATATCAAAAATCTCTTTGATTCTATTTGGATCAATATAAATACCATCCTTTGAAACAATGAAACCCAAGAGCTTACCTTGGTCAAGAGCAAAAAAGGATTTCTTAGGATTGAGTGAAATGCCATACCTTTTGAAGTGCTCAAAGATCTGTTTCAAATCATGTAAATGATTTGATCTTTTCTTAGAGAAAATAGTAATGTCATCCAAATAGACAACTACTGATTTATTGATTAGGCCTTTGAATGCGATGTCCATTGCTCTTTTAAATGTAGCTCTAGCATTGATTAATCCGAAGGGAATTTTTTGATAGGCATAAGTTCCCCATTTGATTCTGAAGGTAGTCTTAAGTCTGTCATCATGGTGGACCAAAATTTGGTTATACCCTGAAAAACTGTCTAGGAAGGACATTAATTCAGAACCAGCTACTGAATGGAGAGTTTGTTCCATGGTAGGTAAAGGGAAGTTATCCTTTTGACTTACTTTATTAATATTTATGAAATCAATACAAATTCTAATGTCACCATTTTTCTTCCTTACTGGCACCATGTTGGACACCCAATTTGAATGTCTAACAGGAAAAATTATCTTAGCTTTCAAGAGTTTGTTTAATTCAGATTTTATCTGACTGTCTAAGTTAGGATGAATCTTCCTTAATTTTTGTTGTACTGGTTTTTCTTCAGATATCATCGAGATTGTATGTTGTATGATAGATGTATCATACGTTTTCAAATCATCATATTTCCAAGCGAAGACATTTTTATATTTATGCAATAATCTAATAAATAAAATTTGTTCTTCTAAAGAAAGTCCTAATCCCAAATTGATGTTTTGTGGGTTCTCCTCAGTACCAAGGTTTATTAATTCAAACCTCAAAGTAGAACTCTAGAGTTTTGAATTAGTAACATGTTTAAACATATCTTTGATGTCATAAAGATCTTCAAGTTTGACCACTAGTTTGGGTATTGAGTTTTCTTCAAGCTTTTCCTTCATTTGAATATCATGCTCACTTTCATCAATAATTTGATCATCATAGGACTTATCATAGGTTAAGAAATTTAAAATGTCATCATCATGATTGAACACTTGCCAGTTAGTGACATTGTCAGGAATTGATGGCTTGAAAATTAATTCTACTGAAAAACCTATCGAGACTGTAATCTTCAGATGGCAGGAGATTAGAAGCAACATTAGCTAGTAAATCTGTCGCTGCAATTTGAGACCTCGAGATGAGAGAAATATCATATGCTAGAAAATGAGATACAAGGTCTTGCACCAAGGATTGATAATGTTTAAGGTGACTAGAAAGGCAATGTATAGTATTTCTAACTTTCCTTATAACAATTCCAGAGTCACCGAACACTTTCAAATATTGAACTTTAAGACCGATGGCTTTATAAAGTCCTTGAATCAAGGCTTCATATTCAGCAGTATTGTTTGTGCACTCAAATTCTAATCTGCATGATAACATGGTCTTTTCTCCCTCAAGACTAACTAAAATACATCGTGCCCATGCACCTTCATTAGATTTAGACCCATCAAAGTATAATGACCAAAACAAAGGTTTATCTACAGTTTTATTTACAGTTTCCTCGGCAATTTTAACACACCTTAATGTATCTTTTTGGGAAAAAAATTCAATTCGAGATGTGAAACTATTCACTGAGAAAGGTGATGATTGACCAGTAAATTTCCAAAGAATGATTCGGATGAATAGTTACCCAGAATGTTGTTGTTAAATGCTATTGGTTGGTTTTCTTGCTCAAACTCAGTAACAGTATGAGTCATATGTTTCTCCTGATCAATCTTGATCTGATTTGGCTTTCCTTTATTGGGTAGCCACATGTGTGACCAATCGGTGGAAATGTAACCATGAAGTTTCTCAGACCAGTCTCTACTTAAAATCAAGCCATAGAACTCAGGAATATCAGTGATTAAAATATCAATTCTTTGAACAACTCTTGGATCAGCTTATAACCTAATGGTAACTGAATTGATTTCTCCTAATACTTGGACCTTAGTTCTATCCAACTGGACAATATGTATTGCAGATTTTTTGGGTTCAATATTCAGTTTAGAACAAACTGAAGCTGGCATTATATTCGAAGAGCCCCTGAATCTATCAAACAATTGTGCAGATTTCTATTATAAATCTCTTAGGTCAAGAGAAAAGGAGGACTATGGGAATTTGATCTATCTTCGATTAGGACAGCATCAGTAGCTTCTACCCTACCAGGAGGTGGTTTACCTGTTTCGTTAACAGCTTTAGACAATACAACATTTGGAAGAGGAGAAGAAGGTACTGCATCTAACTCCTTAAGTAGCAATTTTTTTTTATGTTTGAGTTTACTAAGCTTAAACATTGTGATGTTTGCCTTTGTTTTCTTCATGTCTTCAATAATGTTGTAATCCATAGAGTCTATAACTACTAACATTTTAGATGTTGAAGGTGGATTTGAAGTTGATGGGTAATTTTGAGAAGGTATCGTTGTAGACTTCTTTGTGGGAAATTTTTCTTTAGTAGTGGTACCTGTATTCCTTTTATTTTAAGTTATTTGAACATGTTCAAGAGTACCTTTACTCCTGGTAGTTACAGGGAAAGCTTCCTGTTCATTTTCTATATCAGAATTAGGTAAAATAAAGTCCCACATCCATGACATTCTATAGTTGCCTCTTCTTTAGTTTCTTTGGATGATAAGACTATCTCTTCTTCTTCATCTTCCTCGGGGTTCAAGTCTGCATTGGATATAGCATTTAGGGGTTTTGATTCAGGTTTCTTAAAGTTTCTAAATGGATTTTTGTTGAAGTCTCAGCTACTTGCTTCTTAATTTCTATCATTTCGTTTGACATAGTTTTGAGAACTTTTTGGAGACCTTCCATATCGTAGGGATCTTTAGCCATTTTCTTCTTTGAATCATCTTTGAAGGAGACCCTTTTTTATTTTCTATCTTCAAGAGAAGCTTTCTTGTCTAAGGCAATGATGTGTTTCTCTACAGCAAGTGCCTCTTTCATATTTTCTGCTAGAGTCAGTTTTGCAGCTCTATCTACAAAGATAGCTATATTTGAAGGTAAAATTGTTATATACCATTCGCTTCTAATTTTCTCACTAGGTTTAGAGGCAGTCAGAATCTTATTAAAGAGTTTATTGAACCGTGAATTGAAATATTTTATAGGTTCTTTAGACTCTATCCCAAAATTCGAAAGATCATTGATTAACGTCGCTAGAGATCTGTCATCACTGTATTTAGTCAAGAATTGTTCTTGAAAAATATTCCAACTAGTAATGGGTCCTGATGGCAAGGAAAAGTACCAAGACCCAGCTGATCCTTGTAGGGTATAAGGGAAGAGTCTAACAACCACATCTTCCTCTGTAACTCCTTTTAATTTGACTAACAACATAAAGTTGTTTATGTGTTCATCTACCTATATGCCTGCATCTGGATTAAATTTCGGCAGCCATTTTTCAGGATGAGCTGGCAATGGGAGAAAAGGTGCAGGAATTGTGACTACACCACAATTATTCCATGGATTCTGTGCCATTGTCGAGCTACTGATAGATGATAGGGCTGATGAGGTTCCTGATGGTTGGGAAGGAGTAGATATTGAAGTTTGAGGAGGTTGAGAAGCAGATGTTGAAGTTCTAGTTCCCTGTTGAACAACAATTAGGAGTGGAGGAGTGGATGGTTGACTTCGCACTAGAGAAGATGAAATGGATGATGATGATGAGAAAGTTTCATTTTCAAATCCTTCATTTGTTTTCCTTACCTGTTTCCTTTTAAGCAAAGGTAACTCAGTAGGTTCAATACCAAGCTTTTCACTCTGAAGTCTGGTGAGAGGGTGAGAAGGAATGAATTGCGAAGTTACACTGCCTTGAGATACCTCAGATTTCTATGGCGATATTGAGAATCCTTGAAGTTTGTGGGTGATAGATTGTACTTCAGGAGATTCTGGAGTTAATTTTTCTCAAACATTTTGGGGTTGAAAAGTGGTCGTTGTCTCTTCTACTTCTCGCTTGGAAACTGGAGTTCCAGCCTGCAAGGGAGAAGTCAGAGGTGAGATGGAGAGAGATTTACTCTTAGAATGGGTTGTAGATTTGGGTTTGCTCGCCATTCATAGTGCATGCCCTCCTTCTAGTGCCAAAAATGTTGAGGCCTAAAAAATCGTTGCATCGACATCGGGGAAAACCACCCGGTCTGGACCTTAAAAGCAGCTCTTTTTCCATTTGGTGTGGTGGCTCCAACTGGATATAATGGGACCAGTTTCCTAATGACTTATGAATGGGATGGATAAATGTTTAACTTACATATATCTAATGGAAAATGATGAAAGATTTATTCTAAAATGCAATAATGTAATTAACTAATCTATCTTGGGAAATCTCTATTTTAGTGCAATTCTTAATGGTTCTTATTGAAAAGTAGGCATGTAGATGACTCTAATTTTAAACAAAAATATTCATTCATGTGATGATTACTTTGTTCAAGTAGTTGAACAAAGTAATAATTAAAACATTATTACACTATTCTTTATATAACATTGACATAAATATGAATAAAAAGTAACAACCCTTAAAAATTCAATAGTGATAAGTTAAAGGACTGCTATGAAAGAACATACATATATCAATGATAGCAAAAATGAATGAATGTTAGTTAACATAAAAGAATGAAGCAAAACATAGATAATAGTACCATGTGTTTGAATCCCCTCTGACATGAATTGCATTTGGATCCCGCTTTCAAACTTGGAAATACTTTTATAGGAAGCAGTAGTGCATATCAGACAAAAGTACTCTTCATTAAAAGCTCAGAATTCAAGTCCAGTTTCATAAATATATATATATATATATATATATGGAAGCAAAATAGTGCAACTTCCAATCCAAGTCTTCATACAAAAGTTTTATGACCCTTTCTAAAAACATGAAAGGGTCTATAAATACTATCTAAACTAACTAAATATCAAATAAGAATGTTGTGAGCTGATGTAGCCAAATCACAAATACATGAAAATCTCCCCAAAATAGATATTCTTGTAGTCGGTAAGGATGGTTCATTGTTTCGACTGACTATCTTTTTGCTTGAGCTGGCATATGGCGAGCATCGATTGCAGTTCTGGAGGATGACTCATATGCGAATGCAACTGGGCAGTATAGGTGGCATCAGTAATTTCAGGAATCATGTAACCGATTGCATCGATCAGGAATTTTATTGTTGTTCTTTGACTAAATGGTTTCACAAGGAAGAACCAAAATGTTTCCCATGTTAAAGTTTGGAAGCCCGCAATTAATCTCTCCCTCTTTTCCAGCTCCTGTTTCCATATCTGCTCCAATGCTTTAACTGATGGAAATTTCCCTAGAGTACATTCTGAAATTAAATTTGACAAACAAAGAGTATTATTAATCAATTCCACTAGATTACCAGTCGCCGATCTACATCTCGATGTTGCCATTTCTGGCTTCATCAATTGACATTGCCACTCAAGGAACAGGATTTCCTTGTGTGATTCCATAATTTGGGGCAGATTTGTGGCTTTTCCTTCCTTGGTTTCTTGCCAGGAGAGAAACTCTGTTAGTGTTTCATCTGCCTGCTCCAATTTTTGTCTCTCATCAATTGACTTATCAATCATAGACGAGGAAATTTCACAGAAGGGAGGAAAAAGAGAAATATTATTGCATAACAAGCTCAACTGAGTAGATAGTGCTTTAGTAATTTGGAGAGCCTATGATTTGAATTCCTCCACTTGAGGAAATTCCTTGAACCTTTCTATTTGCAATGAAAATTGAGCAATCTGTTCATCTTTCGATTTGCTCAATTGTTCATTCATTGTCTTTAGCTTGTTCAATGCTTGAGATAGCTCTTTTTGCTTCTGAACTGCATGTTGATCTATCATCTGTTTCTCTTTGAGAAATTGCTCGTTTAATTAGTCGTTTGACTGATTTTGTGCTGCTAAATGCTGCTCTAACTGCTCTATCCTCTGTTGTTTTTCCTGTACCTATGTCTCCAGTGAGATAATCGCTTGATCCTTCTCTTTAAGCAAATTACTGACTTCCGATGCAATGTCCATGGTAGCTGTTGTATATGCCCCAACATATTGAGAGAGTTTAGTAAGATCTTCGGAAGGGTTGACTTCCTCTCTCCATACCACATTAGTTATCTCCATATGTGTAGGTAAAAGAGAAGATTGATCAAGTTTTCTCTTTTTCCTTTGTCTCTTTATTACAGCCCTATGCTTAGGGCTGTAGAAGACATCTAAGGGTGGTATTTATTCTACATTCAGAGAAATATCATCGGAAGGGTTCTCTGGAATCATTTCGACATTTGTCTGAGTCATGGGTGGGCCTCTAGTTCCTTCAGTTGGAACTGTATTAGTTGTTGTCTTCTGACCAGTTGTTACTTCAGGTGTACTAAATCCCTGCAAGCTCTCTGTATTGCTGATAATTGAGTCAAACTGTTGCCATTCTTTGAGTAGTTTGGGATCAATATGAATTTCTGAATCAATGCGTTCACTGCCCTTTTCTTGTTTTTGCTCCTGCTCTGGCATTTTTTCTTTCTCAAGAACTTTTTCCACTGCAGGGGCTTTATCAATAGCTTGCTATTCAGTTTCGCTTGACTGGACTATCGAGGTTGTGGCTAATACGTCTAAGGGAAAAGTTTGCAACCTCTGGTCCCTAAGCCTATTAAACGTTTATAGCCCTTCATCTTGATACCTCATCCTGGCCAATGGTTTAACTTGAAATAATGATTTAGCTGAGGAAAATAGATCATCCAATTCATCGGCTTTATGATCAAACTTAGCAATTTTGGCCTGAGATGTGACATTATAAGCAACATGTCTTGGATCATATGGCTTGTTATGAATTGTGGCCAGATTCAACATTAGCATCTTTTCTGTCTCCTTCTCTGCATGCTTGTAGTCATGTAGAGTGAAAATGCCACACTGTAAAGGGAAAATTGGCCACATGTGCTTCTTTTAATCCTTAAGGGTTCTGGATGTCCCTTCCACTATTATTTGATAAGCCAATTCCCGAGCTAACAATTTATCAGGCACATACAGGGGAAGAACATGGGGTTTAGTAAGGCTACCAAAAAGCCTTATATAAGTAAATTTATCCTCACCAAACCAACTGCCTACTGCTATCAAATCAATTTCTACTTCCGAAGATATCCTTGGGGCAGGTTTATTAAAAATGGAATAATATACAAGGAGAATAAAACCATTGCAAATTTTATACAGATGATTTTTGTAATGCGCCTTCCATAACTGTTGGTGGTAAATATGGATTGGATTCGGGTCTTGAGGTGTCCATTTCCACCCGAGTATTGGATATTCAAAATTAAAGCAAATAGTATCCATAATATACGCACTGTAATAGAACGGGGAAATAATCTAGGAAGTTTTATGCACATTTGTTCTGTACTCTAAAATTGTTGTGGCTAGCTTATCGGACAAAATATTTGCCCGATCCATCACATAACCATTGATACAGCTTCCATTAGGGGGACCATTTGTATAGTGAATTTGGCAGAATCATGTATTCCCCACATCCTACACATCATAGCCCCAGCATAACAATAAGGGGAAGCCAAAGAGTCAACAGAGTACTTACCCGATGACTCGTGCTTGTGCTTTTCGGGGAAATGCCTCCATTGCTTTATCGGTGCTGACTCTGAATCATTTTCCTTCGCAAATGCTTCTAAGAATGCCTCATTTTATCGCTTCTCGGGATGAGGTAAGTGGTACATTTTACTGAGATCCTCAGGCTGGAACAAGCCAAATATCCAACAATGGAATTTCTTCCATCACCCATCTTACTACGTCAATATATGGGAGGATTTTAGCTCACGCTGCTATTCTGTGAAGATAGGAACAAGCCAATTCTTTAAGAGTTCCTTCTGATTTGTTAGTTGAATTGGTTGTGGCTTCCTCTGATAATTCCTTAGGCTCCTCTGCTTCTATCAGATTGTAAATGCTCTCCTAGCTAGTGTTTCCCAGACCAAGGCATGTCGTGTCTGAGATTAATTCTTTCTTGCTTGGTCTAGGACCTTTGACTGGATAAGTTGCTACTGTGGGAGTTATTGTTGTGGACTTCTTTGATCTCTTTCCCATTTTCTCTGGATTTCTGGTTTCAGAAGAATTCTGCACAAACAGTTGCAAACCGTGATACAAAGAAAGTGTTGTTGCAAGCCAATATCATAATGAATAGAATTACGTCGATTAGCATATGATAAATAAAATATAGTTAAGGATTACCACGGATAAAATCCTTTGAAAAATCCATCCTTAACTACAGTATTGAATAGTTGTTTAAACTATCAATCGTGGTAAATAACATCATAAATTCCCATCTCATCATTTATATCCCGAATGATTGTTTGAAGCGTGCCTTAGATTTTATTGATCGGCGATCGGCGATAAATCGCAAATCGGCGATCAGGAGTGTCAAAGGGAACGGTTTTAGGACTTGCTTTAAATATCTCTGATCACCGAAAGGTGATACAGTATAATGCATGTAAACCTTCTTAATGTATATTTTCTTTTCGAGATGTGTGCCCAATTAATAGATTGCAGTCGGGATTTGGGCATGAGCTTTATCCCTTTGTCATGTGACTCCGCCGAGTGCCGAGTGTCGATTGCCGATTAGGATTTTCTCATATTTCCCTTTATCATTGACATGGCCGAGTTGCCGATTGCGATTTGTATTATCGCATCGGAGGAATTGAGGGGCTTGCTTTATTTTCCATTTGGCATTTGTTTTCCCCGATTTTCCGATCGCAATTACCTTTTCGGATCGAAGAATTGGGTGAGGTTTTGTTTATTGTGTATTTCCCTTAATATTGTGATATGCAATCTCCGATCACTTTATCGCAATATAGAATGATTTTTTAATATTTTAAAGGAACACTTTATTTCTTATTTAGAAGGTTCTATAAAATGATTTATTTACATCGGGGCTTTTAACAAGGATTTTTCTTGTGATGAGGTACATACCATTTTATTCACACATCTAACTAAGTTTATTTTTTAAGGGACCCATTTCATATTAAGATTTTGTATAAATATTTGTATGAAATGGGGGGTTATTTTACAGCACAACAAGGGTGTACCTGGATTCTCTTAGTATCTGAGGGCTCCCTCCTGTTAAATCCTCCCCCCATCTCTTCTTTATGTTCTTAATTAAGTGACGGAGAGATGATTCTTCTATAGCTTCAATGTTTAATTAAGTGGCAGCAGTGAGTTTGAAATTCCTTGTTAATGAAAATTTCCTATGTTTCAATCACTATACTACTCAAAAAGACCTTTTAATTGCACAATTAGATTGCCACTATCTTGTAGAAGTTAAGTAAAATTTGCATGCAATATGATGGATGGGTGAAGGAGATGGTGTAACTTACTTCTCGTCAAGTAGTTTAGGATGAATATGGTAATTTTGAAATCAATTCGAACCTCTGTGGCCATTTTTCATCTTCTCAACCTTCCTATAGTAGTCTCTCGGCCCTCCTGTAGCAGTTGCAGGCCTTTCTGTAGCTCCTTCCTGTTGCAATTGTAGAACGGGATTCGAAACTCCTCGATGCCACACCAATATTTTCCTCTCCCTAATTTTTTTTGAAATGAGCGATTATGAAAAATAACCCAAGCCTAAGTACATACTATGTCATTTTTGAGTTGAGGCTTGGAACATTATGGTGACCTGGCAGCACACAGGGTTTCCTCTTTTGGACTGTTGTCCCCACTCTAAGTAATTATATCTCCTTCCTTCATAATAACCACCCACTATTTGTGACTCTAACTTGGCTAATGTGACATCTCCATGTTTCATGAGTGCTTACCATCACTTTTAGTTCACTAGTCGAGGGTGGCCAAGTTAACTAGCCACCTCCAGCTTATTAAAATACCCCCTCTCGACATTTAAACATTTTCATTATTCACACATAGGGAGGAGGTAAGATTTTTCCATACATGTGGCTACCTCATGATCGAACTACTACAGGGATTTCCATGTTGGATATGGACAATATCATTGGCATCAAGGGAGTTGACTTGTTTACTTATTTCTTTGTATTTCTTCATTTCTCCTCGTGATACTTGATTGTTGTGTTTGTTATGTGTGCAGGTATCTCATTGATGTTCAGGTTGTTGCTGGTGGTGGAAATTCCTCTTGAGAGTGATATAACTTCTTCATAGTTGTCTCATAAGGTTCCATCACCCCCCTTGTGATGAAGAAAAACAAGAGCAGTACTTTTTGTGATCTATGCACAAGCTGCTATGGGAGGAAGTTTCCTTCTTGTAGTAGTCCTTTCCTTTTCCTCTAGGGTCTTCAATCTACATGGGGGTGATGAGAGAAATTGTAACAAGTCCTAAGGACAATACTAGGATCATGAGGGAGCAATGTAGACTTGAAGAAATGAATATGATGGCTTCTACGTTTAAAAATAAATAAATTAAAAGGGTAGGACACAATGGAGGATTTAAGTGATTGTTTTCGTGAAATGAGATAGATAAGTGATAGATGGATGATGGATAGTAATGGGGGAACCTTATTCATCATTGTTAAAGTCATAAGGTCCCTATTGGGTTGTCCTTGTCCTCAGATCTCCCTCTTGTAGCTTTTCAGAACCCTCCTGTAGCACCACATGACCTTCATGTAGCAATTACAGGTCCTTCCTATAGTAGTCCAGAGAGGAGGTGAAACTTGAAGTTCAGGATAATGAGATGGTGAAGAGAGGTGATCACATGAGTGGATATGATTGATAGGAAGTGGATGGATGGAAGAATGAAAGAAATATTGAGAATTTGGGCCTTTTAGCTATGAAATCTTCCATTGTGTATAATCCTGGAAAATGGGAAAAAAAATCAACATACATGGTAAAACTCTTTCCTTTTGTTTTTTTTTCTTTTTTTTTCTTTTTCTTGAGACACACAAGCTACCTCAGAGGAATTTTTCAACCTGCATGCCTGCCCTAGGTGCCTCAAGATAGTTTTTCACCTAGGAATCTTTATTATTTTCTCTCTCTTTTTTTTCTCCTGGGATACCTCAGAGAGGTTTTCAACCCAGGAGCTGGCCTTAGATGCCTCATATACGTTTTCATCCAGGCCTTCTATTTTTTTTTTTCAACAAAAATATCTAAAGGTGTTGTGGACTGAAATCTATGACACTCCCAACTGCATTGACTTCTCTACTGATTGTATTGATAAATTTTTCCTAGACATAGGTTTCATGTATAACTTCAGCCTATAACCATTGAAAAGAAAGGGGATCCCTTCCTCATCAATGGTTCTAATTTGGATAGCTCCATTTTCATGAAATTTTTCTACCAAGTATGGGCCTAACCATCTTGTCATTAATTTTCCTTTAAAATATTTGAACCTAGAATCATATAACAAGGCCCAATCCCCTTCTTGAAAAACCATTTCGTTGATATGCTTAGCATGCCATACCTTCCTTTGCAATTGTATAACTTCAATGTGGAGGAGGGCCTACATTCTAAACTCATCCAATCAATTCAATTGGAGTAGCATTTCTTATTGTGCTCTAGTGACATCTAAGTCCAATTGGGTTTTCATTCTCAAAGTGTTATATTCAAACTCAATAGAAAGCAAAGCTTTCTTCCCATAAACTAAACCATATGGAGTGAACCCAATAGTTGTCTTCCAAGTGGTGTTTGAGGCCCAAGTTGCCTCCACTAGTCTGTCTGCCCAATGTCTCTTGTTGCTTCTCACAACCTTGGTGAGGATGCTCTCCAATGCCCTATTTGTAACCTCTACTTGCCCATTTTCTTGAGGGTGATAGGAAGTAGATGTTCTGTGTTTGATATTATGCTGCCTTGGGAGATTCTCAATCAAATGTGATGTGAATTGAGCCCCCTGATCAATGACTATCTCCCTTGGATACCTAAACTTGTAGAAAATATTTTCCCTTAAGAACTCAACCACTTTCTCCACTGATGTTGCTTTGGTAGCCTTTGTCTCAGCCCACTTTGTCAAGTAACCAGTGCACACAATGATGTAATTTTTCTTCCCTGATAGTGGATCAATTGGCCCAATGAAATCCATGCCCCACTTTTCAAATGGCTCTAAGTCCACTTGAGGTTGTAGAGGCATCTCAATCCTGGGTATGGATTTCCCCATCCTTTGGCATTGATCACATCCGCTGGTATAACTTCTTGCATCTTAATGGAGAGTGGACCAATAGTAGCCAACTTGTAAAGCTTTGAAAGTTGTTCTCTTGGTAGCATAATGACCCCCATATGGCCCGTCATGGCAGGCTGAGAGGATGTCAAAGACCTCCTCTTCCCTGACACATCTCCTTAAAATTTGATCTAGTCCCAGTTTGAAAATATTTGCCCCAATCCAAGTCAAAAGGGCACTTTTCCTTACAATTTTTCTCTTCTCCCTGGATGACATATTTGGAGGAAATATTTCAATAATTAGGTAGTTCACTATGTCATCAAACTAGGGAGAGAGAATGGAGATAACAAATAGGTTCTCTTCTAGAAGTTGATCATCTACCATCCCTTCATCACTTATACGAAAAGTAAGTCTAGACAAAAAAATCTGCAAGTGCATTTTATTTTCTTGACTTGTCAATGATAGTCAAATCGAACTGTTCTAACAATAACAACCATCTAATGCTCCTAGCATTCACATCAAGCTTACTCATAAAATATTTAATAGTTGCATGATCACTCTGCACAAATTTTGGTATCCAATGATGTAGTGCCTGAATTTGTTTAAGGAGTGTACAATAGCTAAGATTTATTTTTCAGTGATAGTGTAGTTCAATTTAGCCTTAGACAAATTTTTACTAATGAGATTAATGGCATAGGGTAACTTATCATCTGTTTTCCCCATGTCTTCCACCACAACTTTGTCTGATTGATCAATATGGATATGGAAAGGCAGAGCCCAATTGGGACCCATAAGTATGGGTGCAGTGGTCAATTTCTCTTTTAATATCTCAAGGGCCTCTTGGCAGCTACTTGTCCAACAGAATTATGAGTCCTTGGCCAGCAATCCAAACAAGGGTGTATCCACTTTATTACAATCATTGATAAACCTCCTATAATAGCTAGCTATGACCAAGAAACTCCTAACATACCTAAGCTTTTTAGGGGTAGGTACCCTTTTGATGATGGAAATTTTGTTCGAGTCCACTTGTATCCCTTCTTGAGATATTGAATGGCCAAGGACAGTCCATGCATTCATTATATCACATTTATCAGGACTCAGGAAGAGGTTCATGTCAATGTATTTTCTTAGGACTTTACCAAGATTAGGGAGAGCCTCCAGGAAGTCACACCCATAGGGAGTGAAATCATCCATGTATATCTCCATAGAGTCATGAACAAGCTCAGCAAACACGCTCATACCTGTGCTTTGAAAAGTGACAAGGGCATTGCATAGACTTAATGGGAGGACTCTATAAGCAAAGGTACCCCAAGGACATGTGAATGTAGTCTTGTGTTGGTCTTCAAGGTTGACATATATCTAATTGTAACCACTAAATCCATCCAAGAAAGAGAAGAAATTCTTCCCTGCAAGACCATATAAAACTTGGTCAATGAAAGGAAAAGGGAAATGGTCTTTCTTTGTGGCCTTGTTCAGTTCTTTGTAATCCAAACAAATCCTCCACTTCCCATTCTTCTTTGGGACTAAGACTAGAGGGGACACCCACTCACTATATAAGATTGGGTATATGAACCCTGCATCCAATAACTTTTCTAATTCTTCCTTTACTATGTCCTTAAGGGTCAGGTTCATTCTCCTCTAAGGTTTGCACATAGCTTTGCATCCCTCTTTGATGTAGATGTGATGAGTAAAACCAAGGGATGCACCCCCTTCATTTATTTATAGTTCCAAGCAAAGGCATCTAAGTGTTCTCTCAGCATATTGCACAATTTCTCTTCTTGTTTGGGTGAGAGACAGGGGTTAATATTTAAGGTTCTGGATGGTCCAAAATATACAACTTTAATATGTTCATGAATTGGGTCAATTGAGCATAACTCAGTCCAAGGACTAGTCTCATATTCTTTCACTAGCTCATCAACGCGCATGGTATTGGGGGCTTGGTTCTGAAGGATTTTGTGAATGAGGTCATCAAAATTAGGTTGCCCCCCTCCTATAACAACATCTAGGGTATAGATTGGGTAGGATGTTGTATGATACACTTCATCTTATTCCTCCTCTTCTAGCCACAAGGGCAAGTCATGATCAATGGATAATTGAGTAAGAGGATACACTACCTATTGTTTAGACAAATGTCCATTCTTAATGGTCATGTTCCCAACCCTACAAATAATGTAAGCATCTACAATGGCTAATCATTTCCTTCACAAGATGAGAGGATAACCATTAAAACTTGTTTTTTGGATGGAGAACCAAGAAGTCAGTAGGATACTCCCAAGAGTCAATAAAGACCATGACATCCTCAATAACTCCCTCAGGAGCTACTATGGATCTATCTGCAAGTTGCAGCACTGTAGTGATCTTTCTCAAAGCTCCTTGGAGGTTTATCTTTAGCATGGTTTCTTTAGTGGTCACATTGATGGAAACCCCAATATCAATTAGGGTATGAGGGACAATGATGCCACCAATGTGCACATCCACTACTAGACTTCCAGGGTCTAAGTAATTTGGAAAAATTACTCTCCTCGGCATCAAATCAGATAATTGACCAATAACATTGATGGTGGGGGTGTATGTTTTTTTCTTCCAACATATTTAAAATATTTCTCCTTGATAAGCTTATTATATATGGGAATATCCTTAATATCCTAGAGAAGGGGTATTTTAACACCCAAATTTTTCATTTCTCCCATAAGTTAAATATTTTATGGGGTTTGCTGCCTAGGGTGGATCGTTCTCTCAAGAAAAGGAGGTGGATTTACTTTAGAGGTAATCTCTTCCTTTTACTCTTTAATCCCTTCAGGTGGATATGGTGTATGGTTATCTGGAAGAACTCTTCCATACCTAAGGTTTATCTCTTGGATCTCCACAACATATGCGGGGTAAGATGTCTCTCTATTATAGATCTGTTGTGCTTGCTTGTTATTCGGGTTCAGATTGGGTTGAGCAGGAATCTAAGGTTTCTTGGGTGGAGCAGGATGAGTGAGTTATGGTTGAGGTTGGGGTGGAGGCAGTAAAGTAAGAGGTTGGTTGAGTGGAGGCCTCCACCCTTGTGATGGGTTGTTCCATTGAGCAGGTGTGGACAACGATGGATGAGTGGAAGAGTACTAGGGTGGAAAGGGTGAATTATGGTTTGGATGGTAATAAGAGTAACATACACCTTTCATGCCCTATTAGTATGGTTGAGGTCCTTGAGGCCTCCTATTATTTATAAAGAAAAGTTGCTCATCCCCACCTTCTGCCCCTTGGTATACATATTTTAAACTAGGCAAAGAAGGGAATTTATCTGTGGCATGGTTTTCCTCACATACTAAGTAGACGTATATGACATTTAATGGGAATTCATTCCTTGGGTGCCTTCTAGTGCATTTAGGGCAAAAAATAGCTAGGGCTCTCTGTGCTTCCTCTTGTTTCCTCTTTGATGTAGGAGGTTGACAAAAATGGGGTGGTAGTCTGGAATTAAACTAATGGTTAACTTTGTAACCAATCAATTACGCGTTGATAGATCTTGTACGTGGATTTTTCCCGAGGGTCCTACTTACTTGACCAATCACCGTAGTTCCTTCTTTTGCTTTTCCCTTTTTCAGGTGATTCAATCTGCACCGTTGATTTCATGCATTCTTATCTAACGGATATTACATCACCCACTCACCAACTAGCTCGGCCGATCTCCCCCGTCTATCAATCCCGCTCGATCCAATGGCTATCACGCAATCTCGCACGAAATCTTGCACGACCGAGATCAGGTTGAGAGCGCACAAGAAAAATATTTTTCTTGTGCTACGTGTCACCCACTTAGGCTAATCGCGTGAATTTTAGAAATATCGTTTACCACTTTTAGGGCACGTGAGATGCCACTTCCCACTTATCGAATACTACCCACGTTCTTAATTCATACTTTTAAGAAATATGCTTAAGGAAAGATTTATTGCTTAAGCTCAATATTAACTCTTAATACTAATTGACAGTGATTTATAAATAAAATGTTTAAATAGAGAAAAATACTCGATTAGGGTCCAGAATGTCGAAACACAGATACAAATGAATTTCTGCACCAGGATTAACACGCAACACCACACTTAATCATTTATTCAATAAAATAGAATTTCCAGAGTCTTGCCCTCTTGGCTCGATTAAAATAGTTTTTGTAACCTCCATTCACTCTCCAAACCTATCTCTCACACAACTCTCACTTACTTACTCTATTTTGGATCATCTCCTCTCTCTGTCATTACATTCTTTCCTCTTTTATGAATCAAATCCTATCCTACCTACATTGACAACTCAATCTCTATTTTTATCAACTCAACCATTAAATCCCTATTCTCAAGCTCTGATACACACCTATACTAACAACTTATATCCTATTCTAAAAATAATACAATATTCTAATTATTACAATAATTGGAGTAAAGATAATTTTCGAGCCATCTAACCCTCTCTACTAAGAATTGATTTTGACCACTCAAGTCAATGAAATTCATCTCTTGTTAGCCACACCATGTGAAAATACAATCACATTGCAGGCTAAGTTCGAATGCTCCTGCATTAGACTCCCAGGGAAGAAAATAATTCTTTGTCAAACTTTCAGTATTGACTCCATACTTTTGTAATTCTGCCATTGTTATCCAACTATCATCCTCTATTGGTTGTCCCCTCCATTTGACTAAATATTAAAAAAATGTGTCCTCTGGTTCTTTTGGATACTCTTTTTTCCAAAATAGCTTCCACCTCTTTCTTGATTCTCTTTCGCATTTGTTCTTCCCAATTTAAAGTTTGAACTTCATCTCCTGCAGGTTCCTTCTGTAGCTTTGACTTTGTCTCCTTGTATGGATACAAATATGCAATATTGAAGATAGGTGATATTCCAATCCCTTCTGGCAATTCAATTTCATAAGCATTAGTTGAAAACTTCCTCACAATTCTACATGGCCTTATATTTTTCATCTTTAGTTTATTGTAAGTCCCAACAGGAAATCTTTCTTTTCTCAAGTATACCATCATTAGATCTCCCACCTAGAATTCTTTTTCTCTCCTCCTCATATCAGCTCTTTGTTTGTATTTTCCACTGCTTTCCTACAATCTGTCTTTGACATCTTCTTGTAGTCTCTGCATCTTCTTTGTAAACTCTTTATCTTTTGCACTTCTTCTCTCCTATTTACCCAAATTTCTGAGTTCATAAGCACCTCTTGGATTCATTCCAAAAATAATCTGAAATGGACTCATTCTAGTACTTCAGTTTGGAGTGTCATTATAACCAAACTCAACTTGAGAAAGTGCTAAATCCCATTGCTTAGGATTTTTATACATTAAACTTCTCAATATCTTTCCCAAGCTTTTGTTTACCACTTCAGTCTATCCATCTATTTGAGGGTGACATGCTGAACTGAAACTAAGGTTGGCACCTAGTTTCTTCCAAAGAGTTCTCCAGAAATGCCTAACAAACTTTGTATCCCTATTAGACACAATACTTACAGGCAATCCATGTAACCTGTTATGAAACCAACTCAAGAGAAGATAGAAAAGATAGATCAACGCCTTAGAATTCAACCTCTTCGAGGGGGCAACCTCCTTTAAATTACATAAATGAACAATTCTTGGATGATTAAAATGAAAAAACCTCCTTTCTATATATAGGAGTCTAAGGAGTCACAATATAATCCAGCCGACCTAACAACAATAATATAAAGCCACAAAAATAACAATAGAGGGATTCTATGGGGCACAGTAATAACAATATGGGGGCAATAGGGGCACAACAATATTAATAAGGGGTATAACAACAATAGTAATGGGGTAATCACTAGTATTATAGGGACCCAACATGCCCCTCTCCTTCAAAAAAGTGTTGTCCTCAACGCTTGAGTAGTTCTAGATACTTCTGCATAAAATTCTCATCCTCCCATGTGGAATCTTCAGCGGATAAGTTCTTCCACTTGATAAGATATTCTGAAATTGAATGATTTCGTAGCTGTCGAGTTCTTGTTTCTATGACTGCTTCCGGTTCCAATATAATTTTTCCTTCCTCGTCAAGTTCTGGCAATATTGTTTGAACTGGGAGCTTGTTGCCTATAACCTTCTTTAAACATGAAACATGGAAAACTGGGTGCAATCGAGAAGCTACAGAAAGCTCCAATTTGTATGCCATAGTACCAATCTTTTGCAACACCTTGTATGGACCATAATACTTTGGTGATAATTTATTATCCTTCTTAGCTTGCTTGAGGGACATTTGCTTATATGGTTGTAGCCGTAGGAATACCCAATCACCTACTTCAAAACTTCTTTCACTGCGATGTTGATCTGCCTGTTGTTTCATTCTATTCTGTGCCAACACGAGGTTATCCTTTAAGAGTTGGAGGACTTCTTGTTTATGTTCGATGTGATGTTCCACTGCCTGAACCTTAGAATTTTCTCTTAAATATGATGTGATGGATGGTGGTTGATACCCATAAAGTGCCATAAATGGGGTCATTTTTGTTGCTGTATGGAAGGAAGTGCTATACCACCATTTAGCCAGAGGCAACCATTTGACCCATTGTGTCTGTTTATCAGATACAAAGCAATGAAGATATCCTTCCAAACATTTGTTTACTATCTCAGTTTTCCCATCAGATTGAGGATGATAAGATGAGCTATGAGCTAACTGAGTACCAAGACAAGAAAATAATTATGTCCAAAAATTTCCAGTGAAAATGGGATCTCTGTCACTTACAATAATCTTTGGGTTTCCATGTAGCTTTTGAATTGTTTCCATAAATGCAGTAGAAACTGTACTGGCGTTAAATGGATGTGATAATGCACAAAAGTGTGCATACTTGGTAAGTCTTTCAACTACCACCATGATGATACTCTTTCCCTCAGACTTGGATAATCCTATGATAAAATCCATTGAAACCTCCTCCCAACGTTGGCTTGGAATGGATAAAGGTTGTAATAGACCCGGTGTCTTAATTGTTTCAACTTTATTTTGTTGGCAAACCAAACATTCAGCCACAAACTTTTGAATATCTGATTTAAGGCCATCCCAAAAAAAATCCTTCTTAACCCTGTGGTAAGTTTTTAAAAATCCTGAGTGCCCTCCTAAGGGAGAAGTGTGCAATTCATAAGAATCTTTTGTTTTAGCTAGGAATTCTTACAGAGGTATAAGCGATCTTTGTACCATAACGAATCATTTTGCTAGCTAAATGTACCAGACATACTGGAATCTTGTTGTAACTTTTGAATAAGTGCCCACACTTCTTCGTCATTCTTCCATTCCTCCCTTGCTTCGTTTATCCAATCTGGTTGGATAATAGAAATGGCGCACAACAATGCTTCCACATCCTCATCCTTTCTTGAGAGTGCATCTATCACCACATTTTGCTTCCCTTTTTTGTAGATGATTTCAAAGTCATAACCCAACATCTTTGTGACCCACTTTTGTTGCTCTTCAGAGGATAATCTTTGTTGTAAAAAGTATTTATGGCTATCATGATCCATTTTTACCTTGAAGTGTCTACCCATTAGGTAGGGTCGCCATTTCTTAAGTGCATGGAGTATTGCCAACATTTCCTTCTCATAAATAGATTTTCTTAAAAACTTTCCCTTGATTGGACGACTTTCAAAAGCAATGGGTCTTTCATCTTGCATTAGAACAGCACCAATTCCATTTCCTGAAGCATCACATTCCACAATAAAGGTTTTTGTGAAGTCCGATGTAGCTAAGACCGGTGCTTGGCACATTGCCTCTTTAAGATGTTCAAAGGCCTTTGTTGCTTCTGGAGTCCATGAAAATGCATCTTTCTTCAATAATGTTGTTAGAGGTGCTGCTATTCTCCCATAATTCTTAACAAACTTGCGATAATACCCTGTCAACCCGAGAAATCCTCGCAGATACTTTATGGATGTGGGGATTTTCCATTCCTTAATGGCTTTAATTTTGCTAGGGTCTACCTTAACTCCTTCATGAGATACAATATGACCCAAATATTCCACCTTGTGGACTCCAAAGAAACATTTGGATATTTTTGCATATAATTGTTTCTCCTTCAATAGTTGTAGCACCTTGTCAACATGTTCAACATGATCCTTCCAAGACTTGCTGTAGATTAGTATATCATCAAAAAATACTAACACAAATTTTCTAAGGAATGGTTTGAAAATTGAATTCATCAAACCTTGAAATGTTGAAGGTGCATTGGTAAGGCCAAAAGGCGTGACCAAAAATTCATAATGACCCTCATGAGTTCTAAATGCTGTTTTCGGAATGTCTTCAGTCTTCATTCTGATTTGATGATATCCTGAATGAAGATCCAACTTGGTGAAGTAAATTGGTCCATGCAATTCATCCAGTAATTCATCAATGACAGGAATGGGGAACTTATCTTTAATAGTGAGCTTGTTGAGCTCCCTATAATCCGGACACATGCGCCATGATCCATCCTTCTTGTGCACCAATTCTACTAGAGTAGAGAAAGAACTTTGACTCGGTTGAATTATACCAGCCTCTACCATTTCTGCAACCATATGTCAATTTCACTCTTTTGGACATAGGGATATTTGTACGGCCTGATGTTTGGAGGAACACTTCCTGGAATCAGATGAATAGCATGATCATGATCACGCATAGGTGGGAGACCTTTGGGACTCTCAAATACCTTGGAATGATTGTCTAGGACTTTTTGGAGATCTGGAAAAATAGATAATTCCGATGTGGAAACATCTAGCGAGCATAATTGTGCAATTACACCTCTTTGCTCCTTTTTTAGAAGCTTTGTCATACTATTAGAGCTGATTATCTTTCCTGGTTTCCCTACAATACCCCTTAATTCAACTTCCTTTCCTTCCGTAGAAAATTTGATGAAAAGTTCTTGAAAATTAAAAGATATTATACCCAGGGATTGTAGCCATTGGACTCCTAGTACAACATCAGCACCTCCCATTGGAATGGAAAGCATTGGGCTAGTCAATACATATTCTCCCATGGATAGCTTGATATTATGGCACTTTCCAGAGCAATTTATTGTTCCTCCATTTACAATCATCACTTGACACTCTGGTGCTGGATATAGGAAGCAATTCAATTCTTTTGCTACCTTACAATGAATAAAATTGTGGGTACTTCCTGAATCAATCAACACTATTACCTTTTTCTTCTTGATTTGTCCTTCTATCTTGATGGTTTGAGGAGTGGTAATTCCCACCAATGCATTACAAGATATGGTCGGATTTATTTGTTCTTCATCTAGGCTTTGTTCCTGGAGTATATCCTCTTCTTTTGACCTTTCTTGCTCCTTTTCTTCTTCCTCTTCACAATCTATGTGAATAATTTCTTCTCAGCACACTTATGACCTTTAGTGTATTTTCTATCACAACTGTAACAAAGCCCTTTTGCTCTTTTTTCTTCCAATTTTTGTGGTTTCAACCTTATAGGTTGTGGAAGACTAGGGGCAACAACAATTCCGTCTTTATAGTTGTGAGTAGTATGCTTCCTGGTTGCCATAATTTTTCTTTCCATTTTTCTTGCTAACCTGAATGCCTTCTCTAATGAATCAGGTTCCCAAAGGCAAACATCATGTTGGATATTATCCTTTAAAGACCCTATTGTTGTTGGGAAAAGTATCCATTCGGAATGCCCCTATCCCACTCTAAGGTGTGATAGTGCCTTAGCAACAAACAAGGAAAACTAATTGAGTATTTCTTCTTTATGAAATGTAAATGAGGAGGAAGGATGTAACTAACCAGTGTCTTCCGCTAGTTTGTTGATCCAATCGCTCCTCTCTTCAGTGGCTCCTAGCTCCTTGCTCCTTCACCGGCCCAGCTTCACCGAATTCCTGCAATATCACAAGAGAGAGAAACTACATGAAGATATAGATATACATTCATAAAAAGCTCAAGATCAGATTAAGCTAAACATGTAAGCATAACAAAACATCATTGGTACACAGCATGTAGGAGAAACTCAAATAGTTTATTGATAGAATAATAAAGTCCAAGAGGAGATACAACCAAGTGAGTTCCGATCCAGCATCTACCTCCCAGCAAAGGAATCCCTTCCTCTCCTCCAACAAAGCATAAATCACCCAATGTACTAATCTCAATCTCAAACCAACAGCAATTCTCTGCAAAGTACAAAATTCCAGCCTCCTGAACCTCTGGGTGAGAGATCCATATATAGATGTAAGCAGAGAGGATGAGTCAGCTTATGTTTTGACTTGTGGCTTCTCTCTGTCAGTTCTTGCTTCCACTTGGAGGTTGAGAGCCTCTTACTCATCACTAGTCGAATTCATTGAGGCAAGTGTCATTGGAGAAGATTCTGGAAGCTTCCAGGGTCTTTCCACCTCGTTGAATGAGTTTGCCATTTGTCATTTCCCGCTCAGCGCACCCTAGTAGTGCTTTTAGCTGCATTGCAATGCACCCAGCTAGTGTACTGGGGTGCACTGCAACGCAGGTAGCTAGAAGAGCTTCTGAATTGATCCTGAATTGATTGTTTTTGAGTTGTTTTTCGTGGAGAACTTCTGGGAGAAGTTGTCATTGGTTGACCTTGTTCCTTTACGGGCAGGAACAACTCTTTTAGGGACTTTGGATCCCTTGGATTATGGAAATTTCATGCTCAATGCTGTAAGGCACAAAAATGTCTATAACAGTTGCCCCCTAAAGTGTGAGGCCGTTTATCGGGTGAAATGCTTTATTAGGAGGATCCGAAGTTCATTCAATGCTGGGAGGAGACCTGTAATAAGATACAATACAATACTTATTTTTCATACTGTTTTCATGATCTAGCTGAGGCGGGCATTCCCATGCTCAGCTTTATAAATTCATTTTTATGTACATAGGACAGACAATTGTCTGATGATAGACTAATGATCCTGCTGAAATCATCATCCTTTGGTAGGATGATTGTCTGTGCTGCAATGTTGTACATGTCAATGTCTTTATTTTTCCTGAATATTTATCGCAGCCCAGATGGATGAAACTAGATCCGGGGTCTTCAATCTCGTCCAATCTTCACTCTAAGTACAAGTCGATCCATGTGAGAAATGTTCTGAAGTCGAACATGGAAAGACATCGCTTGATTACCAATCAATGATGTAAACCATTAACAAGCGCGAGAGGAATCACCGATAATGATAATGACCCTCAAGGTACTGCAGTACAATTCACGTGGTGTGAATAAAGGACTTGGCATCGAACACCATGCAAAATCTTTTGGTCGAAGGTCATTGATGTATACCTGTCGCCGGAAGTGAGAAACTTGCCATTGAGGCATGCAAGTTTCAAAGTACTGAAGGGGGTGTTCCTAGATCAACTTCTTGGATAATGAGCCAATGTCGACAAGAAGCGATCCGTCAAAGGAGGGCCTTAATGTATCCCACATCAGTGACATGGAACGGAGCAAATGATTTTGATGGAGGTGAAAACGATCTGATGATATATGGTTCAGGGTGACGGTCATGAAAGAATGAAGGATAATGTATGGTAGTGGATGGGACACGGTTGACTTCTCTGGATGACTTCTCTTGAACATATCGGCGACACTTATGTGATGGATTGGTAGCATTTACCCCAAAGGCGGATGGTATGGCGAGACCATGGTGATGTGACCGGTGAATGAAACAACCCAACCCGACTCAGGCATGGAGTGGAAGTGTCATGTTCAAGAGCGACTTGCTACCAATAAAAGTTTTTTGAGTTTCTTCCCAATTTTCCCCAGTCATTGCTGACCAGTACCTCTTTATTTTTGTCAAGCTTGAGGAGGATAACATATGCTTGTTCTATAATTTGCCCTTCGGGCAAACCCATCGCTATGTTTTAACAAGCTTAGCGATAATGAAACTCGTTCTCGTCTAAAGACAAGTTTGTCGCTATTAATGTTTTTAACGAGTCTAACGACAAAGATAACTCGGTCCTTTTCATTTTTAGAGAGTCTGAAAAAGTACGTAAAGTTAACTCCAAAAAGTCCTTTTTCGTCATCTAATCCCTTATGTCTGAAAAAGTATAAAACAATACAGAAGGGATGAATTTTCGATAGCTTTAACGAGCCGAACAAAACAAGCGCTCGATCTTTTTGTGCAATAATCTCTCAGGTCCAAAAAGATTAAAATCTAGAGGAGGGATAGCTCTTCCGGTCGCTTTAACGAGCTGGAAGGCCAAAACTCGGCAATCTTTTCATATTTTACGAGTCAGATGAAAAGAGCTTAAAGAAGACTCGTCTTTTGAGGAACGAGTGATAAAATGGGTAGCAGCTGATTCTAGGTAAGGGTTGGAATTTTCCAAGCACGGCAGTGTCACAAGGATGGCTAGTGAAATCACTCTTCACAGCTGCTCCTCAAAATGGGTAAACAATCGAATGGAGGTGAATGATCGGCCAATGGAAAAGTGGAGGTGACGGTGCAAACACGACCAAGGCTTTAATGGCTGATAATGTTACATTCACGGTGGTTATTTACCGGAGGATAGTTCTTTTTTTAACGAGCTTAAATGCGGGTTGAAACACTTGCTCGATCTTATGTTTATTTTTTAACGCATGAACTATGTGCTAAAACTACTCGATAAGTTTGCATGCCCCCAGCATAATAACTCAAATCAATGTGCATGCCCCCCAAGCTTCATTGCATTCAACTCGGTGGTTGGAATGAAGGTTTACCTTTGAGACTTGGAAAGGGGATTTGTTTCATTTTTTAATGAGGTCGACACAGTAAAAGAACTATCCTCATGACTCCTTGTTTCATTTTTTAACGAGGTTGACACGAGATAAGAACCGTCCTCGGAGTCCAAATCCATTAGATATAGAAGGTTTCATATTCCACTGTGGCCACTTTCGCCAGATTACTCGGAGGCGGTAGGGTAAAAGTACCCATTAAGGCAGGGTCTTTTAGGAGACCTACTCCGATATTTTGGAGCGAATGATTGGTTCCATGGATCATTGGAATGCTTCCCGTAACTTGTGAACTGTTGGGGAGAAATGTTTGTTGGTCAACGATTGTAATTCCTCCTTGGAAGGGAAATGCAATCTTCTTGAAGTAGGTCGACACAACTGCGGCCATGGCATATATCCAGGGTCTTCCCAATAGGATGTTGTAATCAAGGTTTCCGTCGATTACTTCAACATCAATTTCTACTGTTTTCCCTCCTAGTTCAACTTTCAAGTTATTTAGAATACCATATGGGGTATATGTTCATCCATCAAATGCTTTTAATGTCGTCGAAGATTGCGACAAGGTTGGAGATCCTAAAGTTTTCCAGCAACTCATCGACATAATGCATGTAGATGCCCCCTCATCAATAATTGTTCGATGAACAGTTTTGTTGAGGGCTTTCACTTGAATAAGGAAAGCTAGTTGAGCTGGTAACTGAGCGTCATATCCTTTATGATTAAAGGCCACAAGATTGGAATCCATTGGGTCAATCCCACCTATTGCTGATAATAAAGCTTGCTCTCGGGAGAGGCAATTTTGCGATACCTCAAGCGTCGACATAGCGGACGGCGATTGGGCCAGGTCCTCTATTATATTATAATTCTGTGTTATTTTTGCATGAGGATTAAATGTCGACTTGTGTACTACTCCCTTTGGCGACTTTATCATTTTTTCAGGAATGATGGGTGGCACAACTTTGGTCAAAGTTGTTGTCGAACTACTAGGTTGTTCATTAGCCTTGTTATTCGACACCTGTGGATTCCCGTAATCTTTATTCCTTGCCAAAGCATCATTTTGCTGCTTTGAGATAGACAACATAAGCACTTGGGATCGGGAAGAATTTTGATTAGCAACCAGTTTGGTTCCCGGGCTTGGAAACGGATCAGTCAATACTGCTGAGGTTTTTGAACTCTTAAAGAGTTTCTTAACTTCAGCTATATGTGAACAATCTCTCGTCCAATGATCCTCATCACATATATGACACCACGCAGGGGGTTTCCTTTTTCTCCCTTTATTTTTCTTCTTGCCCCCTGGTTGCTTCAGTTGTTTGCCCTTGTCCGTCGACACGGCATTTACTTCTGAGGCAAGAAGTTCGTCTTTTGCATTTTGATCTGAAATCTTACGGGCCTTCTTAGATGTAGCCTTTGTCGATTTCGTGTCTGTTTTGCCAATCATTCCATTGCCGGCGTGAGAGTCATTGTTCGATTTAGGAGGAGGAGGAATTGAGAATTCCGGTCTAGGGGCGTCAGGTATTTTGTCGTAGAGCGTGCCAGACTGAGTATAGACCAAGTCCAGATATTGCGCACGAGCGATAACTTGCTCTTCCGTTACGACTCCCCCCTTTGCCACATCTTCCGTGATGGTAGGAAGTAAAGACTTGATAAACCATTCAGCTAATAGCTGATCGGGAACGTACGTTTTTACCATCCTGCGATGACGTCGCCACTCATGTATATGATCAGATATGTGAGTGGCCGTTGTCTGTTTGAAGTTGGTAAGGAGTTCTGTTCCCATTTCATACCTTATCGGTAATTGAAAATGGGTTAAAAAGGTTGTGGCTAAGGTACTGAAGTTGTCGAACGAAGCTCTAGGCAATTCAATATACCATTTTTCCGCCGGACCAGTTAACGTCCTCTGAAAAAGGCGAAGCCTAATCGAATCATCGTTTAGGGTGTTTGATGAACACCACAGATGAAATGTCATCACATGTTTTGACGGGTCTTCACCCGGATTTCCATTAAATTTAGGAATATCTGACGGAAGTTTATGCGGAATCGCTGGCCACCAAGGGGCATAAGCAATTGGATCATTCGTCAGCCGGTTTAGATCTGGTAATTCTAGAGTTGCTACAAAGGGCAACTGTTGATTCAGGTTAGGCAAAGCATACCCAGGATAAGATGGAATCGCTTGAGCAGTGGGTCTTTGCATACCAGCATAATGTATTTGATGCTGGCAACTTTGACAAGGTTGATGGGCATAACCATTATAATATGGTTGTTGATAACCGCTTTGGAAATGCGATTGCCCATTACTTACAAAGACTTGTTGCTCAGGTCTTCGATATGATTGCTGGAATTGCGGTTGTTGAGATTGAACCAGCTCTGGTTGTTGGACCATTTGTTGTTGTCCAATACTAGATGATTGACCAAGATGAGGAGTCATAGTACTTGTTTGAGCCTGAGTCGCTCCAGATAAGGAGGTACTAACCTGAGGTTGTGATTGAGTCATTGAGACAGGAGGCTGTTGTATTTCAACCTGAGAGACTTAGGGTTGACATACAACAGGTAGCGCTTGTACTTGCGATGCAGTCACCATAGCAGGTATAGTGGGAATATTCGACACAGGGTGGACTGGTTGCATTGAATATACAACCCTTGGTTGCTGAGGCAGTATTGGTACCCAACCGCTGGATGTAATTCCAGTTTGACCTGAACTTTGTTGTAAACTCTCATATGGTTGTTCTCTGGGAGGGAACAATGAAAAGGCATACTGCCCTCCATATGGTGGCAATCCAGTACTTAAAGGGTAGATTGGCCTTTGAAGGCACATTGGATCAATTTGTTGAGTTTCAACATAAGAAATACCAGATGATAATCCGGATGAAGAAATAGGAACTAACCATGTCGTCGAAGCAGTCCCTGATGGGACTCCGGCTTGTTGTTGACAATTTGCCGGGACAGATGGTATACCAGCGAACATCCTTGGAGTAGCAGCAGGAGGCTCTGCCGCTGCTGCGTCAGATGACACAGTCCTGGATGTCGACGGTTGTTCAGACATATTTAGTCTATCCAAAAGATTTTCTAGCGATTCTACAAGAACTTGCGATGAAAAGAGACTAACTTCGAAGACCAACGAGGGAATGGTGATGATTATTCCGTTTAAAATAAATTTTAGACGCTTTGACGCAACTTGCTTTTTCAATTTTAAAGAGTCGAGAAAAAGCAAAAGATGACTCTAGTCGCCTTCGATGCTTTAACGAGCCCGAAGTGACAAATGCTCGGATGGACTTTTTCCGTTATAGAGTCTGAAAAAGGCCAAAAGGAACTGCTCTGGAGTTCTAGGTAGAGGGTGTGCCAAAATTTTCGCAAAACCGCAGAATACTTTTTAAGGTACGGGCGGTCAATCTTCCCGAATGTTGTGTTCAGTGCATTGCGATCAGTAGGGCGGCCGACACGGCTTCCTATGGATAAAGGTTTTATGCCTATAGGGGTTTCCCAATATATACGCGACAGTACGTGGGAGCACAATCCATACTGGTGCTTATTGTCTCTCAGGAGGAATCACCCAACCATCAGCGAGATCGACAATCACCAGGTTTTATGACACCGGAACACGTCTCTAGCCTAGACCTCTATGTTGTGTGTTAAGTTACAAAGCGTTGTTAAGTTCATTCAATTTATTTTAGGTTGATCTTTCTTAGAAGTTTGCCTTTTTGGATCACCACGAGATGTATATACAATTCCTAAATGCAGTCTAAAGATGATAAGCAAGCATTTATCTCTTTTCAACAATGAAAATCCTAGCTACAAGGGGAAAAGAAAGACACAATCTTTTCTCAAAGAGCAAAGAGCACACTGTAAATGCACTTTTCCTAAATCAAACCATACAAACTATCAATATTCAAATGCACAAATGCATGTATTTGTTTTCGCTTTCTTAATATTGATGCCTAAAAAGAAAGCTGTTGTACAAATTTGAATTCGATTTCAAGTGAAAACACAAACAAGTTTCTTTTTGAAATCAAAAAGACGATTACGACACTTATGATTTTGAAGTAAACACTTTTTTCGACACTAGAAATTCATAAATTCAAATAAAAAGACAAAAGTAAAAGCATAATCAACTGTGAACAGCAAACAAACTCACTCCTAAGATCAAAACGACACTTACGACAGGTCTAGATCTAAGGGCGACAGTATGACTAGTTTACTTTTGTAATGGGAAATTGCAAATGATGTAACAAATACACAAAGAAAAAATACAATTTCTTTATACAACTGAGGCGGAATTAAGGGAGAGAAAAGGGGTTTTCAGATAGGTATACACACTGATAACAGGCTGCAAAAAACAGAGATAAAACTGAACACAAGGATGCAAATAACCACAGCTGCACAGGGCAAAGGCTGATCAGCGCACCTGCAGAACAGAGAAACTGAATTGCAGTGCAGGTAGCCCTCTCGGGACCTGCGTTGAAATGCAGAGTCTCTTCACAGAGCCTGCGCTAAAGCAGAAACGAGAATTGTCTCTGGGTTCTGGGTCACGGTTTGCAGTTTAATCTACAGTTTTTGGCCGGATAAAAGCTATCAATTAGGTACAATTAGGAGGATGATTTAAAGGAGGACTAAGACCTATCACAAAGGGCTGTTAGAGCACTTGTGGATCAGCTGTTTAGATCATAAAAACAGGCCCAGTGAATGGACTAGAGTAGCAGATATCTACTTTGCATTTGTAAATGGAAAATGCATTTCGATTCGGCACTCCTGAGTTTATGAGAAGAACAACAGTAGAAACACAAATAAACTAAAAAGATACGTTCCCCAGCGGAGTCGCCAATTTTTTGTTGGGAAAAGTATCCATTCGGAATGCCCCTATCCCACTCTAAGGTGTGATAGTGCCTTAGCAACAAACAAGGAAAACTAATTGAGTATTTCTTCTTTATGAAATGTAAATGAGGAGGAAGGATGTAACTAACCAGTGTCTTCCGCTAGTTTGTTGATCCAATCGCTCCTCTCTTCAGTGGCTCCCAGCTCCTTGCTCCTTCACCGGCCCAGCTTCACCGAATTCCTGCAATATCACAAGAGAGAGAAACTACACGAAGATATAGATATACATTCATAAAAAGCTCAAGATCAGATTAAGCTAAACATGTAAGCATAACAAAACATCATTGGTACACAGCATGTAGGAGAAACTCAAATAGTTTATTGATAGAATAAGAAAGTCCAAGAGGAGATACAACCAAGTGAGTTCCGATCCAGCATCTACCTCCCAGCAAAGGAATCCCTTCCTCTCCTCCAACAAAGCATAAATCACCCAATGTACTAATCTCAATCTCAAACCAACAGAAATTCTCTGCAAAGTACAAAATTCCAGCCTCCTGAACCTCTGGGTGAGAGATCCATATATAGATGTAAGCAGAGAGGATGAGTCAGCTTATGTTTTGACTTGTGGCTTCTCTCTGTCAGTTCTTGCTTCCACTTGGAGGTTGAGAGCCTCTTACTCATCACTAGTCGAATTCATTGAGGCAAGTGTCATTGGAGAAGATTCTGGAAGCTTCCAGGGTCTTTCCACCTCGTTGAATGAGTTTGCCATTTGTCATTTCCCGCTCAGCGCACCCTGGTAGTGCTTTTAGCTGCGTTGCAATGCACCCAGCTAGTGTACTGGGGTGCACTGCAACGCAGGTAGCTAGAAGAGCTTCTGAATTGATCCTGAATTGACTGTTTTTGAGTTGTTTTTCGTGGAGAACTTCTGGGAGAAGTTGTCATTGGTTGACCTTGTTCCTTTAGGGGCAAGAACAACTCTTTTAGGGACTTTGGATCCCTTGGATTATGGACATTTCATGCTCAATGCTGTAAGGCACAAAAATGTCTATAACACCTATGAACACATCAATCCTATGATCGTCTGGAATATCTTTTACTCTTATGTTCAATTTTTGGAACTCCTCAATGTGCTCCATTATTGAACCCTTTTGTTTGAGACTTATCAATTGGCTAAAAAAAGTGTTGCTTTTTGTATCCTCATAATGTGCTATCAATTCTTCCATAAAAATTGCCCAAGTGATAAATGGTTTATGAGAGCAAAGCCATTGATACCATACAAACTGATTTGGTTCCAAATATAAAGTTTCCATATGTACATTTTGTGTGTTTTGCACATTATTGAGATCGAAGAATTGCTCCATCTGTAATATCCATATGGCAGGATCCTTGCCATCAAACTTCCTCATATCGATTTTTGGAATATGGTGAGTCTTCGATCCAACATGAGCGTCTATGGAATCATGATTAACATTTCTTTTGTTCTCATCATGAGTTTCCTTTAGTACCCTTTTGTAGAAATTTTGAATAATATGACACATATTCATAGAAATTATCCTAATTATACACTTATAAGCGGAACATGCATAATACATAAGCTCCTCTACGTTGATCATCAATTTACATAAGTAGAAACATTCACAGGCGTACACAGAAGCATCAATCACACATATCAACACAGTATTTTCCCGAGGAAAGCATCTCGCTAAAAACCCCAACTATCTGTATATTATAGTGATTGAATCATGTAAAAATACATAGTACAATACTCCTCACTAGTACTCAGTACTATCTCCACATGTTACACACAATAAAGCTCAGATCTGATCTCCAAATCTATTCCATTGTTTGCTTGCCTCCACAGCTCAATACCTGCTCAAGAATTGATGAGAATGGCTTACCAAACTCGTATTTGACCTGCAAATAATCACTCACACTGTGTTGGACGTGAGCACTGTGTAGGGAAAAGTATCCGATTCGGATGACCCTATCCCACTCTAAGGGTGATAGTACCTCAGCAACAACTGTAAACAAAACTACTTAAGGTTTACTTCTTTATGAAAGCAAAAGAGAATGAAGAAATGCACTAACCGTTGCCTTGCGCTTAATATTTGCTCCAATCTCTTCTCTTTGCTGCTTGCTCCTAGCTCTTTGCTCTTTTGCTGGCCCAGCTACAATGAGATCCTGCAAAATAACAAAGAAGGAAACTACAAGAAGCATGCATTCATAACTGATTCAAGGATTAGCATAAATCAAATATACAATCATCACAATACATCATTGAAACAAATGCATATAGAAGAACCTCAATAGCTTTTATTAATGGAAGAAGTAAAGTTCTGAGAAGGTTACAACCATTGAAGGCCCCAATCCAGCAACACCTCCCAGCAGAAAGAATTTCTCCTCTTCACCTCCTTCAAGCAATCACCCAATAGTTCTATAGTGAAACCAACAGCATATCATTACTTTGCACAAAATTCCAGCCCCCTGAGCTCATAGGAGAGAGCTCAATATATAGATGAATTGAGAAAGGATGAGTCAGCTTGCAACTGATGTGTAGCTGCCTTGTGTCCTCTCTCTCTTCAGTTGATCTTCAGTTCTTGAGTCCACTTGGAGAACCTTGCTTCCACTTGGAGAAACAGAGCCTCTGACTCATCACAAGACGAAATCCCTGATCCAAGTGTCATTTTTGGAAGATTCCAGAGCAATGACTCAGTGTGCCACTTGTCCCATCTCGCTCAGCGTAGGTGGCCTTTGTTCTACCTGCTTTGCAACGCAGGTGCACCATGGAGGAGTTGAGTTTCAGCGCAGAAGCCTAGTGGAGCACCTGCTTTGATTTCAGGATTGCTTGTTTCTTAGTGTTTTCAGGTGGAGAACTGATCTGAGAGCTGTTGGTTTGCTGACCTTGTTCCTCTAGGGGTAGGAACATCATGTTTAGGGACTTTGGATCCCTTGGATTATTGACAATTCATGCCTGATGCTGCAAGGCACAAAATTGTCTATAACAGATGCCCCCTAAAGTATGAGGTCGTTTATCGGGTGAAATGCTTTATTAGGAGGATCCGAAGTTCATTCAATCTGCTGAGAAGTGTCCTGTAATAAGATACAATACAATACATTATTTTTCATACTTTTTCATGATCTAGCTGAGGCGGGCATTCCCATGCTCAGCTTTATAAATTCATTTTGGTACATAGAACAGACGATCGTCTGATGATAGACCGATAATTCTCTGCTGAAATTATCATCCTTTGAGAAGGATGATCATCTGCTGCAATGATGTACATATCAAATGTCTTTATATCCTGAATGTATATCGCAGCCCGGATGGATGAAACTAGATCCGGGGTCTTCAATCTCTTCCGATCTTCACTCGATGTACAAGTCGATCCATGTGAGAATTTCTTGAAGTCGAACATGGAAAGACATCGCTTGATTACCGGTCAATGATGTAAACCGTTAACAAGCGTGAGAGGAATCACCGATAAGGATGATGACCCTCAAGGTACGACAATACAATTCACATGGTGGGAGTAACGGACTCGGCGTCGACCACCATGCAAAATCTTCTGGTCGAAGGTCATTGATGTATACCTGTCGCCGGAAGTGAGAAACTTGCCATTGAGGCATGCAAGCTTCAAAGTACTGAAGGGGTTGTTCCTAGATCAACTCCTTGGATAATGAGCTGATGTCGACAAGGAGCGATCCGTCAACGGAGGGCCTTAATGAATCCCACATCAGTGACACGGAACGGAGCTAGTGATTGTGATGAGGTGAAAACAAACTGTGATGTATGATTCAGGGTGGCGGTCATGAAATGGATGAAGGACAATGTATGGCAGTGGATGGGACACGGTTGACTCTTTGCAGAACAACATCTCTTGAACATATAACGACACTGATGTGATGGATCGGTAGCATTACCCCAAATGTGGATGGTGTGGCGAGGACCATGGTGATGAGACCGGTGAATGAAACAACCCAACCCGATGTGATACGGAGGACAAAGTGTCATGTTCAAGAGCGACTTGCTACCATTAAAGCTGTGAGGTTCTCCCAATTTTTCCCCAGTCATTGCTGACCAGTACCTCTTTATTTTTATCAAGCTTGAGGAGGATAACATATGCTTTTTCTATAACTTGCCCTTCGGGCAAGCCCATCGCTATGTTTTAACGAGCCTAGCGATAGGGAAACTCGTTCTTGTCTAAAGACAACTTTGTCGCTATTTAATGAATTTAACGAGTCTAACGACAAGGATAACTCGGTCCTTTTCATTTTTAGAGAGTCTGAAAAGGTACATAAAGTCAACTCCAGAATTCCTTTTTCGTCATCTAATCCCTTAAGTCTGAAAAAGTATAAAACAATACAGAAGGGATGAATTTTCGATTGCTTTAACGAGCCGAACAAAACAAGCGCTCGATCTTTTTGTGCAATAATCCCTCAGGTCCAAAAAGATTAAAATCTAGAGGAGGGATAGCTCTTCCGGTCGTTTAACGAGCTGGAAGGCTAAAACTCGGCAAACTTTTCATATTTTACGAGTCAGGAGAAAAGAGCTCAAAGAAGACTCATCTTTTGAGGAACGAGTGATAAACAGGGATAGCAGCAGATTCCAGGTACAGGTTGGAATTTTCCAATCACGGCAGTGTCACAAGGATGGCTAAGTGAAATCACTCTTCGCAGCTGTTCCTCAAAATGGGTAAACAAACATATGGAGATGAACGATTGGCCAAATGAACGGATGGAGATGAGACTGCAAGAACACGACCAAGGGCTTTAGTATGGCTATCAAAGGTTACATTTACCAAGGTTATTTATCGGGCTGGGTTCGTTTTTTAACGAGCTTGAACACTGCTCAACCTTATGTTTATTTTTTAACGAGCATGAACTATGTGTTAAAACTGCTCGGGGATAAGTTTGCATGCCCCCAGCATAATAATGCAAATCGAGGTGCATGCCCCCCAAGCTTCATTGCATCCAACTCGGTGGCTGGAATGAAGGTTTACCTCGGGGATTTGTTTCATTTTTTTAATGAGGTTGACACAAGATAGGAACTATCCTCGAGAATGATCCATGCCGACAAAATATTTAGGAATCTTCCGAATCCAACCAGAAGATTGGATTAGATTTCATTTTGTAGGTTTCCACCGTGGCCACTCCCGCCAGATTACTTGGAGGCGGTAGGGCGAAAGTACCCATTAAGGCAGGGTCTTTTAGGAGACCTACTCCGATATTTTGGAGCAAATGATTCCTTCCATGGATCATTGGAATGCTTCCTGTAACTTGTGAACTGTTGTGGAGAAAAGTTTGTTGGTCGACGATTGTAATTCCTCCTTGGAAGGGGAATGCAATCTTCCTGAAGTAGGTCGACACAACTGCGGCCATGGCATAGATCCATGGTCTTCCAAGTAGGATGTTGTAATCGAGGTTTCCATCAATTACTTCAACATCAATTCCTACTGTTTTGCCCCCCAGTTCAACTTGCAAGTTACTTAAAATCCCGTATGGAGTGTATGATCGTCCATCAAATGCTTTTAACGTCGTTGACGATTTCGACAAGGGTGGTGAGCCTAAATCTTCCCAGCAACTCATCGACATAAGACATGTAGATGCCCCCTCATCAATAATTGTTCGATGAACAGTTTTGTTGAGGGCTTTCACTTGAATAAGGAAAGCTAGTTGAGCTGGTAACTGAGGGTCATATCCTTTATGATCAAAGGCCACAAGATTGGAATCCATTGGGCCAATCCCACCTATTGCTGATAATAAAGCTTGCTCTTGGGAGGGGCAATTTTGTGGTACCTCAAGTGTCGACATAGTGGACGGCGATTGGGCCAGGTCCTTTACTATATTATAATTCTTTGCTCCTTTGGCACGAGGATTAAATGTCGATTTGTGTACTACTCCCTTTGGCGACTTTATCATTGGCTCAGGAACGATGGGTGGCACAACTTCGGTCAAAGTTGTTGTTGAACTACTAGGTCGTTCATTAACCTTGTTGTTTGACAGCTTTGGATTCCCGTAATCTTTACTCCTTGTCAAAGCATTATTCTGTTGTTTTGAGGTAGACAACATAAGCACTTGGGATCCGGAAGCATTTTTATTAGCAACCAGATTTTGACTTGGATTAGGAAACGGATCAGTCAATACTGCTGGGGTTTCTGAACTCTTGAAGAGTTTCTTAACTTCAACTATATGTGGACAATATTTCGTCCAATGATCCTCATCGCATATATGACACCCTGCCGGGGGTTTCCTTTTTCTCCCTGTCTTTTTCTTCTTGCCCCCTGGTTGCTTCAGTTTTTTGCCCTTGTTGGTCGACATGGCATTTACTTCCGAGGCAAGAAGTTCTTCATTTGCATTTTGACTAGAAATTTTGTGCTTTCCAATCACGCCATCACCGGCGTGAGTGTCATTGTTTGATTTAGGAGGAGGAATTGAGAATTCCGGTCTAGGGGCGTCAGGTATTTTGTCGTAGAGCGTGCCAGACTGAGTATAGACCAAGTCCAGATATTGCGCACGAGCGATAACTTGCTCTTCCGTTACGACTCCTCCCTTTGCCACATCTTCCGTTATAGCGGGAAGTAACGACTTGATAAACCATTCGGCTAATAGCTGATCAGGAACGTACGTTTTTACCATCCTACGACGACGTCGCCACTCATGTATATGATCAGATATGTGGGTGGCAGTCGTCTGTTTGAAATTGGTAAGAAGTTCTGTTCCCGTTTCATGCCTTATCGATAATTGAAAATGGGTTAAAAAGGTTGTGGCTAAGGTACTGAAGTTGTCGAACGAAGCTCTAGGCAATTCAATGTACCATTTTGCCGCTGGACCCGTTAACGTCCTCTGAAAGAGGCGAAGTCTTATCGAATCATCATTCAGGGTGTTCGATGAACACCATAGATGGAATGTCATCACATGATTTGACGGATCTTCACCCGGATTTCCATTAAATTTAGGAATGTCTGATGGAAGTTTATGCGGAATCGTTGGCCACCAAGGGGCATAAGAAATTGGATCATTCGTCAGCCGGTTTAGATCTGGTAATTCTAGAGTTGCTACAAAGGGCAACTGTTGATTCAGGTTAGGTGAAGCATATCCAGGATAAGATGGAATCGCCTGAGCAGTGGGTCTTTGCATACCAGCATAATGTTGGCAACTTTGACAAGGTTGATGGGCATAACCATTATAGTATGGTTGCCCATTACTTACAAAGACTTGTTGCTCAGGTCCTTGACATGATTGCTGGAATGGCGGTTGTTGAGTTCGAACCAGCTCTGGTTTTTGGACCATTTGCTGATGCCCAATACTAGATGATTGACCAAGATGAGGAGTCACAGTACTTGTTTGATCCTGAGTCGCTCCGGATAAGGAGGCACTGACCTGAGGTTGCGATTGAGATGTCGAGAAAAGAGGCCGTTGTATGGCAACCTGAGAAACTTGGGGTTGACATACAGTAGGCAGCGCTTGTACTTGCGACGCAATCACCATACCAGGTATAGTGGCAACATTCGACACAGGGTGGACTGGTTGCATTGAATATTCAACTCTTGGTTGCTGAGGTAGTATTGGTACCCAACCGCTGGATGTAATTCCAGTTTGACCTGAACTTTGTTGTAAATTCCCATATGGTTGTTCTCCAGGGGGGAACAATGAAAAAGCATACTGTCCTCCATATGGTGGCAATCCAGTACTTAAAGGGTAGATTGGCCTTTGAAGACACATTGGATCAATTTGTTGAGTTTCAACATAAGAAATACCAGATGATAATCCGGATGAAGAAATAGGAACTAACCATGTCATCGTCCCTGATGGGACTCCGGCTTGTTGTTGACAATTTGCCGGGACAGATGGTATACCAGCGAACATCGTTGGAGTAGCAGCAGGAGGCTCTGCTGCTGCTGTGTCGGACGACACAATCCTAGATGTCGACGGTTGTTCAGACATATCTAGTCTATCCAAAAGATTTCTTAGCGATTCTACAGGAACTTCCACTTGTGGTGGACTAACTTCGAAGATCAACGAGGGAAGGGTGATGATTATTCCGCTTAAAATAAATTTTATAACGACGCTTTAGACACAACTTGCTTTTTCAGTTTTAAAGAGTCGAGAAAAAGCTAAAGATGACTCTAGTCTCCTTCGATGTTTTAACGAGCCCGAAGTGACAAATGCTCGGATGGACTTTTTCAGTTATAGAGTTTGAAAAAGGCCAAAAGAAACTACTCTGGAGTTCTAGGCAGAGGGTGTGCCAAACTTTTCGCGAAACCACAGAATACGTTTTACGGTATGGGTGGTCGATCTTCGTGAATGCTGTGTTCACTGCATCGCGATCAGCAGGGCGGCCGACACGGCTTCCTATGGATAAAGGCTTTGTTCCTATAGGGGTCTCCCAATATATACGCGACGGTACGTGGGAGCACAAGTCCGTATTAGTGCCACCGACTCTCAGGAGGAATCACCCACCTTCGTAGAGATCGACAGTCACTACGTTTAACGACGCCGGAACACGTCTCTAGCTTAGACCTCTATGTGTTTGCGTTATGTTTCAAAGCGTTGTTAGGTTCATTCAGTATATTTTAAGTTGATCTTTTTAAAGTTTGCCTTTCAAGGTTCACCACAAGATGTATATGACAAATTCCTAAATGCAGCCTAAGATGAGAAGCAAGCTTCTTTTTTTTTTTAAATCTTTTTGACTGATGAAAATCTTAACTACTGAGGGAAAAGAAAGACATATCTTTTCACACAGATCATACAGCACAAACTAATGCACTTTCTCCTAAATCACATGCAAAATTTTCAGATGCAAAATGCACAATGCAAGTATTTCTTTTCTCTTTCTTAATGTTGATGTATTACAAAAAGAAAGCTGTTATATAACTTTGAGATCAATTTCAAGTGAAAACAAACAAGCTTGTCCAAAATCAAAAGACACCTTAAGATTCACTTGTTTCGACACTAGAAATATATGAAATCAAACCATACGACGAAAGTAAAAAGACTAATCAGCTATGGACAGCAAACAAGCTAACTCTTTAGACCAGCAAAATGCCTAACACAGGTTCAGATCTAAGAGGCCAAAGCAAGACTAGTTCACTTTCGTTATGGGAAATTGTAAATGATGTAAGAAATACAAAAGAACAAGTACAATTTCGTTATATAACAGAGGCGGAATGATGGCAAGTAAGGTTGGTTTCAGAACAGGTACAAGACTGGTAACTGGCTGCAAAATCTATAGTGAAAACAGGCAAGAAAAAGGGAGGAAACCCCAAATGCACAAGGCAAAATTGGGCCAACGCAGGTGCTGCACAGCCAATCTGGCTCTCAGCGCAGGTAGCCCCTTCGGGACCTGCGTTGCAAAGCAGATAGCCTGTGTACTACCTGCTTTGGAAAACGAAAGTTGCGTTTTCTCAGTTTCCGGGTCACAATTTTTTCAAAAATTCACAGTTTTTGCTCAAATCAAAAGCTATCAGTCAAGTACACACTAAGGGATGACAAGGAAGATGAAAAGCTATCACTAAGAGCTTACAAGGATCCTTGTAGATCAGCTCTTCAAATCATGAACATGCTCAGAAATGAGCTAGAGTAGCTGCCCTCTACTTCGCTTTTGATATAGTCAAAAGCTTTTCGATTTGGTACTCTTTTGTTCAGGAAATGAATAGCAAAATACTACAAACAATCAAACAGATACGATCCCCAGTGGAGTCGCCAGTTTGTTGTAGGGAAAAGTATCTGATTCGGATGACCCTATCCCACTCTAAGGGTGATAGTACCTCAGCAACAACTGTAAACAAAACTACTTAAGGTTTACTTCTTTATGAAAGCAAAAGAGAATGAAGAAATGCACTAACCGTTGCCTTGCGCTTAATATTTGCTCCAATCTCTTCTCTTTGCTGCTTGCTCCTAGCTCTTTGCTCTTTTGCTGGCCCAGCTACAATGAGATCCTGCAAAATAACAAAGAAGGAAACTACAAGAAGCATGCATTCATAACTGATTCAAGGATTAGCATAAATCAAATATACAATCATCACAATACATCATTGAAACAAATGCATATAGAAGAACCTCAATAGCTTTTATTAATGGAAGAAGTAAAGTTCTGAGAAGGTTACAACCATTGAAGGCCCCAATCCAGCAACACCTCCCAGCAGAAAGAATTTCTCCTCTTCACCTCCTTCAAACAATCACCCAATAGTTCTATAGTGAAACCAACAGCATATCATTACTTTGCACAAAATTCCAGCACCCTGAGCGCATAGGAGAGAGCTCAATATATAGATGAATTGAGAAAGGATGAGTCAGCTTGCAACTGATGTGTAGCTGCCTTGTGTCCTCTCTCTCTTCAGTTGATCTTCAGTTCTTGAGTCCACTTGGAGAACCTTGCTTCCACTTGGAGAAACAGAGCCTCTGACTCATCACAAGGCGAAATCCCTGATCCAAGTGTCATTTTTGGAAGATTCCAGAGCAATGACTCAGTGTGCCACTTGTCCCATCTCGCTCAGCGCAGGTGGCCTTTGTTCTACCTGCTTTGCAACGCAGGTACACCATGGAGGAGTTGAGTTTCAACACAGAAGCCTAGTGGATCACCTGCTTTGATTTCAGGATTGCTTGTTTTTGAGTGTTTTCAGGTGGAGAACTGATCTGAGAGCTGTTGGTTTGCTGACCTTGTTCCTCTAGGGGTAGGAACATCATGTTTAGGGACTTTGGATCCCTTGGATTATTGACAATTCATGCCTGATGCTGCAAGGCACAAAATTGTCTATAACAGATGCCCCCTAAAGTATGAGGTCGTTTATCGGGTGAAATGCTTTATTAGGAGGATCCGAAGTTCATTCAATCTGCTGAGAAGTGTCCTGTAATAAGATACAATACAATACATTATTTTTCATACTTTTTCATGATCTAGCTGAGGCAGGCATTCCCATGCTCAGCTTTATAAATTCATTTTGGTACATAGAACAGACGATCGTCTGATGATAGACCGATAATTCTCTGCTGAAATTATCATCCTTTGAGAAGGATGATCATCTGCTGCAATGATGTACATATCAAATGTCTTTATATCCTGAATGTATATCGCAGCCCGGATGGATGAAACTAGATACGGGGTCTTCAATCTCTTCCGATCTTCACTCGATGTACAAGTCGATCCATGTGAGAATTTCTTGAAGTCGAACATGGAAAGACATCGCTTGATTACCGGTCAATGATGTAAACCGTTAACAAGCGCGAGAGGAATCACCAATAAGGATGATGACCCTCAAGGTACGACAGTACAATTCACATGGTGGGAGTAACGGACTTGGCGTCGACCACCATGCAAAATCTTCTGGTCGAAGGTCATTGATGTATACCTGTCGCCGGAAGTGAGAAACTTGCCATTGAGGCATGCAAGCTTCAAAGTACTGAAGGGGTTGTTCCTAGATCAACTCCTTGGATAATGAGCTGATGTCGACAAGGAGCGATCCGTCAACGGAGGGCCTTAATGAATCCCACATCAGTGACACGGAACGGAGCTAGTGATTGTGATGAGGTGAAAACAAACTGTGATGTATGATTCAGGGTGGCGGTCATGAAATGGATGAAGGACAATGTATGGCAGTGGATGGGACACGGTTGACTCTTTGCAGAACAACATCTCTTGAACATATAACGACACTGATGTGATGGATCGGTAGCATTACCCCAAATGTGGATGGTGTGGCGAGGACCATGGTGATGAGACCGGTGAATGAAACAACCCAACCCGATGTGATACGGAGGACAAAGTGTCATGTTCAAGAGCGACTTGCTACCATTAAAGCTGTGAGGTTCTCCCAATTTTTCCCCAGTCATTGCTGACCAGTACCTCTTTATTTTTATCAAGCTTGAGGAGGATAACATATGCTTTTTCTATAACTTGCCCTTCGGGCAAGCCCATCGCTATGTTTTAACGAGCCTAGCGATAGGGAAACTCGTTCTCGTCTAAAGACAAGTTTGTCGCTATTTAATGAATTTAACGAGTCTAACGACAAGGATAACTCGGTCCTTTTCATTTTTAGAGAGTCTGAAAAGGTACATAAAGTCAACTCCAGAATTCCTTTTTCGTCATCTAATCCCTTAAGTCCGAAAAAGTATAAAACAATACAGAAGGGATGAATTTTCGATTGCTTTAACGAGCCGAACAAAACAAGCGCTCGATCCTTTTGTGCAATAATCCCTCAGGTCCAAAAAGATTAAAATCTAGAGGAGGGATAGCTCTTCCGGTCGTTTAACGAGCTGGAAGGCTAAAACTCGGCAAACTTTTCATATTTTACGAGTCAGGAGAAAAGAGCTCAAAGAAGACTCGTCTTTTGAGGAACGAGTGATAAACAGGGATAGCAGCAGATTCCAGGTACAGGTTGGAATTTTCCAATCACGGCAGTGTCACAAGGATGGCTAAGTGAAATCACTCTTCGCAGCTGTTCCTCAAAATGGGTAAACAAACATATGGAGATGAACGATTGGCCAAATGAACGGATGGAGATGAGACTGCAAGAACACGACCAAGGGCTTTAGTATGGCTGTCAAAGGTTACATTTACCAAGGTTATTTACCGGGCTGGGTTCGTTTTTTAACGAGCTTGAACACTGCTCAACCTTATGTTTATTTTTTAACGAGCAGGAACTATGTGTTAAAACTGCTCGGGGATAAGTTTGCATGCCCCCAGCATAATAATGCAAATCGAGGTGCATGCCCCCCAAGCTTCATTGCATCCAACTCGGTGGCTGGAATGAAGGTTTACCTCAGGGATTTGTTTCATTTTTTTAATGAGGTTGACACAAGATAGGAACTATCCTCGAGAATGATCCATGCCGACAAAATATTTAGGAATCTTCCGAATCCAACCAGAAGATTGGATTAGATTTCATTTTGTAGGTTTCCACCGTGGCCACTCCCGCCAGATTACTTGGAGGCGGTAGGGCGAAAGTACCCATTAAGGCAGGGTCTTTTAGGAGACCTACTCCGATATTTTGGAGCAAATGATTCCTTCCATGGATCATTGGAATGCTTCCTGTAACTTGTGAACTGTTGTGGAGAAAAGTTTGTTGGTCGACGATTGTAATTCCTCCTTGGAAGGGGAATGCAATCTTCCTGAAGTAGGTCGACACAACTGCGGCCATGGCATAGATCCATGGTCTTCCAAGTAGGATGTTGTAATCGAGGTTTCCATCAATTACTTCAACATCAATTCCTACTGTTTTGCCCCCCAGTTCAACTTGCAAGTTACTTAAAATCCCATATGGAGTGTATGATCATCCATCAAATGCTTTTAACGTCGTTGACGATTTCGACAAGGGTGGTGAGCCTAAATCTTCCCAGCAACTCATCGACATAAGACATGTAGATGCCCCCTCATCAATAATTGTTCGATGAACAGTTTTGTTGAGGGCTTTCACTTGAATAAGGAAAGCTAGTTGAGCTGGTAACTGAGGGTCATATCCTTTATGATCAAAGGCCACAAGATTGGAATCCATTGGGCCAATCCCACCTATTGCTGATAATAAAGCTTGCTCTTGGGAGGGGAAATTTTGTGGTACCTCAAGTGTCGACATAGTGGACGGCGATTGGGCCAGGTCCTTTACTATATTATAATTCTTTGCTCCTTTGGCACGAGGATTAAATGTCGATTTGTGTACTACTCCCTTTGGCGACTTTATCATTGGCTCAGGAACGATGGGTGGCACAACTTCGGTCAAAGTTGTTGTTGAACTACTAGGTCGTTCATTAACCTTGTTGTTCGACAGCTTTGGATTCCCGTAATCTTTACTCCTTGTCAAAGCATTATTCTGTTGTTTTGAGGTAGACAACATAAGCACTTGGGATCCGGAATCATTTTTATTAGCAACCAGATTTTGACTTGGATTAGGAAACGGATCAGTCAATACTGCTGGGGTTTCTGAACTCTTGAAGAGTTTCTTAACTTCAACTATATGTGGACAATATTTCGTCCAATGATCCTCATCGCATATATGACACCCTGCCGGGGGTTTCCTTTTTCTCCCTGTCTTTTTCTTCTTGCCCCCTGGTTGCTTCAGTTTTTTGCCCTTGTTGGTCGACATGGCATTTACTTCCGAGGCAAGAAGTTCTTCATTTGCATTTTGACTAGAAATTTTGTGCTTTCCAATCACGCCATCACCGGCGTGAGTGTCATTGTTTGATTTAGGAGGAGGAATTGAGAATTCCGGTCTAGGGGCGTCAGGTATTTTGTCGTAGAGCATGCCAGACTGAGTATAGACCAAGTCCAGATATTGCGCACGAGCGATAACTTGCTCTTCCGTTACGACTCCTCCCTTTGCCACATCTTCCGTTATAGCGGGAAGTAACGACTTGATAAACCATTCAGCTAATAGCTGATCAGGAACGTACGTTTTTAGCATCTTACGACGACGTCGCCACTCATGTATATGATCAGATATGTGGGTGGCAGTCGTCTGTTTGAAATTGGTAAGAAGTTCTGTTCCCGTTTCATACCTTATCGGTAATTGAAAATGGGTTAAAAAGGTTGTGGCTAAGGTACTGAAGTTGTCGAACGAAGCTCTAGGCAATTCAATGTACCATTTTGCCGCTGGACCCGTTAACGTCCTCTGAAAGAGGCGAAGTCTTATCGAATCATCATTCAGGGTGTTCGATGAACACCATAGATGGAATGTCATCACATGATTTGACGGATCTTCACCCGGATTTCCATTAAATTTAGGAATGTCTGATGGAAGTTTATGCGGAATCGCTGGCCACCAAGGGGCATAAGAAATTGGATCATTCTTCAGCCGGTTTAGATCTGGTAATTCTAGAGTTGCTACAAAGGGCAACTGTTGATTCAGGTTAGGCGAAGCATATCCAGGATAAGATGGAATCGCCTGAGCAGTGGGTCTTTGCATACCAGCATAATGTTGGCAACTTTGACAAGGTTGATGGGCATAACCATTATAGTATGGTTGCCCATTACTTACAAAGACTTGTTGCTCAGGTCCTTGACATGATTGCTGGAATGGCGGTTGTTGAGTTCGAACCAGCTCTGGTTGTTGGACCATTTGCTGATGCCCAATACTAGATGATTGACCAAGATGAGGAGTCACAGTACTTGTTTGATCCTGAGTCGCTCCGAATAAGGAGGCACTGACCTGAGGTTGCGATTGACATGTCGAGACAAGAGGCCATTGTATGGCAACCTGAGAAACTTGGGGTTGACATACAGTAGGCAGCGCTTGTACATGCGACGCAATCACCATACCAGGTATAGTGGCAACATTCGACACAGGGTGGACTGGTTGCATTGAATATTCAACTCTTGGTTGCTGAGGTAGTATTGGTACCCAACCGCTGGATGTAATTCCAGTTTGACCTGAACTTTGTTGTAAACTCCCATATGGTTGTTCTCCAGGGGGGAACAATGAAAAAGCATACTGTCCTCCATATGGTGGCAATCCAGTACTTAAAGGGTAGATTGGCCTTTGAAGACACATTGGATCAATTTGTTGAGTTTCAACATAAGAAATACCAGATGATAATCCGGATGAAGAAATAGGAACTAACCATGTCATCGTCCCTGATGGGACTCCGGCTTGTTGTTGACAATTTGCCGGGACAGATGGTATACCAGCGAACATCGTTGGAGTAGCAGCAGGAGGCTCTGCTGCTGCTATGTCGGACGACACAATCCTAAATGTCGACGGTTGTTCAGACATATCTAGTCTATCCAAAAGATTTCTTAGCGATTCTACAGGAACTTCCACTTGTGGTGAACTAACTTCGAAGATCAACGAGGGAAGGGTGATGATTATTCCGCTTAAAATAAATTTTATAACGACGCTTTAGACACAACTTTCTTTTTCAGTTTTAAAGAGTCGAGAAAAAGCTAAAGATGACTCTAGTCTCCTTCGATGTTTTAACGAGCCCGAAGTGACAAATGCTCGGATGGACTTTTTCAGTTATAGAGTTTGAAAAAGGCCAAAAGAAACTACTCTGGAGTTCTAGGCAGAGGGTGTGCCAAACTTTTCGTGAAACCACAGAATACGTTTTACGGTACGGGTGGTCGATCTTCGTGAATGCTGTGTTCACTGCATCGCGATCAGCAGGGCGGCTGACACGGCTTCCTATGGATAAAGGCTTTGTTCCTATAGGGGTCTCCCAATATATACGCGACGGTACATGGGAGCACAAGTCCGTATTAGTGCCACCGACTCTCAGGAGGAATCACCCACCTTCGTAGAGATCGACAGTCACTACGTTTAACGACGCCGGAACACGTCTCTAGCTTAGACCTCTATGTGTTTGCGTTATGTTTCAAAGAGTTGTTAGGTTCATTCAGTATATTTTAAGTTGATCTTTTTAAATTTTGCCTTTCAAGGTTCACCACGAGATGTATATGACAAATTCCTAAATGCAGCCTAAGATGAGAAGCAAGCTTTTTTTTTTTTTTAAATCTTTTTGACTGATGAAAATCTTAACTACTGAGGGAAAAGAAAGACATATCTTTTCACACAGATCATACAGCACAAACTAATGCACTTTCTCCTAAATCACATGCAAAATTTTCAGATGCAAAATGCACAATGCAAGTATTTCTTTTCTCTTTCTTAATGTTGATGTATTACAAAAAGAAAGTTGTTATATAACTTTGAGATCAATTTCAAGTGAAAACAAACAAGCTTGTCCAAAATCAAAAGACACCTTAAGATTCACTTGTTTCGACACTAGAAATATATGAAATCAAACCATACGACGAAAGTAAAAAGACTAATCAGCTATGGACAGCAAACAAGCTAACTCTTTAGACCAGCAAAATGCCTAACACAGGTTCAGATCTAAGAGGCCAAAGCAAGACTAGTTCACTTTCGTTATGGGAAATTGTAAATGATGTAAGAAATACAAAAGAACAAGTACAATTTCGTTATATAACAGAGGCGGAATGATGGCAAGTAAGGTTGGTTTCAGAACAGGTACAAGACTGGTAACTGGCTGCAAAATCTATAGTGAAAACAGGCAAGAAAAAGGGAGGAAACCCCAAATGCACAAGGAAAAATTGGGCCAACGCAGGTGCTGCACAGCCAATCTGGCTCTCAGCGCAGGTATCCCCTTCGGGACCTGCGTTGCAAAGCAGATAGCCTGTGTACTACCTGCTTTGGAAAACGAAAGTTGCGTTTTCTCAGTTTCCGGGTCACAATTTTTTCAAAAATTCACAGTTTTTGCTCAAATCAGAAGCTATCAGTCAAGTACACACTAAGAGATGACAAGGAAGATGAAAAGCTATCACTAAGAGCTTACAAGGATCCTTGTAGATCAGCTCTTCAAATCATGAACATGCTCAGAAATGAGCTAGAGTAGCTGCCCTCTACTTCGCTTTTGATATAGTCAAAAGCTTTTCGATTTGGTACTCTTTTGTTCAGGAAATGAATAGCAAAATACTACAAACAATCAAACAGATACGATCCCCAGTGGAGTCGCCAGTTTGTTGTAGGGAAAAGTATCTGATTCGAATGACCCTATCCCACTCTAAGGGTTTTAGTACCTCAGCAACAACTGTAAACAAAACTACTTAAGGTTTACTTCTTTATGAAAGCAAAATAGAATGAAGAAATGCACTAACCGTTGCCTTGCGCTTAATATTTGCTCCAATCTCTTCTCTTTGCTGCTTGCTCCTAGCTCTTTGCTCTTTTGCTCGCCCAGCTACAATGAGATCCTACAAAATAACAAAGAAGGAAACTACAAGAAGCATGCATTCATAACTGATTCAAGGATTAGCATAAATCAAATATACAATCATCACAATACATCATTGAAACAAATGCATATAGAAGAACCTCAATAGCTTTTATTAATGGAAGAAGTAAAGTTCTGAGAAGGTTACAACCATTGAAGGCCCCAATCCAGCAACACCTCCCAGCAGAAAGAATTTCTCCTCTTCGCCTCCTTCAAACAATCACCCAATAGTTCTATAGTGAAACCAACAGCATATCATTACTTTGCACAAAATTCCAGCCCCCTGAGCTCATAGGAGAGAGCTCAATATATAGATGAATTGAGAAAGGATGAGTCAGCTTGCAACTGATGTGTAGCTGCCTTGTGTCCTCTCTCTCTTCAGTTGATCTTCAGTTCTTGAGTCCACTTGGAGAACCTTGCTTCCACTTGGAGAAACAGAGCCTCTGACTCATCACAAGGCGAAATCCCTGATCCAAGTGTCATTTTTGGAAGATTCCAGAGCAATGACTCAGTGTGCCACTTGTCCCATCTCGCTCAGCGCAGGTGGCCTTTGTTCTACCTGCTTTGCAACGCAGGTACACCATGGAGGAGTTGAGTTTCAGCGCAGAAGCCTAGTGGAGCACCTGATTTGATTTCAGGATTACTTGTTTTTGAGTGTTTTCAGGTGGAGAACTGATCTGAGAGCTGTTGGTTTGCTGACCTTGTTCCTCTAGGGGTAGGAACATCATGTTTAGGGACTTTGGATCCCTTGGATTATTGACAATTCATGCCTGATGCTGCAAGGCACAAAATTGTCTATAACACAACCACCAAGTCTCCATCAGTTGCCTTGCTGCTCAAGGCTTTGCATGCATCTTGAACCTCAAGAGCATACAGGTTCCTGACCCGTGAACCAATCTCATGACAATGAAAGCATCGCACCTTCGACTTGTCAACCTTCTTCCCATCACTGGAAGAACAAGATTCGGAAAGAGAAACCTTCTCCTTCCCCTTCTTCACCTTACTCGCTGAGGCACAGTTCTCCTCATCCTGCATGGATGAAGAACTGTCTCTGGTGGTCCGTCTAATCTCCTCATGCACAAGATCCGACCAAAGTCTCTCCCATCCTGGCAGTTTCTCCCTTCCTTTCACTGAGTCCTGGTAGCTATGCCAACTCGTAGGAAGGTCAAGGAGTGCTAGACTCACCATCCTCATTCGACAGTCACCCCCACACTTCCTAGCTCATCCCGGCATTGGGTGAACTTCGTGAGATACTGGGGCATACTATCACCATTCTCACACTGAATGTTTCTGAGTTTTATCTCTTGCTATGGAATTAAATTCGAATTCCACCAGCTCAAAACTCAACCGCTTTCGATCCAGAATTCGTGAGAACAAAGTATTTCTCGTACAGAGATCGACTATATGGGCATTCACCGGATATCTACCTTCCAAAAGAAGGATGAATACAGAGGCTACCTGGCCCGATTACAGACTCTGCCTGAAGAAATAAAATGTAAACACTTTCTGAATAATAGATCCGATGATCAATCCTTACTTGATATCCTGTAAAAATCTCTTCTACAAATCAAGCAGCTCTGATACCATGTAGAAACTTTTTCTACAAATCATCTAGCTCTGATACCATGTAGAAATTTTGAATAATATGATACATATTCACAGAGATTATCCTGATTATACACTTATAAGCGGAACATGCATAATACATAAGCTCCTCTACGTTGATCATCAATTTACAGAAGCAGAAACATTCACAGGCGTACATAGAAGCATCAATCACACATATCAACACAGTATTTTCCCAGGGAAAGCATCTCGCTAAAAACCCCAACTATCTGTATATTATAGTGATTGAATCATGTAACAATACATAGTACAATACTCCTCACAAGTACTCAGTACTATCTCCACATGTTACACACAATACAGCTCAGATCTGATCTCCAAATCTATTCCACTGCTTGCCTGCCTCCACAGCTCAATACCTGCTCAAGAATTGATGAGAATGGCTTACCAAACTCATATTTGACCTGCAAATAATCACTCACACTGTGTTGGACGTGAGCATAGGCTACAATTCTTGGTATTGGCCAATTCATTGGCATACTCAATCCCTATGATTGTGCAAATCATCATGCACAACTATAGTCACAACTGATAGCAATCTGATCCTCTAACACTTGTCCCTGCTGAACTGAACATGCACTGACATGCAACTGAGTTAACTGATGTATTCTATAGTTTCATTATGAGTTAATAACTTGTGAACTAATTAATAGCTAATTCACCCAACTCATCTCTAGTCTATTGATCAGTTAGACTAAATACAACCAGTTTAACAAAGCTAAATTGAACACAACTCTATCAACCGCACCTCCAGTCCACTAAATGTTGGCATTATGATTCAGGTATTGTCCTTGATGGCAAACCCATTCAGGTGATAAATCAAGAAGGACGCAGGAAATATGTTCAGCATGTGCGTCCCCGCAGGTATACCATACAGAAACCCGCGTCCAGGGACGCAGGCCATCCGTTCAGGAGGTGCGTCCGCCCAGTGCACACATTTCAAGGCAGAGAAAAGCACGTGGGGGTTTCTTGTGTGGTATCTAGCCGACGGTTTTTGTGTTTCTATGGTGTCGGCTCGTGGTTTTGTTCCATGTTTTGGGGAGAAGCTTGCCTATATAAAGCAAAGGAGTTCATTTGGATTAAGAATCATCTTGGTTGATCATCTCTTGGTGTGATCTAGTCCATATCTTTAAGGGTAAATCTTCTAATGGACTACGATCTATATGGCGCATGATTAGATCTGTGGATCTAAGTGTTTGGGTTGGTTCTGAAGTCCTCTTATCTTCTATATCTAAAGGGACGCAGATTCAGTGAAGGGAAAGTGCGCCGGGACGCAGTACAGTAAAGGATCAGGTGCGTCTCTGAAGCGAAGGACGCGGTGCGACTGTGGTATTAGGTGCGTCTCTGAAGCGAAAGACGCGGCGCGACTGTGGTATTAGGTGCGTCTCTGAAGCGAAAGACGCGGCGCGATAGTGTTGATGTGTGCGTCGGTCGCAGACAAGCAAAAGGAACAGTGCGTCTGCCGCAGAACAGCATAAGGTATACTGCGTCCAGTCGCAGGCCACAGAAAGAAAATATGCGTCCCTGTCTCAAGATGATCTGTTAACTGTATATTTCTGTTCATAAGGTGTTCTGGGTTGTTTCTGTAATTACTGATCTGATATCTGTTGTAGACTGTATCTATTGTATACTTGTTGATCATTTTGAAATGAAGTAGGGGGTTGTAGCTCCCTTCCAGGAGAAGTCTGGAAAACGAGAAAGAGTTGTAGCTCTTTGCAGGTTGCAGCCTGCGTGCTGGTAAAGGACTGCACCAGTACAAAATCATTGTAAAAAGAATTTCTTGAAAGAAGATAGAGACATTATTGCAGCAGGTGGTTTTTCTCCCGCATTGGGTTTCCACCTTACATCTTGTGTTCTTTGGTGTGATTGTCTATTTTCTTTATTCATGCTCATTGTTTTATGGTACTGATATGCAAGAATATTTCAAAAGATCAAATAAGGAAGATTTGGTAAATTGCTAGATAATACTGATTCCCCCCCCCCCCTCAGTATTATTTTCAACAATTGGTATCAGAGCAGGTCCTTCAGAACAGCTTGATCGCTTGAAGGTAGATCGTTCATCATGAGCAACTACGAGAGAGAAGCATCAATCAGACCACCCGTCTTCGATGGAACAAACTTCAATTATTGGAAGGTAAGAGTTACTGCATATCTTCAATCTCTTGGTACAGAAGTTTGGAACATTGTAGAATCAGGCTATGCCTTTCCTTCAGTTACTCCTACAGATCCAGCTGAGAAAAAGCAGTATGAAACAAATGCAAAAGCAGTCAGCACTCTATTAGGAAGTATATCTCAAACAGAGTTCATGAAGGTCATGCACTTCAAATCAGCAAAAGAGATATGGGACAAAATGATCACTAGCTATGAAGGAGATGAACAAGTAAAAGAAGCTAAACTTCAAACTCTCAGGATTCAATATGAGACTCTCAAGATGTATAATGATGAAAGTGTGGCTAATTATTTTCTTCGAGTAGATGAGATTGTTAATTGTATGAAAAATTTGGGTGAAGAAATAAAAGAGACTATAGTAGTTCAAAAGATTCTAAGATCTTTATCTCCCAAGTTTGAATCTAAAGTATCTGCAGTAGAAGAAAAGGAAAATCTCCGTGTTCTCACTATGTCTCAGCTGCATGGAATTCTAACTGCTTATGAAATGAGAAAGGGAGGTCCATCAGATAGAAGGGAAGCTGCTTTTAAAGCATCAGGCAAAGAAGATCACTATGAAGCATGTCATGTTCCAGAAGAAGAGGAAGAAGAATCAAACTTTGTCAGAAATCTTCAAAGGGGTTCTGGAAGGTTCAGAGGTAAGCTACCTTTCAAATGTTTTGCTTGTGGAAGAGTAGGTCATTATGCTGCAAAATGCTCTTATAAGGATAAAGGAAAGGAACCAGTTAGATGGAACAAGAAACAGGGTACAAGTAAGAAAAGCTACTACACCCATGAAGATAGCGATGGCTTATCAAACAGTGATGAAGATGAACAAGGTAACAAATATAGATTGTTAATGGCATTTGAAGATGATAATTATGAGGATGCTATAGATGTGGATAACCTTTATGATGAAATTACTAGACTCAAGAGATGTATAGAAGAAAAGAACATGATTATTGATACTCTACAATTTCAGATTGATGAAAAGGAAAAACATCTTGAAAAATTAGAAGGTGAAATTGTTGGTCTTAGAAAAGAAATTGAGAAAACAAAAACTATTAATCTCAAGTTTGTCAAAGGATCTGAAACGTTGAATGAGATTATCAGTGTGCAGCGATCTCCTCTAAATAAGACAGGTCTGGGCTACAATGGAGAAACTTCTCAAGCTTCCACTTCAAAAAGTTATCTTGATGCCGCAAGAAGAAATGAGCAAGAACACAAGGAAGATCATCAGGTAAAGCAGGGACAAACTTCAAACTATCAGGGGCAATCCAGCTTAAGGGTGAACAAAAGTCACAACCAGCCACAGGTAAAACCTTCTCAATTTGGTTCAAGAATAGATGAAAATAGAAATTACAATCAGTCGGCTGGTAGATTCAATAATCGCAGAAACTTCTTCAATGGACAATGCTTTTCTTGCCATAACTTTGGTCACAAAGCAGCCCAATGTGTTGCGTATAAAACAATCATGACTAGGGAAGCTCAAAAACAAAGAAGCATGACAGGGAATACAAAAAGGACCTATAACAATTTTTCAGCTCTTGAAAATGAAGTTGAATGCTCTATTTGCAATAATTTTGGACATGAAGATGTTGAATGCAGAAGCAGGTTTCCGGAAAGAAAGATTCAAGAACAAAAAAGGGAACAAACCTCAGGCACCAAAACATGGAAAATAAAGGAACCTCAAACAGAAAGATGTGGGATAGCATTCTATGCAGAAGGACAAGAAAATCTATGGTACATTGACAGTGGATGTTCAAAGCACATGACAGGTGATAAAGAAAAACTTGAATCTTATTCTAATTTAGAAAAGGGAAAGAAAGTCTCTTTTGGAAATGATACTCCTGCAACTATAAAAGGAAAAGGTATTGCTCCTTTAAAAGAAGATGTTAAGGCTGGAAATGTTTTGTTTGTTGATGGACTAAAGCATAATCTTCTAAGTGTAAGCCAGATGTGTGATCAAAGAACCGAGGTTATATTCAGATCAAATGGATGTCTTGTTCGTGATCTTGATACAGGTAAAACAGTTCTCAAAGGAAAAAGAACTTCAAATAATCTATACATTTTTGATGAAGAACAACAACAATGCTATTTAAGCAAGGATGAAGAGCACTGGTTATGGCATCGAAGATTGGGACATCTAAGTTTCTCACAAATAAGGAAAGCTTGCAAATATCAGGCAGTTCGCGATCTTCCAGATATCAAAATTCCTGACAACACCATGTGCAGATCATGTCAGTTTGGAAAACAGACTAGAACTAACTTTCCAGAGAAAGAAGGATCAGCCAGTATGCCTCTGGAGCTAGTACATACAGATGTATGTGGACCATTCAGAAAAAGAACACCTAGAGGAGAGGAATACTTGATATTATTTATTGACGATTTCTCCAGGTTTGTTTGGTTGGGACTTATGAAGCACAAAGATGAAGCTTTCGAAAAATTCAAATCCTTCAAAGCCTTGGCTGAAAATGAATCAGGTCACAAGATTAAGTGCCTCAGATCTGACAGAGGTGGAGAATTTACTTCAAATGAATTTTTCGATTTCTGTGATGAACATGGAATAAGGAGAGAATTTTCTACAGCTAGAACTCCTCAGCAAAATGGAGTAGTGGAAAGAATGAACAGAACAGTCCAACAAATGGCTCGTGCTATGCTTGATGAATCAGGAACTCCTGCAACCTTCTGGGGTGAAGCTGCACATGCGGCAGTTATTATTCTCAACAAGACAAATGTTCGAGTGAACAGCACTCAAACTCCTCATGAGCTCTGGAGTGGTAAAACTCCTTCAGTAAAGCACTTCAAAATCTTTGGGAGCAAATGCTATATCAAAAATACTGAGGAGCAGCTTGGCAAACTTGATCCTAGAGCAGATGAAGGAATTCTTCTTGGCTACTCTCCACATAGCAAAGCATACAAATGCTACAATAAAAGACTTGGCAGAATTGTTGAAAGCATTGATGTAGTGGTTGATGAGAAAGGATACATTCCTAGGCAAATACATCGTGAAGACATTGATGAAAGCTACCCTCAAAGACAGAATGATGAAGAAGAAGAACCGCAAGAACAATTTCAAGACGGACCTCACGAAGAAGCAGAAGAAAGAACAAGAATAGAAGAAAAGACTCCATCCAGATATGTTCAAAAGAACCATCCAGAATCTCAGATCATGGGACAAAAGGAAGCAGGTATACAAACTAGAAGAACAGTTGCAGAAGCTTCAAGTTATTTGGCATTACTCTCCTCTACTGAACCACAAAATGTGAAAGAAGCATGCAAAGATGAATGTTGGGTGAAAGCAATGGATGAAGAACTTGAGCAAATCGAAAAGAACAATACTTGGGAGCTGGTTCCTAGACCAAAGGATAAGAATGTTATCGGAACAAAATGGGTGTTCAAAAATAAATTGAATGAAAATGGAGAAGTAATTAGAAACAAAGCCAGACTTGTTTGTAAAGGGTATGCACAGCAAGAAGGAATAGACTTTGAAGAAACTTTTGCTCCTGTTGCAAGACTTGAGGCCATCCGAATGTTTCTTGCTCTCTCAAGTTGTCAGAACTTCAAAGTATTTCAAATGGATGTGAAATCAGCTTTTCTGAATGGAGACTTGGATGAAGAAGTGTACATTGAACAGCCAGATGGTTTCATTCTTGGAAACGATCCAAATCTTGTATGCCGATTAAAAAAGGCTCTCTATGGTCTCAAACAAGCTCCAAGGGCTTGGTACTACCGGTTGGACAAATATCTTCATCAACAAGGTTTCTCAAAAGGTTCAGCAGATAGCAATCTTTATATAAAAGTTGAAAATGACAAATTACTAATACTTGTTGTGTATGTAGATGACATTATTTTTGGCAGTAATGAAGAAGCTATGAGTCAAAGCTTTGCCTCAGTCATGCAGAAAGAATTTGAGATGTCCTTGCTAGGAGAACTGACATACTTTCTTGGTTTGCAAATCCAACAAAAGAAAGGAGGAATCCTTTTATCTCAAACCAAGTATCTCAAGCAGATTTTGAAGAAATATGGCATGGAAGATGCAAAACCAGTATGTACACCCATGGTCACAGGATGTAGTCTCAGTGCAAATGACGAATCTGCAGCAGTTCATCAACCAACCTACAGATCTATGATTGGAAGTCTACTATATTTGACAGGTACCCGACCAGACATCATGCATGCAGTTGGAATAGTTGGAAGGTTTCAGGCAAATCCAAAGGAGACTCATCTT